>CM076582.1:584002206-584292206 GCA_034641835.2 Pinus albicaulis | reverse complement strand
TTCGGTCTTCTTGAATTGTTGAATTTGGGAGCTGAGGTTTCTGGCTAGTAGAGAACGGTAACTCTGTTTTCGCTATTGTGTTTGGCAAGCGATTGATTGATGAGGTTAAAACTTAAAAGAATCGGTTTTTGTTTAATTATTGAATTTGCGAGCTGCCCCTTTTGGTTAGTAGAGAATAGCAACAAAGTATTTGCTATTGGATTGAAACTTTCACAGGAAAATGTGTAGAATATTATATTTGGTAGACGATCAGAAACTTTCCCTGATTTCTATCATATGTCTAAGTTTTAGCTGCAATATCAAGCTGATTAGCTTTCCTTGTGCCAGAATTTAGTCTCTATCATGTGTTCCCGGGAAGCAACACTATGGTGTTTTTACATTTTTGTGTCATTCCCTCTTATGAAACAAAAGGTCTGCTAACAATTAGTTAGATGATTTTATAGTATATGCTCCATCCATAGCAATCCCATTTGGTTTTAAATTCTTTTGTCGAGCACACAACCAGACATAAATTAAACAGAGTCCATATATTGGTAGACAAGTATGTTCAACCTGGACTTCCTTGTCTTGCAATTGCTTATCAGCTTATTAATGTTTGACAGTTAATCCCGGTAATTAATCAAGATTTGGTTTAGTGTGTTATAAAATAAGTTATTAGAGTTTAAAGAAAACCTAAAAACTGAATCCAACTATATCATTATTATATTTATATGTACCATTTACAACATTCTTTATGAATAATAAAGATATAGAATTCAAATTCCAACCGTGGCATATTGTTGATCATTTATTTGTCTATGAATTCTACAATATTATAAGGGCTATATTTATATTTGTTCACTTCTGATTTGTGTTTATATCTGTTCGCTTCTGATTTGTTCAACAATTAATCTGCCTGACTTTGGCTGCAATGTCGTTTTATCAGTTGTGCATAAGCATTTTTGAATTTACCTTGCACGTTTTAAATATTTACAGGTGGTGCCAGATGGCAAGGATAAAAGTCGAGGAGTCTTATTTCAGTTGCCATAGGCCCATTAATGCGCCCAGGCAGAAAATGCTCGCCGTTGGATTAAAACCGTAAATCATCGTGCGGCTGGCATTTCTTGCCTGGGCCCATTGGCATTAATGGGCCTATGGAAGCTAAAATAAGGCTCGCCTATAAAAGTCTTGGAGGACCTGGAAATTTATTGGTTTGATGACCTTTTTTATCCTCCACGCATGAACAGTGCATAAACAATAAGAAGGGCACTCAACCTGGGTGTGAGCGTTAAAATGAGATGATATTTTTTTTTTTGTGATTATTTAGAATATGGAATAGATGTCATCTAGTTCCTTGTATGGAGGGATGGCATTCATTACATTTATTCATATTGTTGGGGCTGCATAGTTATTTTTTATTGCAATTTGGAAATATATGAAAAAAATTAATTCATTTTTCGTTCAATAATTTATCAAGAGATCAAACATGTATCTATCATTATTATTAGGTCAAGCCAAAAATAGACATCATTTAAATGAAGTTATAAATGGTTGGTAGAAATGTATGGGCAATCATTTATTCTGCAACTACTTGTGTTTTGAAATCATAATATAAAGTTTGGTTTGTTGCGATATGGTTCTAGAAATTTAACGTTTGGTTTTTACCATCACCACTATGTTTTACTCTATTCTACCATGAGTATCCATTATAGTTGTGCAAGTCAACTATGTTTTAATCTCAACCACTTTGATTTCAAAGAAGACTCCTATGATTTAATTTCTACCACTATATTGTCTTGAGTAATATCTCTCCTCAACTCTCTGTGTTGAGGAAAAAGGCTTGTGTCTTAAATTTTTAACATGGTATTAGAGGGGGTTTAAAATTTCATCACTGTAAATGCAAGCGTTTTTACTGTAAGTTTAAATTTGTTCTAAATGCAATGTATTTATCAGCAAGGAGAAAGTTTTTTTTTCCATAGTGAAAATGGCAGCAACAAGCACAAGCTTGACTAATCAGCAAATACCTCAGTTTAGTGGCAAAAATTACGATTATTGGGTTATAAAAATGAAGGTTTTGTTTTCTTCACAAGACATTTGGGAATTGGTGGAGAATGGTTTCCAAGAACCAGGAGATGCAGTCAAATACAATAATTTGACACAAGCAGAAAAGGATTTGTTGAGGGATAACAAGAAGAAGGATTCAAAAGCCCTCTTCTACATTTTTCAAGCAGTTCATGAAAGTATCTACCCAAAGATTGCAGCAGCAACGAAGTCCAAGAAAGCATGGGATACCCTCCAGACAGCCTACCAAGGCATGGCAAAGGTGAAGACAACAAAACTGCAAATGTTGAGAAGAGATTTTGAGACAATTTGTATGAAAGAGTCCGAGAATGCAGACTCATTTTTTACACATGTAATTAGACTGGGTACCCAAATTAGGTCTCATGGTGAGACACTTGAGGAAAGGAGAATAGTTTAAAAAGTTTTGAGAATTCTGCCAACAATATTTGATGCCATTGTTGTGGCCATAGAAGAGACAAAAGATCTCTCACAATTTTCAGTGAATGAGTTTCATGCCTCACTGGTTTCTCATGAACACAGACTGGACAGAGCAATAAACTCTTCATTAGAGCATTCCTTCAAGACACAAGTTTCATTTGGTCAAGGTAGAGGCAAAGGAGATCAAATTATAGAGGCAGATGCAGAAGCCCACACAGAGGTGGAAGAAGCAACCCTTCAAGTTCAAGTGTAAGGGGCAACAATCAAAATTCAAGTCAAGGCCCAAGCCAGAATCAAGCACAAGGTCAGAGGTATGATAAATCTCAATTTCAATGTCATTATTGTAAGAAGTATGGTCATTATGCAAATGAATGTAGAAAGAAGCAATATGACATAAGTAACAAACCAAGCGGAAATTTCATAAAGGGAAATCAGAACCATGATAGCATTTTTTAGCTTGTAATGTAGCACATGAAAACAAGGAGATGTATGGTTTCTAGATTCAAGGTGCATCAACCACATGACAAGGAACATATAAATGTTTTCCAATCTAGATGAAAGTGTGAAATCTGAAGTGACATTAGGGACTGATAGCAAAGTCTCGATCATGGGAAAAGGAAGAGTAGACATTCTAACAAATAAGGGAGAGAAGAAATGCATTTCAGATGTTTATTTTGTTCCTGGTTTGAAGCATAACCTCATAAGCATTGTATAGCTCATCCAAAAGGGCTACAATGTCTTTTTCAAGAATAATGAGGGCACAATTTTGGATAAGTCTCCAAGCAGATAGTTGATTGCAAAAGTTCATATTACAGGCAATAGAATGTTTCCCCTAAAGATAAAACAAGATTTGAAAGAAGAAGGTGCTAGGGCATAACTATCAATGAATTCACAACTAGATGAAAGAAATGTAGCAGCTTGTTGGAACACCTAATCCTACATGGGTAGGTGTGGAATGCGAAAAGTCACAATGGAGTCCAAGTGACCTTGGAATGTGAAACCAAGAGTCACACCATTGTATTATAAATGTACATCATGTATAATGGAAAAATAGAGAAAGCCTCACGCTTATCTTTCATTGTGTGTTGAGTCTCTTGTGTGTGTGTGTTTATTCTTCTCATACACCATGTGTGTGCTTAACATGGTGTTTAACATGGTATCAGAGCGGGAAATTGTTGGCCCTGCTCCAAATTGAGTGAGTCATTTATGTTTATGGCTTGTGCATATCTGCAAAAATTCTTGACATTTTTGCAGCACTCAGAGTTTCTGCAACAGTGTTTTTGCCTCCATTCAGAAGTGTTTTGAAGAGGAGCAGCATTCAAAATCCCAGCGTTCAAAAATTGGTTTGGAGAAAAGAAGCATTGTGCATCTGAAGCAGACATTTTGCCGCATTCAGAAAGTGGTTTTGGAGAAGGAGTAGCATTCAGAAATTGACAGCATTCCGGCATTGGTTTTGAAAAAAAAAACAGCACTGCGCATCTAAAGGTTTTCATTCTGATTGCTTCCTGCAATTTATGCCTATTAAATTTCTACATTTTAAAGAGCTGCTGGAAAATACTGTTTAAAGAGGGTTTCTGAAGAAGTTTCTGGTTTTTATTAGAAAAATTTCTGAGTTTACTGGCGAAATTTTCACTGCAATTTCTGAAAGTTATTCTGCTAAAAAATTCCGCTCTGCTATATATCTATGAAATTCTCCAATTCTGCTATAAAATCTGCAATTTCTGCAATCTGCTGCTGTTTTACTACTTTAAATTTCTACTGAAGACTCTGCAAATTTCCCTCACCTCTCTGCTGTTATATTTAAAAATAAATAAATAATTAAAATTAAAAATTTTGCAGCAATCGGCCTCTCGGCCCTCTCATCCACCCCCCTCACCAACGCGAGCTCCCTCCCACTTCGCTTTCCCACTCTGCAACAACGCCTTCCTCGTAAACCCCATCCCTACCCCCTCTCATCTCACAACTCAACGCTCACAATCGAACCCCCTCCACTCTACCCTTATCGCTCCAACCCACGCTCAACTCTTCACACAGCCGCTCAACCCTTAAAACTCTTAACCCAACTCCTACCCAACCCGCGCTCTCCCCTCAACCACGCCCTCACACTCTGATATCCGACCCCTCTTCTCCACGCATACCCCTCCTCACTGTCCACATACGTGGCCTACTCCTACCCAACGACCCTCACGCGGCCTCTCTACCCAGCGCGCTACCTTGATTTACACTGTGCCCCTTACTACTCCCACCCCTCAACTATACGCCCTCACCCTCTCGCACTAACTCAACTGGCCCACCTCTCCCCTCCTTCCCTCACCATCCCACGCGGCATATAACACCCCCTCACTCTGCAACGCTCTTCCCAACCTCCTATACCTAACGCACCCCCTACCCCTCTACCCCGAGCCCCCTCCCTACGCCTTCTGCGCACACCTCACACGCTCCCCCTCTCACTAACGCTCGGCCTCACCTCAAACCTTACGCCTACCCTTTGCTCCAAACTCTCGGCCTCCATTCCCCTTATCACTCCATTTCACCACACCAATTTTGAATTCGATTTTTAATTTTGAATTCTTTTTTTTTAAGTTAATTCCCATCCCTTTTTAAATTCGTTCCCCTCCCTTTTAAAGTTAATCCCCTCCCTTTTAAATTCATTCCCACTTTTTCATTTTAATTTTTTATTAATAAAAAAAGAAATGCCCTTTCTCTTTTAATTAATTCCCATTATTACAATTCCTCCCCATTATTACAATCAGCTCCCTATCTCCCCAATTTTTTAATCAATCCCAAATAATTAATTTTTTTTCAATTAATTTTTAATTGAAAAAAAAAAAAAAACTGAGAGAGAGGAAGAGAGGAAGAGCAGAGAGAGAGGAAGAAGACATGAACAGCAGAGAAAAAGAGGAAATGACATGTGAGCAGATGGATTGTATACATAGAGAAGAAAAGTGAAGTTTATATTGAATGATTTTTGGCATATATCGAAGGGTGATTTTCTAAAGAGATTTCCATTTGAAGATAAATTGGTCCTCATTTTGAACAGAAGTGGCATTCATAGTTTGGGCACACAAAATTTATGACTTGTGGAGTTTTTCTTAAGCTTTATTGCATTCTGCAGCAAGGTCAAGCATCCAAGCTTGTGAACCTCCTCCTTTTTGTTGAGTTGAGTTGAGTTGTTTTTGGTGCAAAACAGTTCTTTTGAAGAAGAAAAATTCAGCTGCCTTAAAGGCTTCTTGCACAAGTGTTTTGCTGCACATTTTTGCTGCATATTGTATTGAACTGACATTGTATTGCTTCTTCATAGTTGCAATCATCAGATTTTGTACTTTGAGAATTCCTTGAAGTCATTTGTATTTTTTGAATCACATTGTAAACGGGTGCATTTTCGGTTGAAGCCGACACCCTTTATTTTTTCTAGCCTAAGTTGTTAAAATGGCTAAAATCAATGAGGCATTAGAGTTGTTGAATAACCTCATTCATTCCAATGTTGATGACATGATAAAAATGAGCAAGGATGCTCTTTGTAACATTCAAATTTGTTTGCAAGATGCACAAGAAAAGATTGAGTTTTTGCAGTTGGATAATCAGCTCCAACAAGACAAACTTTAGCAAAAGAGTCACCATTCTGAACCTGTTTATGTTCAGAAGATTGATAAGGACTCTCATGAGAAGAAAGAAGGTAAAGTTGTAGTTGATCCACATTCAGTTCCTTG
The DNA here is from genome assembly GCA_034641835.2 of Pinus albicaulis. Lineage (NCBI taxonomy): Eukaryota > Viridiplantae > Streptophyta > Pinopsida > Pinales > Pinaceae > Pinus > Pinus albicaulis. The sequence goes on along the minus strand of CM076582.1, from coordinate 584,286,018 downwards.
TACTAGAGCAGATGTACATGCAGATGCAGTAGTTCAACCTGCACTTCTCAAGCCCATCATCAGACCTTGGGAAGAGCTTGTCCACAACAAGCACCGAATTGGTCTTGGATATGACAAGGATGTGTTCTTTCATATTCCAGACTACACAAAGCCCATCAAATTTCAGAGTGTCGGATTCCTATATGACAGTTCACCCGCAGTTGTTTCAAATCCTGCTCCACAACAACAATCACAGATCGTAAAATGCCAACACTGTGATCGAGTTGGCCATATGAAATATCATTGTTTTGATCTTCATCCATGCAAGCACTGTGGTCGGCACACTCATTCTTCAGACAGATGCTTCAGAAACAAGCCTCCTACAAGAACAAAGATTCACCTTGGATGGATCGCTTCTTGGCAATGGGCATCGGCAGCCAAGAAGATGTTTACGACACATGTCAGAACATGTTCACGAATATTGAACAAACTTGCAGTTGAGTTTTCGCCATCATCTCACCTTGTCCCTGACAGGGGGGGAAATGGTGGTCATGTACAAGCTTCGACGTCAGATCAAGCGAGCCTGAGCCACAATCTCTTATTCCATGTTCAGAGTTGTAGCCAGAGACACAACAGTTCAAGCGAGCCTGAGCCACAATTCGTCATTCCGGATTCAGAGATGTAGCCAGAGACACGGCTGCCCATGAGCATACCTTCGGTTGGTGGAAAACCTTAAACCATCATCTTTGGTTGGTGGATAACCTAAAACTATCACAGGTAGTAGACCTCCCTTCTTTTAGGTCGAAGGTCTCCCTTTCATATATGAGGAAAACTTCCTCTAGCAGAAGCCTTCAGCTTCTTGCCAGCTTTGGTTGAGTTCCAGGAAATGCTTCAAGCATTTTAGAGTTGTTGGTAATCCTAAAACCATCACAGGTAGTAGACCTCCCTTCTTTTAGGTTGAAGGTCTCCCTTTTTTATGAGGGACAATTCCTCTAGCAGAAGCTTTCAGCTTCTTGCCAGTTTTGGAAGAGTTCCGGGAACTGCAACATGTATTGCGTTCCAGTGTTTGTGGTCATCCTAAAACCACCTCTTTTTCCAACATTTCAGAGAGTTGATTCAGCCCAAGTGCTACCATGTATACTTTGCAGATTTGTATTACAACTCTTTTCTTGGACTCACACATACCCCTTAGGATTAAGGGGGGATGTTGGAACACCTAATCCTACATGGGTAGGTGTGGAATGCGAAAAGTCACAATGGAGTCCAAGTGACCTTGGAATGTGAAACCAAGAGTCACACCATTGTATTATAAATGTACATAATGTATAATGGAAAAACAGAGAAAGCCTCACGCTTATCTTTCATTGTGTGTTGAGTCTCTTGTGTGTGTGTGTTTATTCTTCTCATACACCATGTGTTTATTCTTCTCGCACAAGAAAACTTTCAAGAAAAAATTAAATATGAAAATTGGTTAGGGAATTTGATATTTGGCCATCTCAATTTTGGAGGTTTGAATTTGTTGCACAGGAAAGGCATGGTGAAGGGATTTCCACTCATAGAAAAATCAGACAACATATGTGAAGGTTGGGCAAATAACATAGGGAATTATTTCCAACAGGAAATTCAATAAGGGCAAAGGCACCCTTGAATATTCTCCATTCAGATTTATGTGGGCCAATGCAGACACCATCAATTGGGGAAAGTTATTACATTTTGACTTTCATAGATGATTATACAAGGAAAACATGGGTCTACTAGATCCTAAAATAGAAAAGTGAAGTATTTGAGCGCTTCCACCAATACAAATCTCTTGTTGAGAAGCAAAGTGGACACTACATCAAAGTGTTGAGGACTAACAGAGGTGGTCAATACATCACAAATGACTTCCTACGTTTTTGCAGGGAGCATGCAATTCACAAGCAGTTTACAACAAGTATACACCTCAGCAAAATAGTGTTGCAGAAAGGAAGAATAGGACCATTATGGAAATGGAAAGGAGTATGTTGAAGGCAAAGCATTTTCCAAATGATTATTGGGCTGAATTTGTCGCTTGTGCAATATATATATCATTAATAGGTGTCCAACCAAGAGCGTCAAGAACATAGTTACTGAAGAGGCATGGAGTGGAAGAAAGCATAATGTCACTCATATGAGAGTGTTTGGATGTGTGGCGTATGAACATGTCGCGGATGAGTTGAGGAAGAAGTTGGACAGTAAGGGAGAGAAATGTATATTTGTTGGATAGAGTGATGAATCCAAGGCATACAAGCTCTACAATCCATCAACCAAGAAAGTCATAATCAATAGAGATGTGCAGTGCATAGAAGAGGAAGCATTGAAGTTTAGAGAAGACAGTCAATGTGAAAACATGCACACCACATGCAGACAAAGAAGAATTAACCGCAACAAGTAATTCCTCGATGGTGACTCCTCCTACACCTACACACGCTCAACAAATCAGTCAGCATGTAACATCATCAACAAATAATAGGACAGTGTCGCGCAGTCAAGAAATTTCTTCTCCAAGCACACCACAAAGATCTACAATGCCATCTACTTCAGGAACAACAACAAGTGACATGTCAATCCCATCTTCTGCAAGCATAAGAGGACACAAATTCAGAAATTTAAGTGAAATATATGAGTAAAATGAAGTTGATAGTAGTGATGGTCTGAATTCCTTATTTGCATTATTTTTTTTATGTATATGACCCAATTCATTTTGAGGATGTAGTAAAAGAATAAAAATGGGTTGCGGAAATGGATGAAGAAATAGGAGCAATAGAAAAAAACAACACATGGGAGTTAGTGGACCTTTCGTAAGGAAAATAAGTCATTGGAGTGAAGTAGGTCTACAAGACCAATAGCAACATTGAAGGAAAGATTGAAAGACATAAAGCAAGGTTAGCTATCAAAGGATACAAGCAGCAGCATGTAAGAGATTACACGGAGACATTTGCACTAGTCGCAAGGATGGAGACAATGCATACAATGTTGTCAATTGTAGTGCAACATAAATGGAAATTGCATCAAATGGACGTAAAATGATCTGAAATGTGTGAACTAAATATTTCTTATATAGAGATAGACAGTAGGGGCTTTTACTGGTTATTTCACCTTTCAAAGAAAGGATGAAACCAGAAGCTTCTGGCCCTTTTACTGGCTCTGCCTAAAGAAATAGGAAGTAAACACTTAAAAGATCTGGCAATGAAAGTATTTGTTTTCTGATTGCAAAGTATTCATTAACCAATATTATGAGTGTGCAAGCATGTTAAGGTGTTCTACAATGGAGGTAATGTGTTTTGGAATGGAATAAATATGTTTTGATAATTGTATAAGTCTTTTTGTGTTAAGAGGACTTATTTAAATTTACTGTTTAAGGTATTAAACTCTGGAAATAAGCAGCAAGAATTCACAGCATATAAACGAGCATCTGATAAAGCAGTTCACCCCTCTCTTGGGCTACATTTGCTGGGTCCAAAAGCCCCAAATGGGATTTTCCCTTCTCTATTAATGCTCAAAAATAGTTTTACACCATGAAGAAATCCTAAAAAGGCTGAAATAGCTGCTTAAACAGAATCAGAGTGTTGGAAACAGTAAAAATCGACTGCAAATTCACCTCAAACAGATGAACATAGCCCAATACAGCTGTCCATTCCCAAAGCCCTGGTGGCTCCTCAAGCTAATCCACTGATAAAACCTCTGACAGAGTGCCTTGATGGCTTTGCAACCTGTTCCAGTAGCTTCAGAATGTTCTAATACCCCTAAAGCGAAAAAAAAATTGTTCCAATTGGACTTCCCTAGCTCCAGTTATGGTCAAAACAAGTTTTTGTCCAAGTTTGCCCTAAACAACTCCTCCAAATCTGGGCAAACTCCAGTTAATCCCACTAAATGTGGGGCGGCCACCATAATAGGCGGAATCCGCCAATTATCCTGCCAGTCGTGGGTGCTTAACGATAAGGGTTGCAGGTCCATAGGACCGCACCCGTCGGCATACCGTTAGCAATCATGGAGTTTGATGCGGAGTAGATAAGGTTTAAAATTTATGTTATAATGGTGCATAAACATAAATTCCGCTCCACGTGACCAAGCTACAATCCACGTTGTGTTACGCGTCGTTGTTTAGCTCTTGGTTCTAGTACTGTGGTCTTATCGTCGAGGGTCTGGCCCCTTTACGGCCCCGCCATAAACAAATTTAAACTTTATAATAAAGTTTTGGCCGTTGCTTTACAATAACTACTCGTGGCTCAGCCGGTTGGGCCACCCGGTTGCCACAGACTTGACTTGGGGTCGAATCCCGTCCGCGACAAACAAATTTTGCAACATAATTTCGTTGACCCTTGGGGCCACGTGGCGGCCTTCGGGCTGTCCACGTGGCGCCCTGCCATTGGCTGTCTGCACAGAATATTCTGCAGAATATTTTGTGGAATATTCCCAGAATATTCTATGGAATATTCTTTTTTTAGTAAAATTTTTATATAAAGTCAAACTGGGTCAAACTAGCTTTTTTACCTGAAATTGAGAAAATTCAAAGTTGAATAACTTTCCCATACAGCATCGGTTTTCAATGTCGTTCATGGCTACAGGATCGTCTTTTCGAGCTATTTCCTATCGTTCTGGTTTGGACCATTTCTGAGCAACTAATTTTTTGAGCATTTTTCCATTAAGGACATGATCACCTGATTATAAAATCAGCATTCTTGAATGGAGTGCTAAAAGAGGAAGTATATGTGGCCAAGAAGGCAAGGTGTATAGGTTGAGGAAATATCTCTATGGGTTGAAGCAAGCACCGCATGCATGGTATAGCAGGATAGATGCTTACTTGATGGACAATGGGTTCGACAAATGTGGTGGTGAACCTACTCTATACATCAAAGAAAGTGGCAGTAAGCTTTTTATTGTTGTTCTATATGTAGATGACTCGATTTTTACAGGGAGTGATGATTTCCTCATCGTTGATTTCGAAGAAGTCATGAAAAGTGAGTTTGAAATGACTGACTTGGGGTTCTTAAGATATTTTTTGGGCATAGAAGTGAAGCAAACAGAAAATGGTATTTTCATTTCCCAAGCAAGATATGTAGCAGAAATTTTGGAGAGGCTTAATATGCAAAACAACAAGCCAGCACAGTCTCCAACTGTCATGGGGTTGAATTTGAGCAAAGAAGATTGCAGCAATAATGTCAATCCGACATTATACAAAAGTATGGCGAGCACCCTAATGTATTTGACCGCAACTAGGCCTTACATAATATATGCAACGATTTTGGTGTCAAGGTTCATGGGGACACCCAAGGAGACACATTGGCAAGCAGCGAAGAGGATTTTGAAGTATGTCAATGGGACAAAGGAGTATGGGATTTTGTACACCAGATGATTTTAGGCTGGTTGGTTATACTGAAAGTGACTAGGTAGGAAGTGTTGATGACAAAAAGAGCATGTCAGGATATGTTTTTCATTTAGGTTCGAGAGTCATTTCATGGGCTTCCAAGAAGCAGTCGATAGTGTCATTGTCAATAGCAGAAGTTGAATATGTCGTCGCAATAGCAGCATCGTGTCAATTAGTTTGGATGAGATGAACATTGAGGTATTTATGCCATGAACAAGAGGGAACAACCACTATTTTCTTTGACAACAATTCAACAATTGCACTATCAAATAATTTTTTCTTTCACAAGAGGACCAAGCACATTGACACTAAGTATAATTTTATAAGAGAATTGGTTAACAATGGTGAGAATGTGTTGCAACATTGCAGGTAGAAGAAAAAATTGCAGACATTTTCACAAATCCATTGGCACGTGAAAATTTTGTTTATCTCGGAGATTGTTTGGGAATTGTAAATGATGGTTGTTGTGATTAAGGGGGAGTGTTGAAAAATTAATCTCAAACATCGGGTTAAATTTTCTGACAACAACCATATCTCAAGTAAATATTTTGCAGGTTGCAGATTTAGTTTGCAGCGAAGACATCCTTTAAATGAAGTTCTGAATGGGAGGAAAATTACCCATTCAGCAATAGATTAAATAATTAAAAGTCAAATAAAATTTATAAATGTTTGGTAACAATGCATGGGCAATCATTTACTCCACAATTATTATTTATCGTCTACAAAGTTCAGAAAATCATGTTCGTGTATTAATTGTCTTTTTATGAATTAATGTCTTAGAAATGTATTGTTTGATATAACAATTGTTTTGGTGGGCCTATGCAAACAGTTTGTTACAGAAACTCTTGGTGAATGTAACAATAAGAACTCTCGTTTTTACTGGTGAAGGAGCTGCAACCTCCATATGAATTATTTCTTGTGTTTTGAAATCATAATATAAAGTTTGAGTAAGATCTTTCCGCAACTCTGTGTGTTGAGGAAAAAATCTCGTGTCTTAAATTTTTAACATTCTTGAACTTGTAGAAATTGATGATTTGATTGAGTTAGATTTAGTTCAACTCTAATACCTGCATGCAATGTGCACTTGTCTTTAGCTAGTTAACTCTAGTGCTTACATGTGATGTGCACTTGGCTTTAGTTAGTTAACTATAGTGCTTGCATGTGGTGCATGTGCACATTAAACATAAAACACAATTAGCTTTAACTATCCATAGTTATTGCATGTACAACTAAGCTTAACTTAATTGCTTTAAATATTGATTCTCAAACCAATATTGATAAATCAATTTCATTATCAATTCAAATTGTTTTTCTTTTTCAACTTAGAAAGTTTGTGCAATTATTCTTCAACTAAATCCATATTTGTGCTCTAATCATTTTACAAGAGAGTTGATGGGCTCTTTTCTTTTTTATTTGTTTTACTGTTGGCATCTTCATAGTGAAAAGCTATAATGAGTTACTGAGGTTACTATGTCATTTCAAAATTAACCAGGCATTGCTGCTAATATTTTTTCGCTAGTGTCTTGCCTGGTGAGCGCTCTTTTTTATTTTATTTCTTTTAATGTTGGCATCGTCATCCTCAGAAGCTATAATGAGGTTATTATGTCATTTTAAAATTAACTAGGCATTGCTGCTAATATTTTTTGGCTAGTTGCAAATTGGTGAATCACTAACGTCAGCAGTTCCTTGAAAAATAGAACATGCAATATTTTCCTATTCTTTGTACCATTTCTCAATAATGTTATCCCTGTATTGATTCTGAATGCAGAGCACAAATATGAGATAGTAAAACGACTGCAATCCAGGAAACACATTTGTGGCATGATTGATGATCGAGTCAATGATGTAGAGTCGATATAATCTGGGAGTTAGAACGGTTACAATGAGTTCACTGCCTGCGAAAGGGTGCACGCCATTTGAGCGTCAATTGTATGGAAACAAAGAGAGAGAATGCATGGCATTTCTTCAAGAGGTTCTGCAGGCCTACAACCAAAGACTATTTATTACAGTGCAACAACCAAAGACTATTTATAATTGTTGGTGCATTGATTGTGGCCGCTAAATAGTCTATAATCGTTGGGCAACACGTCACGTCAATCTAGGTCTGGCTTGGCCGTAATTTTAAAATTAGATAATAATAATATTATGGTTGTCCCTACTCTAACTAGAAGCCTGATTCAGTACTGATAACTTTGTAACTGACAATACCACAAAACTAAAGTTTTATTTCATCAAAAATAAAATGCTTCAGCTTCATTATAGTTTGTTTCCCCTATGGATTAGGGTACACAAAGGCTCAATTCAGAGTCATGGAAGTTCTGTTTCTTCCTAAATATATCAATTTTAGTTTTTGCTCACTGGAGAAGAGTTTGCTAGGTTTTCGATCTCTCATATCCTCACATCCTCTGATCTGTGATTCAAAATTCAAATACGAGCCTAACTGCAAGTGAAAAAGGAAAGATCCTGACATGGAGCATGTTAGCTACAGGAGGAAAAGCATATAAATTTTATGCCTTTTCATAGATACATGCATCTATCTACCCTAACTTGAAAATTTTGAGAGTAGTCAGCAAGGCCTTTGAGAGCAATGGTTGTAAGTTTTAAGCAATGCTTATTACTGTTGTTACAGTTTGAAAGTTTGTTTTCGCATTGAATTTCATTCATCGAATCAACTTTGGTGTCTCTTCCATACAAAATCGTTCTTCACGACTTCATCATTATTTCTCTCGATTTTGAAAAGTTCTTGGGTCAAGGAATGTGTTCTTCAAGAGGATGGGATTTGATGGTCAGTTCTACAATTGAGGGAATATTCTAAAACACATTAGACTCTGAAATCATTTCATATGGGTCCTCTTTATTTAGCCTTTTCTCAAAACATCTCATCAGAATTATTTCTCCTATATGTCCTAGATACTTGTTTAGGAAGTTTTATATGTTTTCTGGCAATTTCTTACAAGACAACCCAGTGAGAAATTTTTCAATTGACGGTTTGGGTTATTTTCTATGCAAATTTTGTTGGATATAAACCCTTTTTTTTTAAAAGGCAGAAAATGCCTAGCATAGCTATGTTTTTCCTAGGGTGGACAAGTGTGCATATTTTTTCTGATAAAATTAACTTCCAAAGAGAGATTAGAAAGTATTGCAGGTACATTTTTTTTTTTAACAAGCATTGACCATGGTTAAATCAACTGGGTTTAAGAAGATGACAATTTTGGATACATTTAGTGCCATTTGAACTTTTGCAGTAGGCACCGAACATTCTACATATGTGAAAAGTAATAATATGGCAAAATTTGCATTTTTAATTAGTGAATTCCATCTAGCCGAAATCACCATCTGGAGACGGTGCTCACTGACTCTTCAGGATCAGCTTCAAGAAGATATCAATCTCCTTAAATACTATGGGATCTGCATTAGGTGTTATGTTCAACAACTGGTTGCATCTCTTATGAAGGTTGTATTTTACGGAGATTAAATCATTCCACTGTTGTTGTTCCAAATGAGTTCCCCTTTTTGTGTGTATGTGCTCAAACAGACTACAATTGTACCTACACCCAAAAATACTACATGTTTATTTCAGTTCATTATTAGATAGTATAATTAAAAATAAAACCCAATTTCTAAATAAATATATATATAAATTAACTTATATATACAATTTATCAACAAGCTGTTAGGGATCTGTAATTTTAGCAGATTGGTAAGACTAAAACCTGCAGAAGCAACATCGTTTCAACCAACTTTGGGATTCTAGGATCTAGCCCTCCTGAATCCGGAGAGGGATCTCTCCAATATGTACAAAGATAGATTTGTCTTTGAAGTTTTAGGTTATGATATTAGGCTAGTTATGAAGGCCAAGGGTTTGTTTTGTTTTTGGATGGTTGAGCATGATTTTTACTTGAGGGGAAAGTTCTAAGTGCAAAAAGTTTCAAAGGTGAGAAGTTGCAAGTGAATAGAACAACTTAGGCTAAAAAGATAGATATAACGCTGGTTTTTAGTCCATTGAGCTATGGAGTCATATCTGGGCTTTAATTGAGCAACAACATCAAGAGTGATCCAAGGGGCAAGTCATCTATATCACAAGATTATTGAGAATAGAGTGATGGAATGGAAACAATAAAGTGTTGGAGGGGTGGAAACTGATAATAATTTCACAAAGGATTTATAGTCAGTCCAAACAAAAAAAAAAACCTCTTAAGTAACTGTTTAAAACCAACCAAGTGCAGGACTAACCATTGACTTCTTGGGCAAGTTTGTATTAAAGCAGCTTAATTGACAAACAATCCAGTAATCCACATAATCACCTTCAGAAAGTATGAAAACATATAAGAGAAACAAAGTGTAACTTAAGATCAGATAAAGTACTTTTAAACCTATTTTGCTTTCGGTCAACACCAAGGGAAACTTTCAGAATCTGCTTTTGGAGAAAAACTAGGACCAGGGCACACATATCTTCCATAGTTATCTTTAATAAGTAAATAAGGAAAATAACTTTTAAGAGAAATGTTTAAGGCAACCAATAGGACGAGGGAACTCCAACATTCCTGACTGCTTAACTGTATTGAATCATTCTTAAATAAACAATTTGGAGGAAAACATTGAGATAAATTTTTTCAATTAGAGAATGTTACTGATATACAATAGGTCCTAACTCTGTAAATGATGTTCTTTATCAGAGAAATAGTGAAAAATATGACATACATAGAAGGAAAACAATAGCAAAGAGAGAGGCAATTCACCGATGATATAGACCAGGATCCCAAGAAACAAATTTTATATTGATGTCAAACCAGTTACAGTCTTTAAGTCCAATGTTTCAATTCAGCAATCATCTTCACTACTCAACCTATCTAATCTATCACAAGCAGGGCTCCAAGGGCAGTGAACACTATTTACAATCAAAAGTTTTTGCTCAAATATATTTCTAAGTTCTGCAACCAATAGTTTCTCATCTTCTACTGAAGTATTTATAGAAGAATGAGGAGGTGAGACCTGATAAAAGATCTCAATTACAATTAATACAGATTTAATGGTTTCTTGGCCTTTGAGGGGCTCAATGAATAAACCTACATATGTGTACTCTGTATTAAATGTTCTACATAAAGATTAAGCTTGGTGGAAGCTTTTGTTGATCTTTGAGGCTCTGCATTACATAGGAGTAACTCTGCAGATATTTTTCCTTTTGTTTCCTCTACAGAAGTAACTCCTAGCTGCGTTGGAGATGAATATCTTCATCTGATTAATAACTTTGGCCTCCAAGTTGAAAGGTTTGAGGCAACAGGTGGCTCTGTGGTAGCTGGGAGAAATTGATTAACCTCATATGTGGCGGTGGAGGTTTCCTGTCTGATAATCCTTTATGCTTTCTTCTTTAACTGTGTTTTAAATCGGGGATTAGGCTTTTGATAACCGTCTTAGCCATAATCCCCGTAAAACTGTCTTTATTCCTCTGTTCTGATATATTGGGGTCTTCAACACTGATACTCTTTAATTGTGCCCAATTCATGGTGTTTCGCTGGAGTGCAGGGTTACATAGGGACGATATGGCATCAATGCCTCACAGATCATTGACAAGACATGAAATTTACACCCTGCAAGTGATTTCCTCTGATAAATCGAAAGAAAGAGGGTCGTCACCCTCTTTTTCGAATTTTCTTCGAACATAGCGAAAAGATCATTAAACCCTGCAAAATACAAACAAAATGTTATAAAATCCTGCATATTATGTCAACTGCATCGGAAGGCATGTGGAGGAAGCGGGGTCGTTGGATGGCATCATCCAACGGTCATGATTGATCGAGAGAGATCGTGGAATCGAGTGGAAGAAAGATTAAATCTGAGCCGTCGATTGCGCAGAGATAGACGGTCGGGAGCAGACGGTGAAAGTTAAAGTGGGGTATAGGGAAAATGGAATATGGACCGTCGATCTGCAGATCAGATCAACTGCGGAGATTGCTTGGACGACGCGCCGTAGCCTGGTTATCACGTGGGCACCTTCGTTAATTGTCGGGCATCTTCGGCGAGCGATCACCGTTGGATGGCCCGGCCCAGATCGGACGGTGGACAGCAATATCGCTGGGCATTCGCGTCCAAATAATAATGCGCGATGGACTGCGGTTATGCGCGATGGACGGCTGTTTTGAAAAAGGTACAGGGGATGCGTGCGGAAAGCGTATGGAATCGCTGCCGATCAGGAGAAAATCACCTTCCGCCCAAAGACGGTGCGATAGATACCACGCGGTATTTGGAAACAGTGCAAGGCACGGCGGGGTCCAACGGGTTTGATAGGTTTTGCACCGTCGGATCTGCAAATCAGATCAACGGTGGAGATTGCTCGGACTTCGGACCGGCGGAGAATTTTATAAAATAAAATAAAACCCAAAGTTTACAAATAACAAAGGTTTTTTATGTTTTGGACGGGATATATAATAGGGTCAGGCGCCCGATTGTGGGGCCATTGGGCGCATGGAGAATGGTATGACCGGGGGTTTAAAAGGGAAGGGGCATATCGCATATCGGAACTTCGAGCCCGAGCTTTTTAATTAACCCATTGTATTTTCTGCGATCGTGATTGCGCGATCGGTCTTTCAATCAACCCATTTAAATATTTAACACGTGATTTTGGTTTATAAACCAAAACTTTGGGAAAGTGGGTTTTGGGTTTTTACAAAGAAAAAGATTGATCGGGAACGAAATATTTACAAGGTTTAAGTACGGAGGGCAGGCCCACGGTATATACATACAAAATAATGATGCGATCGGGGGTATCACAAATCACGGATCTGGCCAGGGTGCTTTAATCTTCACATTGGAATATTGTGATGCGATCGCATCAGAATTTTTATAATGGCATAAAGACTTGCACTCTTGGGTTTGTGCAATGCGATAAGCGCTGTGAGGGGTTTAGCACTTGGTTCTAGGGTGCGGGTGTATGGAAAAAAGGGTTAAAGACTTAGCCCAAGGGGGCTTAAGCTTTTATATAAAATATGAATTTTTATTGATTTTTCAACGTTTTGAAAGGGTTTCAAGGGTTTCGGTATAGTTAAAAAATGGGTTTTTAACTATGGAAAAGTGAATTTCATAAATGGAAGAAGAGGATTTATAAAAACAAGGGAGTTTTTATGGAGAAAAAGGGGAGCAAATGAAGGTTTGAGAAAGGGGAAAATGAAGGTCTTGCAGTAGTCTTTCTCTTGGAATCAGTAGAATTTTCTGAGTATAAAAAGGCAAAGGTAATGAAGATTTTGGACAGAGGCATGAGGCCTTCAAAGAGTCTTCAAGAGCCAACAATTTTTAGTAATAAAATTTGTTCCTTGGAGGCTCAAAAAGTCTTAGCCATATTTTGGTATAACAAATATTATAGGTGGCTAACAGTGGCTCCACTTGGGGATGATGCCTTCTTGAAGGCATCAAAAACTTTAGACCTACATCCTCTGGGAGACTAATCAGTTGCCTCATCCATTTATGTTCTTTGGGAGGCTGACCTGTGCCTGATCCATTGGGCTGCCTTTCCTTTGCTGGGATGATCTTCTTTGAAACATATTGGCAGCTTATGAAAACAATGGACTTTCATCAATACAAACTTTCTACCTACCCAATCCTACTGATCTAACATTTTTTCTTCATAAGAGTGCACTTGGATTGGAAAACTCTATTCACAACATTTTATTCTTTTGAAAGCAGGAAATCTAATCTATTTCTACTCCTTATTTCTTCGTGGATTCAGATTAAACAGTTGAATCCATATAATTCTCTACCTAATCTACTATCCGTTGGGATTAAGTTGTCCAACAGATTTTTTATTCTCTAAATTCTATAACAGCAATTTAAAAACATACAAGTCAGGATTGAACAGTCTAACCTGATGCTGGTCTATGGCATAAAACAAGCTGCACACAGACATTTATTTTGCAGAAAATTAAATCAGAATGGAAGGCTTAAGATCTGATAGTTCAAAGTACTGCCTTCACTTTTTACAGCTTTGTTTTGACTTTTGTTTGAGCTGTCTTTCCTTGCTTTCTAGTTCAGATTTTGAGCTAATTAGAACCAAATCTTTTACATCCCTTTGACTCAGAAAAATAGAACAGACTTGAGTCATTTCTTTTTGGAAACTTAGGTTCAGATTTTGAACATGTTTGAACCTTTAATTTCTATCCTAATCTATCTACTGATAAGCCAAGATTAAACAATTTGGAAAATCGAATTCACTATCCTATCAGCGGAAAATTTAAGGCTATTTAGTCAAGATTAGGTTGTTTGAATAACTAGAAGTGTGTCTTTCAGGAGTGGCATTTAAGCTTGCACACTTTTAGAATTTGTTTCTCTTTTTGGTACAGGGTTGTACCTTTATTGTTTTGTCAATCTGCCCTCTTTTCTCTTTTCATTGTTTTTGTATTTTTTATTTTTACAACTTTGAATGCAATGGTGGATGAGATATTTATAATAAAAAAAATATAAAAAAGCTTTTTTTTTTTTTTTTAACATGACATGGATCAAGAGAAGTAATGTTTGAGCATCCTGCCATTGACAGGACCCCCAACAAAAATTCTGCTCCATTCAACTCTTGCAGGAAAAATGCATTGTTACCAGCAGTTGAATGAATAGAGTAAGGGCCAAGCCATAGGTTGTCAAATTTTCCATGCTTGCCCTTCTCTTCCCTCTTTGAGTCCCATTTTAAAACTTTGTCCCCAATATTGAAATTGTTGGCCTTTGTTCTTCTGTCAAAAAGCTTTTTAATGCTCTCCTGTTTTTGGAATGCTTTGTTATACACTTCCTCTCTGGTTTGCTGAAGATGAATGGTCTGATTTTTCCTTCTGATCATGTCATTATCTTCAGTCTGCAACTCTTGAATCAACTTCATAACTGGTACACCAAGGCTGTTTGGAAAAATTGCGTCTGTACCATACACAAGCTGGAAAGGTGACATACCAATATATTTCTTCAAAGTTAATCTGTCAGCCCAAAGTGCATGAACTAGCTTTGTGTGCCAAGACTTCTTATTGTCTCCTAACAGTTTCTTGATTATGTTCACTAAGCTCTTGTTTGAGGATTCTGCAAGTCCATTACCTTGAGGGTAATAAGCTGTGGAATTCCCCAATGTTATCTGATATCTGTGACAGAACTCAATCATCTTCTTTGATCTAAATGCTGCTGCACTATCGGTGATAATCTTGGTAGGACAGCCAAATCTAGAGAGAATATTAGTCTCCATAAATTTTATGATAACTGAATCATTGGCCTGCCTACAAAGTATGGCTTCTATCCACTTAGTGAAGTAGTCTGTGGTAGTGAGAATCCATCTATGCTGGGCAGAAGATGGTGGATGGATTTCTCCTATGAAGTCAAATCCCCACTGTTGAAATGGGGCTTAAACAGTGATTGGATGCAGAGGTAGAGGTATCAGCTTTCTTTTTCCTTCAAAAAGTTGACATTTATGACAGGAAATGATCAATTTGTGTACATCATGAAAAAGAGTAGGCCAATAGAAACCAACCCTCAAAATTTTGTTGGCTGTTGTCTTCCAGTATAAATGACCTCCACACTCTCCTTCATGGAACTCGTGCTTAACCTTCTCTGCATCCAATTTAGGCAAACATTTAAGCAATAGACCACTTGCATTTTCAATCTGAGACATTTATCTATAATGCAATAGTTTACAACTTTCAATTTTAGGAACCTTGCCTTAGTTTTTGTCAAACCAGGAGGTGTATTCAAATTAAGCAGAACATAAAGAATATCAGCATACCAAGAGGAATTCATAAAATGGTTTTCAACAATGGGTGTTGATATTTCCTCTTGATCATCCAAAGCACTATTCATATGAATATCAATAACTTCACAATTTGATTAAGCCATTAATCTAGCTAGACCTTGGCCTTTGATGAGCTTAGTGGGTTTTATCTCTAAATCATACTCAAGGATGATAGCAATCCACTTACCTCTCTTACCATCTGGGTCCTGTGTTAGAATGTCTTTAACAATTGAGTTTGGGACAAAGGAAATTATGTGTGAATGAAGGATGTACACTCTGAAATCTTTCAATGCTTTAACCAAAGAAAATGCTTGCTTCTCCATAATGTTGTACTTCAAAGGGGCATCCCTCAATGCCTTGCTAAATAATGCAATAGGCTGCTCTTGTCCTAGTGGGTTTTTCTGTAAAAGGACAGCAGCTATGGTATGTTCTGATGCAAATGAGAAAATATAAAATTCTTTTGAAAAATCAGGACTTATCAGAACCGGTGTTTTGGTCAACGCTTGCTTCACCAGTTCAAAGGATTGCTTTTATCCCAAGGTCCATTTTACCCCTCGCTCCTTTTTCAGCATGTTTGTGATATTCCTAAGGAGCTCAGCTAAATTAGGAATGAACCTTCTCAAAAAGTTGATCTTCCCAATGAAAGATTGCAACTCCTTGATGTTTCAGGGATCAGAGATTTGCAATATGGCCTTAATGCTCTTTGGATCTATCTTTATACCCTCTTCTGAAATCATTTGTCCAAGAAGCTTACCTTCGTGGAGACCGAATAGTGTCTTCTTAGGGTTTAAAGATATTCCAAACCTTCTACACTTCTCGAAAACCTTTCTTAAATGTTCTAAATGTTCTTCATCTATTTTTGAAAACACAGTGACATCATCAAGATAGATAATGATGAAGAAGCCCAATTCTTCCGAGAATGCTATGTCCATGGCTCTTTGGAAAGTTGCTCCAGCATTCATTAGACCAAAGGGAATTTTCACATACATGAAATTGCCCCATGGTGTAGTAAGGGCGGCTCTTTAATTATTCAACGGGGTAAACCCAAGATCACATTGTACCTCGAATAGCCATCCGGCAAGATTCTTCTAGACCCTACCACCCTTTGTAAAATATGATCCATCTTGGGTAGAGGGTAGTTGTCTTTTAATGAAGCTTTGTTTAAGTCTCTAAAGTCTATACAAAGCCTGATTTCTCCAGTTTTCTTCCTAACAGACACCAGATTAGATACCCACTCAGAATATCTAATAGGGACAATAATGCCAGCATCGTACATTTTCATGATCTCCTTCTGAACCAAAGATAACTGAACAGGGTTTATTCTGTGCAATTTCTGTTTGAATGGTTTTTGGTTTTCTTTAAGGGGAATTATGTGTTGTATTATTTCAGTGTCATAGGATTTAAGATCTTCGTAACTCCACGAAAAAACATCAGAAAACTCTTTAAACAACTCAATGTATTTGAGTTTAATGTGAGCTGGTAAAGTCTTAGACAGTTTAATCATTTTCGGTTTTTCCTTACTGCCTATATTGCACTCCTCCACTTCAGTTTCTACAGGTTCCAGTTTTGGTTTATTTTCCACATCATTAAAATCGAACAACTCTTCTAAAGGAGCCAGGCCTTTAGGCAAACTTTCATCTTTAGAGTGCAGAGTTTCTAACTCCTCTATTTTTGACTCTGCAATTATCTCCGTTTTGTTTCTAAGTTTGCTAGATAACAGGTTTATATTAGTAGGTTCATGAGACGGTTCTTCTTCATCAAGGAAATTTTCTTCACTGCAGTCTGTATCATAATCTGAGTCTGAACCGTGTAGTTCAAATTCATTTCTGAATTGCATGAAGTCTTCTATTTGTTTTTTATTGTCAAACACCTGCCAATATTTTTCATTATCAGGTACAGCTGGTCTAAATTTTATCTCAGTTGTGCAGTCTTTGGTGCTATATGGTGTTAAACATGTCCTAGCTGCAAAGGCTAAATTGTGGGCCGCAATATTTCTTTTTCTTGGGACAAAAAACAGTTTGGACTCCTTGAATGTTTTCAAATGGTCCATGACATCATTTCGATAGGCTCTAAGTCTGGGATGATTAGCGTTATACTCCCCATTGACTTGCCTAATGACTAACTCTGAATCCCCAAACACATTGATTCTTCTGGCTCCTAATTTTTTCAATAGGTGTAGGCCTAAGAGAAGGGATTCATATTCTGTTATGTTATTGGAACACTGAAAGTTTAATTTGCAGGAAATGCTTTCTATGTGGTTGTTTTCAGTGTTAGTAATCCAAACACCTGCACCGGCATTGTTCTTAGTGCAGGACCCATCAAAATACATACTCCATAGAGGACATTTCTTAGTTTCATCCTGGTTACCGTCCTCTTCAACTAACGTGCTCAAAGGTTGTTGTGGAAACTCCGCACTTAGTTGTATTCGTTTTGATTCCCCGAGACCTTCATTTGTTTGAGGGTTATTTTCTTGATTGTGAATGTTTAAGAGCAAAGGACATCTGTCTTGTAGCTCAAGACCTTTGTTTAGTTTGCTAGATTTTACAGGTTTAGCAAATTGTTTAGACACTTCTGTGGCATTTACCTCCTCCTCTCTATTTGCCATTAACTCCGTTAGAGTTACTTGTTCATCTAATGTTTCATCATTGAACAAAATAAAAGAATCAAGGCCTGTAATTACAGAATAGAGGGGAGAGTTTTATGGTCTGTCTTGACTTGTAACTGTGTATTGCATATGAGACTCCCTATAAAGTCTTCTAGTCTAATTGAAAACATGGATAGTCGCATAGGTCATGTCCATCTGCATAGTCCCCTGCAACTTAGCCCCCTAAGATATAGATAATAACATTCCATACTTTGGGGGCACATCAGCCACGACAATATCCATGAGTAAGCATTTAGCTGGAATCTAGGCTAAGTTAACATAGAGGTCTTTGATTAATCCCAAACATTTTACCTTGCTGGAATCGAAGGAGTACAAGTACTGGTAAGGTCTGGTGATTTCTAAACCAAGGCTCTCCATCAAAGCTTTAGGCATTAAATTATGAGAAGCCCCGGAATCATGCATAGCATTGTGAAAATTTTTGTCATGAACCTTTAAACTCACGTAGAAAGGAGGAACAGGTCCCTCTTAGTATCTTCCTTCAATATTTGGACCAAAAAAAAGCTCTGGCTGGTCATCACTAAGATTGAATGTATCTCCATTTTCCTCTATATTTAAAGCCTTCAAAATTTGGGTCCTATATACATGTTGGGCAGCTAACTCGATCAAAGGAACACATATTTTGATTTTAGAAATTTCCTGCTCCAGGCTGAAAGGAATTTGACTCTTTGAAGCACTTGTCTCAACCTTATTAGCTGTCATTCTATCAGCAATATCAGCTTGCTGATTTGTTTTATTTACACTTGACAAAATTGTTTTCACAGGAGTACTAGCTGAAGTGTCAGTACTACTAAGTTCTGCACTATGTTTTTCTTTTATTGGAGTGCCTTTCTCTTTTCCTTTGTCAGAATTGACAACCACTGTTTTATCCTTTTGTTTGACAACTTTAGGTTTGTTTGTAGTGTTGTTTTGTGAAGATTTGTCAGAGGTTTTGGTGTTGGGGGGTTTTTGACTAGTCTTGCTTCTAAGGTCATATTCTCTTTGAGGCTCTATGATGACATTTTCCATGTCTTGATAACAATCTTGATCATCTCCTTTGTCATCATAAGGTGTATAAAGACCTTGTGTTCCATCATAATGAACTTCAAAGTCATCTTGCTCTACCCCAAACATGTTGATATCCTCCTCCTCTGTTATCTCATCTGTTTCCTCAACCTCACTTACATAATTTTGATGAAAGGGAAGAGTGATCTGCTGATGATCTTCCCTAGGTCTGTTTGGAGGTTGGTTCCTTCTAACATTCTGATTCTAGTTCTGGTTTCTGTTTTGAGGAGCATTTTGGTTTTGGTTTGCTTGTGCTCTCTTGATTATGCTAATCTCTTTCATCATTTCCTCCATCATTTTCTCCATCTTTGAGTTGGAAGTAGAAGGTGTGGATTTCTCTCTAAAGGATACTATCTTTTCAGCTTTCATCCTTTCTCTCTTCTCCATTAATTGAATTCCACAAAAAGAGCACCTCTTTTCATATCTTCAAGAGTTGCAAAATCTCTTTCTCTTAGTGAATAGGTCATGTCAGAGTCAAACCCTTCAGGAAACTTGTTTAAAGCTAAGCCCTATGGAGGTTTTAGCTCTGGGGAAAGTGCATTATACACACTGTTGAACCTAGTGCAATAAGCTTGCACACTTTCCCCAGGGTTTCTATGGAGGTTATTGTAATCAGAAAGGACTTGGAGAGGATTCTTCTTCACTTCCCATTTGTTTAAGAAAGTTTGATGGAAGCCTGGGAGATCGTTTATATTATGGGGGGCTAAGCCTTTGAACCATTTTCTTACTTCTCCCCCTAAGCTTTGAGCAAATAATATAAGCTTGATAGAATCATCATCAATTTCATTTATGTCAAAGTAGTCATTCATCTTATCCACATGTTGTGATGCAGTTGTAGAATTTCTAGCATCATATAATGGAATTTTGGACTGATAGTCATGTGGAAGATTGACTAATGGTGCAGGAAGGACTAGGGGAGCATACCATGCAGCCATGGCAGGAGGTGGAGGTGGATTCACAGGTGGGTTGACAAAAGGGAAGGTGGGCTGAAGTGGAGTGGTTTGAACAGTGGATGAAGGGTGAGTAGATGTGGATGGAACAACAGTAGATTGCTGAGCTGATCTTGGATGAGAAACACCTAAATTCAACCGAAAGTGTAGATCAGGTGGTGTTGTTTCTCTACTACCAAGATGTTCACTTGTTTCAGGAGGTGAAAGTGAAGACTCAGAATCTAGCTGAATTATATCATCAAATGACCTAGTTCTAAATGGATTTACTAAGTCAGCTTGAGATTGTTGTAGAGCTGAAATATTTTCAGGAATTGAATTAGCTCTCAAGGGTGATCTGAAAACATTTGATAACTTAATCCTAGGAGACTTCCAAAGGATACTTTCTGGGTTATCAACTATCTCAAGTGGATATGGGTCAGGGTAGGCTCTAGTGTGAATCTTTCTGGGAGCCACTATGTTGTGTTATTAGATCCAAATAAACAAGAAAGGTTCAACCAGGTATGACAGTCTTTGAGAAGTTTAACTAATCTGTTTACACAAATCTTAATCCTACAGTCCTCTAACTGATTTTGAAAGATGTTATAATGATAAGGGTTCTTCCCAGTGGAGTCTTAGGGTCTGCTAAGGATTTTGGAGTCGCCAAGTGGAAGTTTTTAGCTCCTAAGGAGGTAAAAGTTTTTATGGTCCACCACCATGTTTATTGAATACCAATCTGAAATATGTTTAGGTTTTCTGAGCTATTTTTCAGTTGTGGTTTGTAAAAATATCCTAACTTTGTTTCAAAACTTAGCTACGGTTATGAGACAAAGACAGTGTACTCTTATGGCTAAGCCAACTGATTTTTTAAGGTGAGATAAAGACTTAAGAGAATCCTAGGTCTTACCTAGTTTGTCACTGATTCAGACAAGTTTCATCAGAAATACCATTTCTTGGTAGTGCTTGAAAAGGCTGCTTTTTACTCACAAAGTTTTATAAATATGATTCTGGGTTCAGTTCCCTAGCGGAGTCGCCAGAAATGTTAGTGGCTAGTGGCTCAGCTGGTTTGATATAGCAATTGTTCTTGAACCGAATCCCTGATTTTCTATGGTTACCCTTAAATAAAGATTATTCTGGGTTTTGTCTCTAGCGGAGTCGCCAGAAATTTTAGGGATCTGTAATTTTAGCAGATTGGTAAGACTAAAACTGCAGAAGCAACATCGTTTCAACCAACTTTGGGATTCTAGGATCTAGCCCTCCTGAATCCGTAGAGGGATCTATCCAATATGTA
Source organism: Pinus albicaulis (assembly GCA_034641835.2). Lineage (NCBI taxonomy): Eukaryota > Viridiplantae > Streptophyta > Pinopsida > Pinales > Pinaceae > Pinus > Pinus albicaulis. The sequence continues at coordinate 584,264,985 of CM076582.1, read as the reverse complement.
CAAAGATAGATTTGTCTTTGAAATTTGGGGTTATGATATTAGGCTAGTTATGAAGGCCAAGGGTTTGTTTTTTTTTTGGATGGTTGAGCATGATTTTTACTTGAGGGGAAAGTTCTAAGTGCAAAAAGTTTCAAACGTGAGAAGTTGCAAGTGAATAGAACAGCTTTGGCTAAAAATATAGATATAACGCTGGTTTTTAGTCCATTGGGCTATGGAGTCATATCTGGGCTTTAATTGAGCAACAACATCAAGAGTGATCCAAGGGGAAAGTCATCTATATCACAAGATTATTGAGATTAGAGTGATGGAATGGAAACAATAAAGTGTTGGAGGGGTGGAAAATGATAATAATTTCACAAAGGATTTATAGTCAATCCAAACAAAAAAAAATCCTCTTAAGTAACTGTTTAAAACCAACCAAGTGCAGGACTAACCATTGAATTCTTGGGCAAGTTTGTATTAAAGTAGCTTAATTGACAAACAATCCAGTAATCCACATAATTACCTTCAGAAAGTATGAAAACATATAAGAGAAACAAAGTGTAACTTAAGATCAGATAAAGTACTTTTAAACCTATTCTGCTTTCGGTCAACACCAAGGGAAACTTTCAGAATCTGCTTTTGGAGAAAAACTAGGACTAGGGCACACCATATCTTCCATAGTTATCTTTAATAAGTAAATAAGGAAAATAACTTTTAAGAGCAATGTTTTAGGCAACCAGTAGGAAGAGGGAACTCCAACATTCCTAACTGCTTAACTGTATTGAATCATTCTTAAATAAAAAATTTGGAGGAAAACATTGAGATAAAGTTTTTCAATTAGAGAAGGTTACTAATATACAATAGGTCCTAACTCTGTAAATGATGTTCTTTATCAGAGAAATAGTGAACAATATGACATACATAGAAGGAAAACAATAACAAAGAGAGAGGCACTTCACCAATGATATAGACCAGGATCCCAAGAAACATCTTTTATATTGATGTCAAACCAGTTACAGTCTTCAAGTCCAATGTTTCAGTTCAGCAATCATCTTCACTACTCAGCCTATCTAATCTATCACAAGCAGGGCTCCAAGGGCCAGTGAACACTATTTACAATTAGAAGTTTTTGCTCAAATATATTTCCAAGTTCTGCAACCAACAGTTTCTCATCTTCTAATGAAGTATTTATAGAAGAATGAGGAGGTGAGACCTGATAAAAGATCTCAATTACAATTAATACAGAGTTAATGGTTTCTTGGCCTTTGAGGGGCTTAATGAATAAACTTACATGTGTACTCTGTATTAAATGTTCTACATAAATATTAAGCTCGGTGGGAGCTTTTGTTGACCTTTGAAGCTCTCCGTTACATAGGAGTAACTCTGCAGATATTTTTGCATTTGTTTCCTCTACAGAAGTAACTCCTAGCTGCGCTGGAGGCAAATATCTTCATCTGATTAATAACTTTGGCCTCCAAGTTGAAAGGTTTGAGGCAACAGGTGGCTCTGTGGTAGCTGGGAGAAATTGATTAACTTCATATGTGGCGGTGGAGGTTTCCTGTCTGATAATCCTTTATGCTTTCTTCTTTAACTGTGTTTTAAATCGGGGATTAGGCTTTTGATAACCATCTTAGCCGTAATCCCTGTAAAACTGTCTTTATTCCTCTGTTCTGATATATTAGGGTCTTCGACACTGATACTCTTTAATTGTGCCTGATTCATGGTGTTTCGCTGGAGTGCAGGTTTACGCAGGGACGATATGGCGTCAATGCCTCACGGATCATTGACGAGACATGAAATTTACACCCTGCAAGTGATTTCCTCTGATAAATCGAAAGCAAGAGGGTCGTCACCCTCTTTTTTCGAAATTTCTTCGAACATAGCGAAAAGATCATTAAACCCTACAAAATACAAACAAAATGTTATAAAATTCTGCATATTAGGTCAACTGCATCAGAAGGCGTGTGGAGGAAGCGGGGCCGTTGGATGGCATCATCCAATGGTCAGGATTGATCGAGAGAGATTGTGGAATCGAGCGGAAGAAAGATTAAATCTGAGTCGTCGATTGTGCAAAGATCGACGGTCGGGAGCAGAAGGTGAAAGTCAAAGTGGGGTATAGGGCAAATGGAATGTGGACCGTCGATCTGCAGATCAGATCGACGACGGAGATTGCTTGGACGACGCGCCGTAGCCTGGTTATCGCGTGGGCACCTTCGTTAATTATCGTTAATTATCGGGCATCTTCGACGAGCGATCACATTTGGATGGCCTAGCCCAGATCGGACAGTGGACAACGATATCGTTGGGCATTCACGTCCAAATAATAATGCGCAATGGACTGCGGTTATGCGCGATGGACGACGATTTTTAAAAAGTTACAGGGACGCGTGGCGACAAGCGTATGGAATCACTGTCGATTGGGAGAAAACCACCTTCTGCCCAAAGGCGGTGCGATAGATACCATGTGGTATTTGGAAACAATGCAAGACACGGCGGGGTCCACTGGGTTTGACAGGTTCTGCACCGTCAGATCTGCAAATCAGATCAACAGTGGAGATCGCTTGGACTTCAGACCGGCGGAGAATTTTATAAAATAAAATAAAACCCAAAGTTTACAAATAACAAAGGTTTTTTATGTTTTGGATGGGATATATAATAGGGTCAGGCGCCCGATTGCGGGGCCATTGGGCGCATGGAGAATGGTATGACTAGGGGTTTAAAAGGGAAGGGGCATATCGCATATCAAAACTTTGGGGCGGGGCTTTTTAATCAACCCATTGTATTTTCTGCGATCGCGATTGCGCGATCGGTCTTTCAATCAACCCATTTAAATATTTAACACGTGATTTTGGTTTTTAGACCAAAACTTTGGGAAAGTGGGTTTTGGGTTTTTACAAAGTAAAAGATTGATCGAGAACGAAATATTTACAAGGTTTAAGTACGGAGGGCGAGCCCATGGTATATACATACAAAATAATGATGCGATCGGGGGTATCGCAAATCGCGAATCAGGCTAGGGCGCTTTAATCTTCACATTGGAATATTGCGATGCGATCGCGCGATCGCATCGGAATTTTTATAATGGCATAAAGACTTGTGCTCTTGGGTTTGTGCGATGTGATAAGCGCTATGAGGGGTTTAGCACTTGGTTCTAGGGTGCGGGTGTATGGAAAAAAGGGTTAAAGACTTAGCCCAAGGGGGCTTAAGCTTTTATATAAAATATGAATTTTTATTGATTTTTCAACGTTTTCAAAGGGTTTCAAGGGTTTCGGTATAGTTAAAAAATGGGTTTTTAACTATGGAAAAGTGAATTTCATAAATGGAAGAAGAGGATTTATGAAAACAAGGGATTTTTTGTGGAGAAAAAGGGGAGCAAATGAAGGTTTGAGAAGGGGGAAAATGAAGGTCTTGCAACAGTCTTTCTCTTGGAATCAGCAGAATTTTCTGAGTATAAAAAGGCAAAGGTAATGAAGATTTTGGACAGAGGCATGAGGCCTTCAAAGAGTCTTCAAGAGCCAAAAAATTTTAGTGATAAAATTTGTTCCTTGGAGGCTCAAAAAGTCTTAGCCATCTTTTGGTATAACAAATATTATAGGTGGCTAACACACGCTATATAAATTTATCACTAAGACCATTGCGGAGAGACTTGAAGGAGTGCTGGCTGACTTTATCTCGCCTGAACAGTCAGGGTTTCTAAAAGGACGATGCATTCATGACGTTATGGCTTCGGCACAAGAAGTTATCCATTCCATACATTCCAAGTGGTTAAAAGCTCTGGTCATGAATATTGATTTGAGCCTGGCCTATGATCGTATTGATTGGGGATTCCTGAGGTTGCTACTGTACAAGATCGGTCTAAATAGGGCAGCGGTCAATTGGATTATGGGATGTTCGACAAATTATTCTATGGCAGTGATCATCAATGGGGTGGCTTCTCGGTTTTTCAAACCTGGGCACAGCCTAAGACAGGGCTATGCTCTGTCACCTTTATTGTTCATTCTGGTCATGGACTCTCTTAGTATGAGAATTAGACATGATGTTGTCCTAGGTCAATTTAGAGGCATTGCGATATCTATGGTAAGGGAAATCAGTCACAATCTGTTTGTTGATGATATATTTCTTTTTGGCATGATTCACAGGGTTGTATGGATTGCATTCCACGATTTATTTAACAAGTTCTTTGTGGCCACAAGTATGGTGGAAAACTACACCAAATCGTGCATCTACTATGAGAAAAAAGGGGATAATGAGGTCTCGGAACTGGTCAAGGAGATTTGTGAAGTTTTCAATTTTCAAAATGCGCCATTGGGAGAGAGGTTTAAATACCTAGGCTTCATGCTAAAACCAAACAATTATTCTACTAAGGACTGGCAATGGATGGTTGGAAAAATAGAAAAAAGGATAAGGGGTTGGTGCATCAAATGGTTATCCAAAGTTGGCAGAATCATTCTGATTCAGGCAGTACTTCAACAACTTATGGTCTATTGGGCTCATATCTTCGTTATTCCAAAGAAGATCTTGCACAGTATCAGAAGAGTTATGATGAATTTTTTATGGACTGGAAATGATTCGAAAGGAAAGTATCATTTGACTAGCTGGTCATCGATCATGAAGCCCAAGCATTTTGGAGGCTGGGGTTTGAAAGATATAGTTGATTTCGGGAAAGCACTCTTGATTAAGTCACTCTGGAGGGGTATCATGTCTGACGGAATTTGGAGTGAGACCATAAGGTTTAAGTATTTAAAGGAGAATGGTCTGGAAGAACTGTTGATGCTGGGTTGGAACAATCAAAAGGGTGCGTCCATCATCTGGAATGGTTTTAAACAGATTTGGTCAAAGTTAAATGTTTTCCTATCATGGAAATTCGAGGATGGGGTGAAGATCCTCATTAGTCAACCAAATCTTTGGGGAGGGTCGGAACCTTGTGGTGTGCAGCTGATTGATTTCCTTAACGCGAAGGGCATTTTCTTCGTGTGTCAAATTGCTGAAGATATGATCAATGGCATCCCACGCTGGAGTACTGCGGAGACCTTACAGATTCTGAATCATTTGGTCCAAGATTGGAATGATTACACTCTGGATCTGAGGAGAAGAGGACTCATGCATAATCAAGGAGGAGATAGGGTGATATGGAATGGTCTGATGAAAAATGGCATGTTGATTGTTGAAGATATTTATGGAAAACTTGTTTCGAATTCAACACATGAACATGAGAGCAAAGTTTATATGGGAATTTGGGAGAATAATGCACAGTTGAAAATGAAACTGTTCTTATGGCTTGTGCTGAAGAATAGAAACTTAACATGGGACAATTTGAGGAGAAGAGGGAAAATAGGCCCTAGAATGTGTAGACTATGTATGAAGGCGAGTGAAGATAACCAGCTTCTTTTCTAAAAATGCTATTTTTCTAAGAATGTTATTCAAGGAATTTGTATATTTTTCAGAACTGACTTCCCCCGGTTGGAAAACACTTCAGATTTCATCAGCTGGGGTCTTAAGAGAAATAAAAACATGAGAAGCATTCCGGTCTTGTTTCATTGGTTCATTTGGACAAACCAGAATCGCTGGATCTTCGAAGAGATAAGAAGCAGTCCTGAGGAGACTACCAAACAAATCATTAATTCATGGGACATGATTAAGAGTGCACAGAAGACTCCGGATGACCTCTCCAGATGCATGAGACTGGTAGAAATGCATTATCCTGCCGGATTTTTTTATGGCGCTTCTCAACACTCCAAATGCGGGTAGTTGAGGATTTCTCCTCAATGCCACTACAAGACTTTTTGGAATGGGGGAGATGGGACGAACACAAGGGAGGAAGTCATTTCACTGTGGGGACTACTTTGGTTTGCTTCTATGCTTTGTATTGAAGACCTTTGGGTGTATGGGGACTCGAAAGTATTGATCGACCACCTAAACAAGGAAACAATTTTCTCCCCAGGACATCTGACTTCGTGGATGGAGCGCATAAAGATGGTGATGAGATCTTTCAATGGAATAAAACTACAACACATCTACAGGGGAAAAAACTCACAGGCGAACAGACTTTCAAAAATGGGACTGCAAGGAATTTTTGGGACTATGAATTATGAGATGATGGACAGTAACGGGCATGGAGCTCTTGGCTCAGTTGATTTCATCTAAACTATGCTTCTCGTTGTGATCAGTCCAGACTTTTCCGACTATGACCGTCTTCTTATCGAGCTGGGTATATGTTTTTGTAATTACACTAATATAGTATGCTTTTTAGGTGATTGCACATAGAACAGTTTTTTGCTTTCTGCTACTGGTAATTTTGGGTTTCTTTTTTTTCCGGTAGGAATACCTGTGCATGTGTGGATGTAAGGCCCGTGCGGAGTTTAGGCTTATCAATTCTTGTTATCAATTTTTGTTTTCTCGAAAATGGAGAAAGATTTCATGTAACTCAATGTTTTCTAGACAATGACTATTGTGGTTTCTCATGTTATTAAGTATGAACTAGCACATAATATACGCCAGAGTTTTTTTCTATCTGAAAGAAAATATACAATGTATTAGAATCAAAGCATATATATATTTTTTTTCAGAAGAAAAAAAACCACTGTCTATTAATGAAGGAAATAGCAGTACATATTCTTAAACATAGATATATGGAGGCGAGAAGAGAAGTCCAAAAGAATTTCCTTCCCCAGCAATATCACAACATGACATTATAAACCTATACATGATTAGGTTCCATATTTACATGAGAAACATAATATATTGGAAGAAGGGCCAGGCCTGTGTGCCATGTTGAATATCTGGAAAAGTTTTATATAGTTCTCTATTTGACAATCAATAGAAAGTTCATATGTTCGAGTCAATAATCTTTCCGTTGTGTTGTTGGTGGATAAATATCTCTATTTATGAGTGATTAAGAGTGAGAACACGGAATATGCATACGTTCTTTAAGATGCATGTTTCTTTGAATGTCTTCGATGGTTCATGTGTTGAACATCGGTCGCGAGAATAGCTTGATCTATGTTTTCAAGTGACATGGGTTGATTTAGCTTAGAATCGAAGTATTGAAATGTCATATAACCAGAGCGGGGTATATTTGCATCCGTCCGACAATTGTTGAGGAAATTCTCGTCTCAGGATTCATTTTCTCAGAAGTTCTTAAAGGAACCTCGTTCATAAAGTGCCAGGACATATTTATTGGTGTTGAGAGACGGGAAGACTTTCCTGTTCTGGGACTTGATTCCCCGGGAGTTTACAAAGGAGGCAAACGCATACAAAGAAAAGGTCAGGGTTCTGTGGTCGGCAGCTGACGGCGACAGTATTTGAAATGACATTTTCCACAAAATGTTTCCATCCCGGACTTTCCTTTTCCCGAAGGTTTATAAGGTAGGCAAACTATTGAAGCGTCGGGAAATACTTTGTGTTCAACGAGAGACAGGAAAATTCCCATCCCGCAGGTTTTTCCCTGGGCGTTTGGAACTGTGTTGCATAGAATTATTTCAATCTGTGAATTGTTTAGGCTAGAATTATCTCAATCTGTGAAGTGTTTAAGAAATTATTCCTTTTCCACATGTAGGTGTCTTTTTTTTTTTTTTGTCACCAATGGTTATGGACTCATTGTTGATTGGCACTAGAACCTGGGTGGGATTTGTTGTCTTTCATCAACTATACTTCACCATATGGCAAGAGAAATTGATATTTGGATATGTTCCTGATTTACCACATAAGGAATTTAGCAATCATTCAATTCCACAATTCCACATATGTTACTGATTTTATTTTATTTATTTATTTTTAATTTATGCCAAACAGTTTGGGTTCCTCCCCATCCACGACACTATTTCTATTACACAAGAGTGTGTACATTCCATTCAGACGAAAAATTTAGAGGCATTAGTGATTACGATTGACTTACAATGGGCATATGACTGTGTTGAATAAATTTTTCTCCGGATTATATTGTAGAAGATCAGTCTATCTATACAAAACATAGAGTGGATCATGGTGTATGTGACACATACATGGTTGGTTGAACTAGGGGAACTCCTATACTGAGAACCCACTCATGTCACACAATTACCATGCGAGAAAAAGGGGAGGGCCCAACTTGATTTACAAAGGCCGTCAAAAGTTGTGTTTGTTGGAATATGTAATTCTTATTTGTCTTCAGCTGTGATTTTCTATGTATAGAGTTTGTTCATATTCCATAGGAGTTAGCTAAATCTAAGTTCCTAGTTTGGTGTGATGTTGAGATATTCTCTCAACCAACTTATTGTGCGTCCAAGATAGCTTCCCTATCTTGAGACAATACCTCATGTATATATGTAACTCTATTTGATTAATAGAACATAGTGTGAATAGTGAGATTTTATCAGAGCCCATATGGGCTTGGACCTCGGTCCCTCCTGGGTTGAGGGAAATAAGACATATTTTTTTTGTTCTAGTTTTTGGTTGTCCACTAGTTTGGGCGGAAGTGTATTGGAGCGACAATGCTCCAGCTGGTGCAAAGAATTCCGACTGCGACTTAGTTTTGAAAGAGCAGCTAGAGATCGTCAATTCGAAGGAGATAGGACAACTTCTGCAGGGCAATCCGAGCATGGATTTGTTGAGTGGATTTGTGTTGAATGGTTAGCGCAGCTATGGACCGAGTTCAATACATGTTGGACACAAATTCAAGAATGTGGAGCATGAGGAGCAGCAAGGCCAACTGGTTCTGAATCATGAATGTGCTCTCTGGTGTCATGAATGTTACCAAATGGGTAGAGGATTTGTGCTAATGGAAAAATCCAGTGACCATTGTGTTAGTTCATATGATTTTCTTGCTTCTTGATTATGGTTTGGTACCCGAAGCTAATTATGCCCACTGTGTGTTTCTACATTTTTTTTTATTGGTTGTTGTTACTAGAGGTTCCGGCCTCGCATGCCCTTCCACATGGACATTCGGCTCTCCATGAAGATGCAGTGGGTGAAGACGAGCTCGACGAAGAATTCGACCCCATCCCGAGCTAGAAACCACCTGAACTCGTGAGAATGAGATATGACAGGCTGCGATGTCTGGCTGCCAAAATTCAAATGGTTTTAGGGGACTTTGCCACACAAGGAGAACGAATTCAAGCGCTCTTGAGCTGGACAGACCCCCGGGAAACTGTGGTTCGAGAGGCATTGGTGCGTTTTTTGTGAGCGTGCAATGTTGAGTCTTCTCTCTGATTGCTGCGAAGAGCCAACCGGTGATGCTTGTTCAATCATGGATTCCTCGTGGAAGTCATAGCTCGTTTGGACATTTTGATAGCCATGATCGTTGAGCTGCGTGGGTTGAGAGAGGCCAACTGTAAATCTCGTTGCTTAGCTAGAAGATTTGCTTTGTTTGCCCCTCCTCAGTCGTCTTCTTCTACGTCTACCCGGCCCTCGAAGCGATTCCGCCCTTCGTAGGTCCTCACACCTCTGGTCAGAACTTGGGAACTGAGATCAGTCGTTGCACAGTGTGGGTATTGGTGATGCTTCGTTTCTGGACCATAAAAACGCCTTGCAGCTTTACAGATTTGATGTGGTCCCTATTTCCGATTCATCTTATTTAATTGGAGTTGAGATTAATGCCCGCAAATTTGTTAAACTTGTGTGCGTTTGTGGAATCCAACGGGTCAAAGAAAAAGCAATGTGTATATTGCAGAGTTGTCTCGTGCCGCTTCAATCATTCAACCACTTATTTGTGTTTGGTTTTCTGCATTGTCCCATGCTGCAAACAAGCCATGCAAAATGCCAAATTTGGGTAATTTTGTATACTTGCAGCAATAAGAGTGTTGTAAAGGATGATTGAGGCTGATTGTGAAGACCGAATTGCTGCTCAGAGGTTGTGAGATGGACGACGTTGTTAATCTTGTTTGTGGGGCAAAGCGAAATTGTTGTGAGCATGGAGTCGGATACAGTGCAGGGTGTTTCTATATATTCCATTGTTGTATGGCGAGAAAGTGGATGAGGCCATTGAGAAGGGAAATATTTCCAGGAAAGGAGGCAATGGTGCTCAAACCTGGTGGTGAATTTGATGGCAATGCTGCCATGTCTGAGAAGGGAGTGTTTACTCTCTGGTGCTAGTGAGCACAGATTTTGACCCTGTTTGAATGATTGTGAAGTTAAGATATTGCAGCCGTGGTTGGTGCTTTTGTCTTAATGCACAAAAATCACAGTAACATTTAGATTTTGGAATGTGATTTTATTGTTATTAATATGTCATTGTTGAGTATATTAATATGTCATGAAATGATATTTCTGGTTGTCATTGAAGTGACACTGGTCTAACCAACTATTGTCACAATTATGAGTGTGTGTTGGAACTGGTCATTCCAACAATACACAAATTTGCAGGGAAATTATTAACTACCAGATGTGATGAAGACATGATAGTGAAAATGGCATCAAAGGCATGCTTGGAAGCAGTCACCAGCCTTGATATTGTGAACAGGAGAAGTGGCGTTACACTGCGATGCAGAGGAATTGGATACTGAAACGAGAACTTTTGTGTGTAAAATCGTTGAATTTTATGCATGTTGACAGTGAATTTGTGGGCAATAGAGGATCAGATCATGGAGTCCTGGATTCTCTCTTTGAGAGGGACAATTTGTTATTATTTCTCTTCGTGTGGCTGTGAGTGCCTATGTCTCGGTCATCTGTGTTGGAATGCACTGCAATGAGACCAGTTGAAAAGTCGTCGATCCATTTCTTTATCAGTGGACCCCTCTGAGGTATCGTTTGAGAAGAATGGTTGCTATTATGTTTGGAAAATAGTCATATTTGGGCAAGGACAGAGAAATTTTATGTTCTTACTAATCAGAAAAGTTTGTTTTGTTTCTTGGAATCATGTTTAAAATTATTGACCCTTATTGAGCCTAGCTAATTCAATGTAGGTAAAATTAATTTGTTATAATTTATGACTCTGACAAATGACAGGTTAAGCATGGAGTTCCAAGAATTTATTTGACAAATAAAAAGATGCCCAAGATATGAACAACGAAAGATGAGGTGAAGGAGCAGCAACATTGATTATGATGGACAACAAAAGTGAAAGTTTGTTTTGTGTGAGTTTCTTGGAATAGACTCAATAGCATGTTGTATTATGAGTCACACATTTTAATTGTAAGCAATTCTAGGATGTTTATTGTAGTGGTCTTTGTAAAGTATGCACCTGATAACTCCAAGATTTGGAGTTGTGTTGTAAGCCTTGTAAGGCATGTGTATCCCCGTGCAATTCGTGGTAATCTCAAAACCACTTTGTAACTAAAGGTTTGTGGTCAACCAAAAACCATTTTTTAGTGTCGGTTTGTGGTCAGACATAAACCACATGTAACAGTGAAGTGAAATGGAAACAGATATGTGCCAGTGTTCGCCCACTGATGAAGAAATCTAGTGAAAGGTCGTCGATGAAGAGATCCGGTGAAAGGTCGCCGATGAAGGGATCCGGTAAAAGTTTGCCGAAGAGATTTAAGACAGATCTACTACCGATGAGAGTTCACCGATGAAGGAAGAGCATGTGATGCAGGAGCATCAAGGCCATTTTTTCATTTGTAAATATGTAATAAAGGAGGGTGTGACATTTTTATTATTTTATTAATTAATTTGATATTTTTAATAAAATAGGAGATAAATTATATAAGTGAGGATTTTGTAAATATTCTTTTATTAATTAAAAGGATATGAGAGAAATAGATTAGGAGCAAAATTAGAGAGTAGGTATTCTATGTATGGGACTTTGTTGAGTCCACACCTAAAATATAGATCTAGTTGAGGATTAGGTGGAGGGATTTTTGGAGTGAATTAAATACATTATTTATGTATAAATATGAGTGGTTTTTGTGAGGAAAATACACTTGAATAGTTGCAGGAAGAGTGTGAGTGTGAGTAGTGAGAGAAAGCCTTCAGGCGATTGTAATGGGCCACAGATCTCGAATATCTGGCCAACAAGAGTTTGTAAGTAATTTGTTTTGTTTCAGATTATATACACATTGGTTGATTGATTGTGAAAGCTGTATGTGTTTCTGGCTAAATGTATATATATGATTTGAGGTATCGATCGTTGGAGAGATCGATTGAAGGAAGTGTGCAATAAAAGAATTTGTAAGATCGATTTATGTGTATAAGTTGAAAGGATCGATATTGATATGGAAATTGTTAATTTAAACCTCTGTTTGCATTAGAATGGCGCTGAGTTGTTTCAAATCCTGTCTATAGGATCGATTCATATTTCCTGTTACTAAGAACCAATATAATTCTAGGATGAAAAGCGCAAATCTTAAGTAGGAACAGAGAATTGAAATTCGATGTTAGAAGAATTAATGATTTGCAGGTGTGAGATAAGCAGACAACACCCACAACGATTGCCATAAGTTCAAATGGAAATTTGAAGCATCAATGGAAGGTCGATTATTAATTGTAAAAATGGGAGAATGTTTCCAAGTTGATTTGCAGTGTTGAAGTCAAATAGTATAGAAAAGTTACATTTGAATGATTAATGTGTGTCAAAGACGCAGGTTTGGAATCGAACTGGTGGCAAAGTTGCAGTGGGTTAACCAAAGCAAAGTGTGCAGAGTTCCTTTTCAGTTTGGAACCTGGTTGGGATCGAATTCTTACAGAGTTGAGCTATGCATTTACAAGTTCGATTGATTAGTGCTATCACACAATTTGATTGCCTGTTGAGCACAAAGGTATGAACTGTAACCACTTCTATGCAAAACTAAATTAAATGAATTGGAAAAACCAGAATTTGGAGTTCGAATAGAATGTTAAATACACAGTGAAATCGTGGGTACATAGGTTCTGAGTTAGCGTTGAGACTAATTGGAATATTGAACTGTAAAAATAGAGCAACGTTGAATATAAATCGAATATATAAATATTTCACAGCAATTAAAAATGTGTAATTTAATATGGATCGACAAGGCGGAATTCAAGTTCAGTATGGCAAATAAGATTTGATGCAGTGAAAATCGAAGTAGCAGTGAAGGAGATTATACATGGAGCATGTAAGCAGATAATGTGTGGGCCAGTTGTTTGGATTGCGTGTGCAAAGGTATGACATCTGATCAAGTCTGGATTTTTGGGGTGATGCTTTGGGAATTTTCAAACAGGTATAAGCGAATAGTAGGGCGCACACTGCATACAGGGGCGATATTGCGAGAAGTCACTAAGGATTCGATTGGTGAATCAATATTGAGTTTTATAGAATCTGAATCATAGCATGTGGAGATTATGCAAGGATCAAAACCAGCGCCATGAGTGATAGGACATGGTGTGTAATAAAGGTTGAATCACATTGCCAGTGATCGATTGGGAAGGTAAGTTAAGTTGCCGGGTTCAAGTTTTAAAATCTGGTTTGGGTTTATTGAAATCCTTGGTCGAAAGTTCATATTTGTGTATAAATTGTGTGTGAGAGCGTTGCAGAAATGAATACGGTGAAGGCGCACTTGAGTTGCATAGACATTCAAAGATAATCTCATTTGTAATTACCGTGTTAGATCTACTATTGTGTTCAATGGGATGGGTGAATTTGTATCCATTGTGTATGGTAGATATAGGGGTAAATTTCACAATATTGAAATGCCTTCATGTCATGATAAGTGTTGGGCTTGAATGGTAAAATTCTGGAGTTTTAAATACTAGTGGATGAATGGTTAAATTCTTTTATAAGACTTTTGAAAGGGTGTTCACAAAGCTTGAGAGTTTTATGAAACATATGTTGAAACAGAAATGATGAATGTAGTTTCTAAATTGGAATTGAAATGAAGTTTTGGGGTTGATTGCATGAAAATGATTTGAAGCATGGGTTTTTCTAAACCATAGAAGTTTATGAACAAGATATTTGAAGAGCTTCCGCGAATTTAAGTTGTTGAATTTTCCCGTGTATTGAAGTTTAATTGGGCAGTTGTTTGAGGTGCATTTGTATATGCATGAGATGGAAAGATTCTGGGTATTGCAGGTCCTGTCTGCATCATTTTTGGTATCAAAGCTAGAATAGCTCTGATTGAAGGATGAAGTTTTTATTAATTAATTGCATGTGTTAAGATCAGATTTTGAAACTGATGAATATTGCAGCACAGGGATGCAAGTGCAGTTGAGGAAGGAAGCAAGATCAACAGGATCTTGAAACGTGAGATTTTGCAGTTGACATTTAACTTTGGCTTGAAGACTATTTGCAGAATTTGGTTGCAGGCATAGTGAAGAAATCTCAGCAGGAAGATGCGGATCACAGCTGGAGTGCACTGATGAAGGAGTCCAGCAAGGGATTTTAGCTGTGTGGCAGAACCTAAAGATTCAACAGAGGTTGAATGAAAAGGACAAGTGTGTTCTTGAAATTTGTAGATGAGAGAAGCCTAAAGGAGCAGTGGAGAATGCTCGAAAGGTTCCAGCAGAGGACCGGGTGATTACCAAGAGACCAGATCCAGAGAAAGGGATTGGTGAGGTAAGTGGCAGCAGAAGAGTTTACTGTTGCAGAGGCTTGGTGCAACTCATGAGGGAGAAACTCATGGTGAAGGAAATGACTACTGAAAGTCATAAAGGAGAAATCAGAGGTTCAGAAAGAGGCCACAGTAAAATGAGGGAGAAAGATGCCAAGAAAAATGGCATATTGAAGCAGTGGACTGATGAAGAGTACGAAAAAGAGAAAGCTGAGATCGCGATTCATCTTGAGTTATTGATGGAGTTGTTGCAGGAGAATATGAAAGGCCAGAGACAGGGTTGGTTGATGAGGAAGAGAGTGAAGTGGCAGAGGCTACAACAGAAAAGAGATCGACAAATAAACATGCAGTTAACGGAAGAGCTGAAGAAGCTCGAGCAGATGATGGATGTACAGTTGAGGTGTACGCAACTCAGAGCAGCTGAGTTGGAAGTGGAGTTTCCCATTGATGAAACAAAGGAGGAGATCATTGATGATTTCTTGAATTACTGGGCAGATCTAGATCAGCTGGATAATGTGAACTATTGTGTTTTTATAGCTGACAATCGTGACGTGATTACAGGTTTTGTTGAGGAGGATGCGCAATCTTGTGAAACTGTCACAAGCATGAAAAATAATCTTTCGGGAAATAATTACTCTAAAGAAGAAAGCAGTAATGCTTTTTTTGTTACGGTACAAGAGGAAGTTCATGTGAATGAAGAAGAGAATCAGCTGAAAGAGCTGGTATATGAACTGACAGTTGAGACTGTTGAAACTTGTAGTTTTCAAACTGACAAGTTGTGTATGAATGCAGAGACTGTAAGTGATGGTGATGTTATGCTTCAGCAATGCCAGAGAGAAATTGCATTATTGGAATATTTGTCGGAGAATTAAGAGTATGACAGGGAGATTGCAGCAGAAGGCGGAGTTCAGTACAGTGAACGAGAGCAGAAAGACATCATGGAGACGGATGGTGTGAGAGAAAGACTGGGTGATATTCTTGGGAGTTCTTCAGAGAATTCTTTGGAAAGAGAGAATCAACATACTGATGTGCTAATAGTGGAGGAGAATTCAGAACAGCATACTGAAGTACTGGAAAAGGAGAACAAGACACTGATGCCTTATGATTTTTATTTTAACAAGTGTTTTGTGAATGTAGGTATTGTTGCAGGTACTGGAGAATATTTGACTCAGTTGAACAGTCAAATGAAGGAAGAAAATTCTGTGGAAACATCAAATCCATGGAGTGAAGAAGTTATGCTGCTGATAGGAGAAGACAGAGAAGAAGTTTTCCGTTGTAGGAAACAAGAGGGTTTGGATGATTGGGTGGCAGCAAGAAGACAGCAAGTGACAGTACAGACAGAGCAAGTAAGAACTGAGCAAGCCATCTTAGCTCAGCAGGAAGCAAGAAATCAGCAGTTTGAAGACTTACTGGACAGAGAAATTGAGTTGATAAGGAGGTTAACGATGAAAATGTCTCAGAGAAAGACAGTAGCAAGAAAGGAAAGGAGCGACAACAAGATAAAGACAACAGAAGATTGTGAAAGCATAGCCAGTGGGGCAATGCAGCATAAAGTGTGGAGACCTGGAGAAGAACAACAGACAGAAGAAGCGACAAGTGGAAAGTTACAGCACAAGATATGGGATCCAGGCATACACAGATCCGAACACATGATCAGGCGATCATGATAAATTTCAACATTGGGAGTTTGATGCAGGAGCATCAAGGCCATTTTTTCATTTGTAAATATGTAATAAAGGGGGGTGTGACATTTTTATTATTTTATTAATTAATTTGATATTTTTAATAAAATAGGAGATAAATTATATAAGTGAGGATTTTGTAAATATTCTTTTATTAATTAAAAGGATATGAGAGAAATAGATTAGGAGAAAAATTAGAGAGTAGGTATTCTATGTATGGGACTTTGTTGAGTCCACACCTAAAATATAGATCTAGTTGAGGATTAGGTGGAGGGATTTTTGGAGTGAATTAAATACATTATTTATGTATAAATATGAGTGGTTTTTCTGAGGAAAATACACTTGAATAGTTGCAGGAAGAGTGTGAGTGTGAGTAGTGAGAGAAAGCCTTCGGGCGATTGTAAAGGGCCACAAATCTCGAATATCTGGCCAACAAGAGTTTGTAAGTAATTTGTTTTGTTTCAGATTATATATACATTGGTTGATTGATTGTGAAAGCTGTATGTGTTTCTGGGTAAATGTATATATATGATTTGAGGTATCGATCATTGGAGAGATCGATTGAAGGAAGTGTGCAATAAAAGAATTTGTAAGATCGATTTATGTGTATAAGTTGAAAGGATCGATATTGATATGGCAATTGTTAATTTAAACCTCTATTTGCATTAGAATGGCGCTGAGTTGTTTCAAATTTTGTCTATAGGATCGATTCATATTTCCTGTTACTAAGCACCAATATAATTCTGGGATGAAAAGCGCAAATCTTAAGTAGGAACAGAGATTTGAAAGTTGATGTTGGAAGAATTATTGATTTGCAAGTGTGAGATAAGCAGACAGCACCCACAACGATTGCCATAAGTTTAAATGGCAATTCGAAGCATCAATGGAAGGTCGATTATTAATTGTAAAAATGGGAGAATGTTTCCAAGTCGATTTGCAGTGTTGAAGTCAAATAGTATAGCAAAGTTACATTTGAATGATTAATGTGTGTCAAAGACGCAGGTTTGGAATCGAACTGGTGGCAAAGTTGCAGTGGGTTAACCAAAGCAAAGTGCGTGGAGTTCCTTTTCAGTTTGGAACCTGGTTGGGATCGAATTCTTACAGAGTTGAGCTGTGCATTTACAGGTTCGATTGATTAGTGCTATCACACGATTTGATTGCATGTTGAGCAAAAAGGTATGAACGGTAACCACTTCTATGCAGAACTAAATTAAATGAATTGGAAAAACCAAAATTTGGAGTTCGAATAGAATGTTAAATACACAGTGAAATCGTGGGTACATAGGTTCTGAGTTAGCGTTGAGACTAATTGGAATACTGAACTGTAAAAACAGAGCAACGTTGAATATAAATCGAATATACAAATATTTCACAGCAATTAAAAATGTGTAATTTAATATGGATCGACAAGGTGGAATTCAAGTTTAGTATGGCAAATAAGATTTGATGCAGTGAAAATCGAAGTAGCAGTGAAGGAGATTATACATGGAGCGTTAAAAGCAGATTATACATGGAGCGTGTAAGCAGATAAAGAGTGGGCCAGTTGTTGGGATTGCGTGTGCAAAGATATGAAATCTGATCAAGTTTGGCTTTTTGGGGTGATGCTTTGGGAATTTTCAAACAGGTAAAAGCGAATAGTAGGGCACACACTACATACATGGGCAATATTGCGAGAAGTCACTGAGGATTCGATTGGTGAATCAATATCGAGTTTTATAGAATCTGAATCATATCATGTGGAGATTATGCAAGGATCAAAACCAGCGCCATGAGTGATAGGACATGGTGTGTAATAAAGGTTGAATCACATTGCCAGTGATCGATTGGGAAGGTAAGTTAAGTTGTCGGGTTCAAGTTTTAAAATCTGGTTTGGGTTCATTGAAATCCTTGGTCGAAAGTTCATATTTGTTGTTAAATTGTGTGTGAGAGCGTTGCAGAAATGAATAGGGTGAAGGCGCACTTGAGTTGCGTAGACATTCAAAGATAATCTCATTTGTAATTACCGTGTCAGATCTACTATCGTGTTCAATGGGATGGGTGAATTTGTATCCATTGTGTATGGTAGATATAGGGGTAAATTTCACAATATTGAAATGCCTTCATGTCATGATAAGTGTTGTGCTTGAATGGTAAAAGCCTGGAGTTTTAAATACTAGTGGATGAATGGTTAAATTCTTTTATAAGACTTTTGAAAGGGTGTTCACAAAGCTTGAGAGTTTTATGAAGCATATGTTGAAACGAAAATGATGAATGTAGTTTCTAAATCTGGATTGAAATGAAGTTTTGGGGTTGATTGCATGAAAATGATTTGAAGCATGGGTTTTTCTAAACCATAGAAGTTTGTGAACAAGATATTTGAAGAGCTTCCGCGAATATAAGTTGTTGAATTTGCCCGTGTATTGAAGTTTAATTGGGTAGTTGTTTGAGGTGCATTTGTATATGCATGAGATGGAAAGATTCTGGGTATTGCAGCCCTGCCTGCATCATTTTTGGTATCAAAGCTGGAATAGCTCTGTTTGAAGGATGAAGTTTTTATTAATTAATTTCATATGTTAAGATCAGATTTTGAAACTGATGAATATTGCAGCACAGGGATGCAAGTGCAGTTGAGGAAGGAAGCAAGATCAACAGTATCTTGAAAGGTGAGATTTTGCAGTTGACATTTAACTCTGGCTTGAAGACTATTTGCAGAATTTGGTTGCAGGCATAGTGAAGAAATCTCAACAGGAAGATGTGGATCACAGCTGGAGTGCACTGATGAAGGATTCCAGCAAGGGATTCTAGGTGTGTGGCAAAACTTAAAGATTCAACAGAGGTTGAATGAAAAGGACAAGTGTGTTCTTGAAAGTTGCAGATGAGAGAAGCCTAAAGGAGCAGTGGATAATGCTCAAAAGGTTCCAGCAGAGGACCGGGTGATTACCAAGAGACCAGATCCGGAGAAAGGGATTGGTGAGGTAAGTGGCAGCAGAAGATTTTAATGTTGCAGAGGCTTGGTGCAACTCATGAGGGAGAAACTCATGGCGAAGGAAATGACTATTGAAAGTCATAAAGGAGAAAGCAGAGGTTCAGAAAGAGGCCACAGTAAAATGAGGGAGAAAGATGCCAAGACAAATGGCATATTGAAGCAGTGGACTGGTGAAGAGTACGAGAAAGAGAAAGCTGAGATCGCGATTCATCTTGAGTTATTGATGGAGTTGTTGCAGGAGAATATGAAAGGCCAGAGACAGGGTTGGTTGATGAGGAAGAGAGTGAAGTGGCAGAGGCTACAATAGAAAAGAGATCGACAAATAAACATGCAGTTAACGGAAGAGCTGAAGAAGCTCGAGCAGATGATGGATGTACAGTTGAGGTGTACGCAACTCAGAGTAGCTGAGTTGGAAGTGGAGGTTTCCATTGATGAAACAGAGGAGGAGATCATTGATGATTTCTTGAATTACTGGGAAAATCCAGATCAACTGGATAATGTGAACTCTTCTGTTTTTATAGTTGACAATCGTGATGTGATTACAGGTTTTGTTGAGGAGGATGCGCAATCTTGTGAAACTGTCACAAGCATGAAAAATAATCTTTCGGGAAATAAGTACTCTGAAGAAGAAAGCAGTAATGATTTTGTTGTTACGGTACAAGAGGAAGTTAATGTGAATGAAGAAGAGGATCAGCTGAAAGAGCTGGTATATGAACCGACAGTTGAGACTGTTGAAAATTGTAGTTTTCAAACTGACAAGTTGTGTATGAATGCAGAGACTGTAAGTGATGGTGATGTTATGCTTCATCAATGCCACAGAGAAATTGCATTGTTGGAATATTTGTTGGAGAATTTGAAGTATGACAGGGAGATTGCAGCAGAAGGTGGAGTTCAATACAATGAACGAGAGCAGAAAGACATCATGGAGATGGATGGTGTGAGAGAAAGACTGGGTGACAGTCTTGGGAGTTCTTCAGAGAATTCCTTGGAAAGAGAGAATCAGCATACTGATGTGCTGATAGTGGAGGAGAATTCAGAACAACATACTGAAGTACTGGAAAAGGAGAACAAGACATTGATGCCTTATGATTTTTATTTTAACAAGTGTTTTGTGAATGCAGGTATTGTTGCAGGTACTGGAGAATATTTAACTTTGTTGAACAGTCAAATGAAGGAAGAAAATTCTGTGGAAACATCAAATCCATGGAGTGAAGAAGTTATGCTACTGATAGGAGAAGACAGAGAAGAATTTTTTCGTTGTAGGAAACAAGAGGGTTTGGATGATTGGGTGGCAGCAAGAACACAGCAAGTGACAGTACAGACAGAGCAAGTAAGAACTGAGCAAGCCGTCTTAGCTAAGCAGAAAGCAAGAAATCAGCATTTTGAAGACTTACTAGATAGTGAAATTGAGTTGATAAGGAGGTTAACGATGAAAATGTCTCAGAGAAAGACAGTAGCAAGAAAGGAAATGAGCGACAACAAGAGAAAGACAACAAAATATTGTGAAAGCATAGTCAGTGGGGCAATGCAGCATAAAGTGTGGAGACCTGGAGAAGAACAACAGACAGAAGCAGCGACAAGTGGAAAGTTACAACACAAGATATGGGATCCAGGCATACACAGATCCGAACACATGATCAGGCGATCATGATAAATTTCAACGTTGGGAGTTTGATGCAGGAGCATAAAGGCCATTTTTTCATTTGTAAATATGTAATAAAGGGGGGTGTTACATTTTTATTATTTTATTAATTAATTTGATATTTTTAATAAAATAGGAGATAAATTATATAAGTGAGGATTTTGTAAATATTCTTTTATTAATTAAAAGGATATGAGAGAAATAGATTAGGAGCAAAATTAGAGAGTATTCTATGTATGGGACTTTGTTGAGTCCACACCTAAAATATAGATCTAGTTGAGGATTAGGTGGAGGGATTTTTGGAGTGAATTAAATACATTATTTATGTATAAATATGAGTGGTTTTTGTGAGGAAAATACACTTGAATAGTTGCAGGAAGAGTGTGAGTGTGAGTAGTGAGAGAAAGCCTTCAGGCGATTGTAAAGGGCCACAGATCTCGAATATCTGGCCAACAAGAGTTTGTAAGTAATTTGTTTTGTTTCAGATTATATGTACATTGGTTGATTGATTGTGAAAGCTGTATGTGTTTCTGGCTAAATGTATATATATGATTTGAGGTATCGATCATTGGAGAGATCGATTTATAGAAGTGTGCAATAAAAGAATTTGTAAGATCGATTTATGTGTATAAGTTGAAAGGATCGATATTGATATGGAAATTGTTAATTTAAACCTCTGTTTGCAGTAGAATGACGTTGAGTTGTTTCAAATTCTATCTATAGGATCGATTCATATTTCCTGTTACTAAGCACCAATATAATTCTGGGATGAAAAGCGCAAATCTTAAGTAGGAACAGAGATTTGAAAGTCGATGTTAGAAGAATTAATGATTTGTAGGTGTGAGATAAGCAGACATCATCCACAGTGATTGCCATAAGTTTAAATGGCAATTCAAAGCATCAATGGAAGGTCGATTATTAATTGTAAAAATGGGAGAATGTTTCCAAGTCGATTTGCAGTGTTGAAGTCAAATAGTATAGCAAAGTTACATTTGAATGATTAATGTGTGTCAAAGACGCAGGTTTGGAATCGAACTGGTGGTAAAGTTGCAGTGGGTTAACCAAAGCAAAGTGCGCGGAGTTCCTTTTCAGTTTGGAACCTGGTTGGGATCGAATTCTTACAGAGTTGAGCTGTGCATTTACAGGTTCGATTAATTAGTGCTATCACACGATTTGATTGCCTGTTGAGCACAAAGGTATGAATTGTGACCACTTCTATGCAGAACTAAATTAAATGAATTGGAAAAACCAGAATTTGGAGTTCGAATAGAATGTTAAATACACAGTGAAATCGTGGGTACATAGGTTCTGAGTTAGCGTTGAGACTAATTGGAATACTGAACTGTAAAATCAGAGAAACATTGAATATAAATCGAATATACAAATATTTCACAGCAATTAAAAATGTGTAATTTAATATGGATCGACAAGGCGGAATTCAAGTTCAGTATGGCAAATAAGATTTGATGCAATGAAAATCGAAGTAGCAGTGAAGGAGATTATACATGGAGCGTTAAAAGCAGATTATATATGGAGCGTGTAAGCAGATAATGTGTGGGCCAGTTGTTGGGATTGCGTGTGCAAAGGTATGACATCTGATCAAGTCTGGATTTTTGGGGTGATGCTTTGGGAATTTTCAAACAGGTAAAAGCGAATAGTAGGGCACACACTGCATACAGGGGCGATATTGCGAGAAGTCACTGAGGATTCGATTGGTGAATCAATATCGAGTTTTATAGAATCTGAATCATAACACGTGGAGATTATGCAAGGATCAAAACCAGCGCCATGAGTGATAGGACATGGTGTGTAATAAAGGTTGAATCACATTGCCAGTGATCGATTGGGAAGGTAAGTTAAGTTGCCGGGTTCAAGTTTTAAAATTTGGTTTGGGTTTATTGAAATCCTTGGTCGAAAGTTCATATTTGTGTATAAATTGTGTGTGAGAGTGTTGCAGAAATGAATAGGGTGAAGGCGCACTTGAGTTGCGTAGACATTCAAAGATAATCTCATTTGTAATTACCGTGTCAGATCTACTATCGTGTTCAATGGGATGGGTGAATTTGTATCCATTGTGTATGGTAGATATAGGGGTAAATTTCACAATATTGAAATGCCTTCATGTCATGATAAGTGTTGGGCTTGAATGGTAAAATTCTGGAGTTTTAAATACTAGTGGATGAATGGTTAAATTCTTTTATAAGACTTTTGAAAGGGTGTTCACAAATCTTGAGAGTTTTATGAAGCATATGTTGAAACGGAAATGATGAATGTAGTTTCTAAATTGGGATTGAAATGAAGTTTTGGGGTTGATTGCATGAAAATGATTTGAAGCATGGGTTTTTCTAAACCATAGAAGTTTGTGAACAAGATATTTGAAGAGCTTCCGCGAATTTAAGTTGTTGAATTTTCCCGTGTATTGAAGTTTAATTGGGCAGTTGTTTGAGGTGCATTTGTATATGCATGAGATGGAAAGATTCTGGGTATTGCAGGCCCTGCCTGCATCATTTTTGGTATCAAAGCTGGAATAGCTCTGTTTGAAGGATGAAGTTTTTATTAATTAATTGCATGTGTTAAGATCAGATTTTGAAACTGATGAATATTGAAGCACAGGGATGCAAGTGCAGTTGAGGAAGGAAGCAAGATCAACAAGATCTTGAAAGGTGAGATTTTGCAGTTGACATTTAACTCTTGCTTGAAGACTATTTGCATAATTTGGTTGCAGGCATAGTGAAGAAATCTCAGCAGGAAGATGCGGATCACAGCTGGAGTGCACTGATGAAGGAGTCTAGCAAGGGATTCTAGGTGTGTGGCAGAACTGAAAGATTCAACAGAGGTTGAATGAAAAGGACAAGTGTGTTCTTGAAAGTTGCAGATGAGAGAAGCCTAAAGGAGCAGTGGAGAATGCTCGAAAGGTTCCATCAGAGGACCGGGTGGCAGCAGAAGAGTTTACTGTTGCAGAGGCTTGGTGCAACTCATGAGGGAGAAACTCATGGCGAAGGAAATGACTACTGAAAGTCATAAAGGAGAAAGCAGAGGTTCAGAAAAAGGCCACAGTAAAATGAGGGAGAAAGATGCCAAGACAAATGGCATATTGAAGCAGTGGACTGATGAAGAGTACGAGAAAGAGAAAGCTGAGATCGCAATTCATCTTGAGTTATTGATGGAGTTTTGCAGGAGAATATGAAAGGCCAGAGACAGGGTTGGTTGATGAGGAAGAGAGTGAAGTGGCAGAGGCTACAACAGAAAAGAGATCAACAAATAAACATGCAGTTAACAGAAGAGCTGAAGAAGCTCGAGCAGATGATGGATGTACAGTTGAGGTGTACGCAACTCAGAGCAGCTGAGTTGGAAGTGGAGGTTTCCATTGATGAAATAGAGGAGGATATCATTGATGATTTCTTGAATTACTGGGCAGATCCAGATCAGCTGGATAATGTGAAATCTTGTGTTTTTATAGCTGACAATCATGATGTGATTACAGGTTTTGTTGAGGAGGATGTGCAATCTTGTGAAACTGTCACAAGCATGAAAAAGAATCTTTCGGGAAATAAGTACTCTGAAGAAGAAAGCAGTAATGCTTTTGTTGTTACAGTACAAGAGGAAGTTCATGTGAATCAAGAATAGGATCAACTGAAAGAGCTGGTATATGAACCGACAGTTGAGACCGTTGAAACTTGTAGTTTTCAAACTGACAATTTGTGTATGAATGCAGAGAATGTAAGTGATGGTGATGTTATGTTTCAGCAATGCCACAGAGAAATTTCTTTGTTGGAATATTTGTTGGAGAATTCAGAGTATGACAGGGAGATTGCAGCAGAAGGTGGAGTTCAGTACAGTGAACGAGAGCAGAAAGACATCATGGAGACGGATGGTGTGAGAGAAAGACTTGGTGACAGTCTTGGGAGTTCTTCAGAGAATTCCTTGGAAAGATAGAATCATCATACTGATGTGCTGATAGTGGAGGAGAATTCAGAACAACATACTGAAGTACTGGAAAAGGAGAACAAGACACTGATGCCTTATGATTTTTATTTTAACAAGTGTTTTGTGAATGCAGGTATTGTTGCAGGTACTGGAGAATATTTGACTCAGTTGAACAGTCAAATGAAGGAAGAAAATTCTGTGGAAACATCAAATCCATGGAGTGAAGAAGTTATGTTGTTGATAGGAGAAGACAGAGAAGAAGTTTTTCATTGTAGGAAACAAGAGGGTTTGGATGATTGGGTGGCAGCAAGAAGACAGCAAGTAACAGTACAGACAGAGCAAGTAAGAACTGAGCAAGCCGTCTTAGCTCAGCAGGAAGCAAGAAATTAGCAGTTTGAAGACTTACTGGACAGAGAAATTGAGTTGATAAGGAGGTTAACGATGAAAATGTCTCAGAGAAAGACAGTAGCAAGAAAGGAAAGGAGCGACAACAAGAGAAAGACAGCGGAAGATTGTGAAAGCATAGCTAGTGGGGCAATGTAGCATAAAGTTTGGAGACCTGGAGAAGAACAACAGACAAAAGCAGCGACAAGTGGAAA
This sequence comes from Pinus albicaulis, assembly GCA_034641835.2. Taxonomy (NCBI): domain Eukaryota; kingdom Viridiplantae; phylum Streptophyta; class Pinopsida; order Pinales; family Pinaceae; genus Pinus; species Pinus albicaulis. The sequence goes on along the minus strand of CM076582.1, from coordinate 584,239,768 downwards.
GTTACAGCACAAGATATGGGACCCAGGCATACACAGATCCGAACACATGATCAGGCGATCATGATAAATTTCAATGTTGTGAGTCTGATGCAGGAGCATCAAGGCCATTTTTTCATTTGTAAATATGTAATAAAGGGGGGTGTGACATTTTTATTATTTTATTAATTAATTTGATATTTTTAATAAAATAGGAGATAAATTATATAAGTGAGGATTTTGTAAATATTATTTTATTAATTAAAAGGATATGAGAGAAATAGATTAGGAGCAAAATTAGAGAGTAGGTATTCTATGTATGGGACTTTGTTGAGTCCACACCTAAAATATAGATTTAGTTGAGGATTAGGTGGTGGGATTTTTGGAGTGAATTAAATACATTATTTATGTATAAATATGAGTGGTTTTTGTGAGAGAAGCTGCTTGAATAGTTGCAGGAAGAGTGTGAGTGTGAGTAGTGAGAGAAAGCCTTCGGGCGATTGTAAAGGGCCACAGATCTCGAATATCTTGCCAACAAGAGTTTGTAGGTAATTTTTTTTGTTTCAGATTATATATACATTGGTTGATTGATTGTGAAAGTTGTATGTGTTTCTGGCTAAATGTATATAAATGATTTGAGGTATCGAGCGATTGATAGAAGTGTGCAATAAAAGAATTTGTAAGATCGATTTATGTGTATAAGTTGAAAGGATCGATATTGATATGGCAATTGTTAATTTAAACCTTTGTTTGCATTAGAATGGCGCTGAGTTGTTTCAAATTCTTTCTATAGGATCGATTCATATTTCCTGTTACTAAGCACCAATATAATTCTGGGATGAAAAGCGCAAATCTTAAGTAGGAACAGAGATTTGAAAGTCGATGTTAGAAGAATTAATGATTTGTAGGTGTGAGATAAGCAGACATCATCCACAGTGATTGCCATAAGTTTAAATGGCAATTCAAAGCATCAATGGAAGGTCGATTATTAATTGTAAAAATGGGAGAATGTTTCCAAGTCGATTTGCAGTGTTGAAGTCAAATAGTATAGCAAAGTTACATTTGAATGATTAATGTGTGTCAAAGACGTAGGTTTGGAATCGAACTGGTGGTAAAGTTGCAGTGGGTTAACCAAAGCAAAGTGCGCAGAGTTCCTTTTCAGTTTGGAACCTGGTTGGGATCGAATTCTTACAGAGTTGAGCTATGCATTTACAGGTTCAATTGATTAGTGCTATCACACGATTTGATTTCCTGTTGAGCACAAAGGTATGAACTGTAACCACTTCTATGCATAACTAAATTAAATGAATTGGAAAAACCAGAATTTGGAGTTCGAATAGAATGTTAAATACACAGTGAAATCGTGGGTACATAGGTTCTAAGTTAGCGTTGAGACTAATTGGAATACTGAACTGTAAAAACAGAGCAACGTTGAATATAAATCGAATATACAAATAATTCACAGCAATTAAAAATGTGTAATTTAATATGGATCAACAAGGCGAAATTCAAGTTCAGTATGGCAAATAAGATTTGATGCAGTGAAAATCGAAGTAGCAGTGAAGGAGATTATACATGGAGCGTGTAAGCAGATAATGTGTGGGCCAGTTGTTTGGATTGCGTGTGCAAAGGTATGACATCTGATCAAGTCTGGATTTTTGGGGTGATGCTTTGGGAATTTTCAAACAGGTAAAAGCGAATAGTAGGGCGCACACTGCATACAGGGGCGATATTGTGAGAAGTCACTGAGGATTCGATTCGTGAATCAATATCGAGTTTTATAGAATCTGAATCATAGCACGTGGAGATTATGCAAGGATCAAAACCAACGCCATGAGTGATAGGACATGGTGTGTAATAAAGGTTGAATCACATTGCCAGTGATCGATTGGGAAGGTAAGTTAAGTTGCCGGGTTCAAGTTTTAAAATCTGGTTTGGGTTTATTGAAATCCTTGGTCGAAAGTTCATATTTGTGTATAAATTGTGTGTGAGAACATTTCATAAATGAATAGGGTGAAGGCGCACTTGAGTTGCGTAGACATTCAAAGATAATCTCATTTGTAATTACCGTGTCAGATCTACTATCGTGTTCAATGGGATGGGTGAATTTGTATCCATTGTGTATGGTAGATATAGGGGTAAATTTCACAATATTGAAATGCCTTCATGTCATGATAAGTGTTGGGCTTGAATGGTAAAAGTCTGGAGTTTTAAATACTAGTGGATGAATGGTTAAATTCTTTTATAAGAATTTTGAAAGGGTGTTCACAAAGCTTGAGAGTTTTATGAAGCATATGTTGAAACGGAAATGATGAATGTAGTTTCTAAATTGGGATTGAAATGAATTTTTGGGGTTGATTGCATGAAAATTATTTGAAGCATGGGTTTGTCTAAACCATAGAAGTTTGTGAACGAGATATTTGAAGAGCTTCTGCGAATTTAAGTTGTTGAATTTGCCTGTGTATTGAAGTTTAATTGGGCAGTTGTTTGAGGTGCATTTGTATATGCATGAGATGGAAAGATTCTGGGTATTGCAGGCCCTGCCTGCATCATTTTTGGTATCAAAGCTGGAATAGTTCTGTTTGAAGGATGAAGTTTTTATTAATTAATTGCATGTGTTAAGATCAGATTTTGAAACTGATGAATATTGCAGCACAGGGATGCAAGTGCAGTTGAGGAGGGAAGCAAGATCAACAGGATCTTAAAAGGTGAGATTTTACAGTTTACATTTAACTCTGGCTTGAAGACTATTTGCATAATTTGGTTGCAGGCATAGTGAAGAAATCTGAGCAGGAAGACGCGGATCACAGCTGGAGTGCACTGATTAAGGAGTCCATCAAGGGATTCTAGGTGTGTGGCAGAACCTAAAGATTCAACAGAGGTTGAATGAAAAGGACAAGTGTGTTCTTGAAAGTTGCAGATGAGAGAAGCCTAAAGGAGCAGTGGACAATGCTCGAAAGGTTCCAGCAGAGGACCGGGTGATTACCAAGAGACCAGATCCGGAGAAAGGGATTGGTGAGGTAAGTGGCAGTAGAAGAGTTTACTGTTGCAGAGGCTTGGTGCAACTCATGAGGGAGAAACTCATGGCAAAGGAAATGACTACTGAAATTCATAAAGGAGAAAGCAGAGGTTCAGAAAGAGGCCACAGTAAAATGAGAGAGAAAGATGCCAAGACAAATGGCATATTGAAGCAGTGGACTGATGAAGAGTACGAGAAAGAGAAAGCTGAGATCGCGATTCGTCTTGAGTTATTGATGGAGTTGTTGTAGGAGAATATGAAAGGCCAGAGACAAGGTTGGTTGATGAGGAAGAGAGTGAAGTGGCAGAGGCTACAACAGAAAAGAGATCGACAAATAAACATGTAGTTAACGGAAGAGCTGAAGAAGCTCGAGCAGATGATGGATGTACAGTTGAGGTGTACGCAACTCAGAGCAGCTGAGTTGGAAGTGGAGGTTTCCATTGATGAAACAGAGGAGGAGATCATTGATGATTTCTTGAATTACTGAGCAGATCCAAATCAGCTGGATAATGTGAACTCTTGTGTTTTTATAGCTGAAAATCGTGATGTGATTACAGGTTTTGTTGAGGAGGATGCGCAATCTTTTGAAACTGTCACAAGCATGAAAAAGAATCTTTCGGGAAATAAGTACTCTGAAGAAGAAAGAAGTAATGCTTTTGTTGTTACAGTACAAGAGGAAGTTCATGTGAATGAAGAAGAGGATCAGCTGAAAGAGCTGGTATATGAACCGACAGTTGAGACTGTTGAAACTTGTAGTTTTCAAACTGACAAGTTGTGTATGAATGCAAAGACTGTAAGTGATGGTGATGTTATGCTTTAGCAATGCCAGAGATAAATTGCATTGTTGGAATATTTTTTGGAGAATTCGAAGTATGACAGGGAGATTGCAGCAGAAGGCGGAGTTCAGTACAGTGAATGAGAGCAGAAAGACATCATGGAGACGGATGGTGTGAGAGAAAGACTGGGTGACAGTCTTGGGAGTTCTTCAGAGAATTCCTTGGAAAGAGAGAATCAACATACTGATGTGCTGATAGTGGAGGAGAATTTAGAACAGCATACTGAAGTATTGTAAAAGGAGAACAAGACACTGATGCCTTATGATTTTTATTTTAACAAGTGTTTTGTGAATGCAGGTATTGTTGCAGGTAATGGAGAATATTTGACTCAGTTGAACAGTCAAATAAAGGAAGAAAATTATGTGGAAACATCAAATCCAGGGAGTGAAGAAGTTATGCTGCTGATAGGAGAAGACAGAGAAGAAGTTTTCCGTTGTAGGAAACAAGAGGGTTTGGATGATTGGGTGGGAGCAAGAAGACAACAAGTGACAGTACAGACAGAGAAAGTAAGAACTGAGCAAGCCGTCTTAGCTCAGCAATAAGCAAGAAATCAGTAGTTTGAAGACTTACTGGATAGAGAAATTGAGTTGATAAGGAGGTCAACGATGCAAATGTCTCAGAGAAAGACAGTAGCAAGAAACGGAAGGAGCGACAACAAAAGATTGTGAAAGCATAGCCAGTGGGGCAATGTAGCATAAAGTGTGGAGACCTGGAGAAGAACAACAGATAGAAGCAGCGACAAGTGGAAAGTTACAGCACAAGATATGGGATCCAGGCATACACAGATCCGAACACATGATCAGGCGATCATGATAAATTTCAACGTTGGGAGTCTGATGCAGGAGCATCAAGGCCATTTTTTCATTTGTAAATATGTAATAAAGGGGGGTGTGACAATTTTAATATTTTATTAATTAATTTGTTATTTTTAATAAAATAGGAGATAATTTGGATAAAGTGAGGATTTTGTAAATATTCTTTTATTAATTAAAAGGATATGAGAGAAATAGATTAGGAGCAAAATTAGAGAGTAGGAATTCTATCTATGGGCCTTTGTTGAGTCCACACCTAAAATATAGATCTAGTTGAGGATTAGGTGGAGAGATTTTTGGAGTGAAGTAAATGCATTATTTATGTATAAATATGAGTGGTTTTTGTGAGGAAAATACACTTGAATAGTTGCAGGAAGAGTGTGAGTGTGAGTAGTGAGAGAAAGCCTTCGGGCGATTGTAAAGGGCCACAGATCTCGAATATCTGGCCAACAAGATTTTGTAAGTAATTTGTTTTGTTTCAGATTATATATACATTGGTTGATTTATTGTGAAAGTTGTATGTGTTTCTGGCTAAATGTATATATATGATTTGAGGTATCGATCGTTGGAGAGATCGATTGAAGGAAGTGTGCAATAAAAGAATTTGTAAGATCGATTTATGTGTATAAGTTGAAAGGATCGATATTGCTATGGCAATTGTTAATTTAAACCTCTGTTTGCATTAGAATGGCACTGAGTTGTTTCAAATTATGTCTATAGGATCGATTCATATTTCCTGTTACTAAGCACCAATATAATTCTGGGATGAAAAGCGCAAATCTTAAGTAGGAACAGAGATTTGAAAGTCGATGTTAGAAGAATTAATGATTTGGAGGTGTGAGATAAGAAGACAGCACCCACAGCGATTGCCATAAGTTTAAATGGAATTTCGAAGCATCAATGGAAGGTCGATTATTAATTGTAAAAATGGGAGAATGTTTCCAAGTCAATTTGCAGTGTTGAAGTCAAATAGTATAGCAAATTACATTTGAATGATTAATGTGTGTCAACGATGCAAGTTTGGAATCGAACTGGTGGCAAAGTTGCAGTGGGTTAACCAAAGCAAAGTGCGCGGAGTTCCTTTTCAGTTTGGAACCTGGTTGGGATCGAATTCTTACAGAGTTGAGCTGTGCATTTACAGGTTAGATTGATTAGTGCTATCGCACGATTTGATTGCCTGTTGAGCACAAAGGTATGAACTGTAACCACTTCTATGCAGAACTAAATTAAATGAATTGGAAAAACTAGTTTTCGGAGTTCGAATAGAATGTTAAATACATAGTGAAATCGTGGGTACATAGGTTCTGAGTTAGCGTTGAGACTAATTGGAATACTGAACTGTAAAAACAGAGCAGCGTTGAATATAAATCGAATATACAAATATTTCACAGCAATTAAAAATGTGTAATTTAATATGGATCGACAAGGCGGAATTCAAGTTCAGTATGGCAAATAATATTTGATGCAGTGAAAATCGAAGTAGTAGTGAAGGAGATTATACATGGAGCGTTAAAAGCAGATTATACATGGAGCGTGTAAGCAGATAATGGGTGGGCCAGTTGTTTGGATTGTGTGTGCAAAGGTATGACATCTGATCAAGTCTGGCTTTTTGGGGTGATGCTTTGGGAATTTTCAAACAGGTAAAAGCGAATAGTAGGGTGCACACTGCATACAGGGGCGATATTGCGAGAAGTCACTGAGGATTCGATTGGTGAATCAATATCGAGTTTTATAGAATCTGAATCATAGCACGTGGAGATTATGCAAGGATCAAAACTAGCGCCATGAGTGATAGGACATGGTGTGTAATAAAGGTTGAATCACATTGCCAGTGATCGATTGGGAAGGTAAAGTAAGTTGCCGGGTTCAAGTTTTAAAATCTGGTTTGGGTTTATTGAAATCCTTGGTCGAAAGTTCATATTTGTGTATAAAATGTGTGTGAGAGAATTGCAGAAATGAATAGGGTGAAGGCGCACTTGATTTGCGTAGACATTCAAAGATAATCTCATTTGTAATTACCGTGTCAGATCTACTATCGTGTTCAATGGGATGGGTGAATTTGTATCCATTGTGTATGGTAGATATAGGGGTAAATTTCACAATATTGAAATGCCTTCATGTCATGATAAGTGTTGGGCTTGAATGGTAAAAGTCTGGAGTTTTAAGTACTAGTGGATGAATGGTTAAATTCTTTTATAAGACTTTTGAAAGGGTGTTCACAAATCTTGAGAGTTTTATGAAGCATATGTTGAAACGGAAATGATGAATGTAGTTTCTAAATTGGGATTGAAATGAAGTTTTGGGGTTGATTGCATGAAAATGATTTGAAGCATGAGTTTTTCTATACCATAGAAGTTTGTGAACAAGATATTTGAAGAGCTTCCGCGAATTTAAGTTGTTGAATTTTCCCATGTATTGAAGTTTAATTGGGCAGTTGTTTGAGGTGCATTTGTATATGCATGAGATGGAAAGATTCTAGGTATTGCAGGCCCTGCCTGCATCAGCATGGTTATGGGTCATCTGATAAAACCCACATTGGAGGGGGATTTGTAGATACAGGTACATGTATGCAGTGATAATGGTTGGCAGAACCATGTATGCAAAGGACATCCAACAAGACTAGAGGTTGCAGCTGTTGGTTTCCATGCATTCCGGTGGATGGTTGCTCCTTTATATGGACGTCGACATATCATTTTGTTATGTTTAACCACAACTAGATTTTGCAGATGGATATTGAGACAAGTAGTCATTAAGGGGGTGTGTTGGAATATGTAATTCCTACTTATCTTTATTTGTGACTTGCTATGTATAGAGTTTGTTCCTATTCCATAGGAGTTAGCTAAATCTAAGTTCCTAGTTTGGTGTGAGGTTGAGATATTCTCTCAACCAACTTGTTGTGCGTCCAAGATAGCTTCCCTATCTTGAGACAATACCTCATGCATATATGTAACTCTATTTGATTAAAATAACATAGTGTGAATAGTGAGATTTTAACTGTGTTTTTGGGAGGAAACTTGTGAAAAAAATTAAAATGGTGATTAAATGTGTTATAGTTAAGTGTTCCCATCGAATTAATGTCTCCTATGTCGTTGGTAAATGCTCAGTGGAAAATCACCCCATCAGGGAGGGCATTATTTCACTTCACTGAACATTTACTTTGCACATTATGGATATGTCACATTGTTTTCCTATGATTAAAGTAGAAAATCATTTTGCGATATACAATTATGTCATTGGTTTTCCACGTACGATATGTAAAATTGTTGATAATATTGCATTAAATTTGAAATAAAAAATGAAAAATTTATTGCAGAGGATCGATTTATCTATACAAAACATAGAGTGGATCATGGCGAGCCTTATTTCCTAGTCTATTGGCCATTAAATGCGGTTGGGCATATATTGCCCACCATTGGATTTAAACGAATTTAAATCCAACGGTGGGCAGTATATGCCCAACCGCATTTAATGGAAAATAGACCAAGAAATAAGTTTTGTCATGGATCATGGCGTGTGTGACACATGCATGGTTGGTTGTTCTCATAAATGGTTTTTCCAATGATTTCTTTCATGTTGGAAGCAGTTTTAGAGAAGGTTTCTCATTCTTTCCCCTTCTCTTCTTCTTGTCATGAATGGGATTATAAAAATATTAATTTGGGAAACACAAATGGAACTTTCATGGGCATTCATATGAACCGTGAGGTTTGTATCACTCATATATTTTTTGTTGATGATATATTGACTTTTGGTATGCTCTCTATAGCTCAATGGGAGATGTTATATCACATTTTCCTCCATTTTGGTATGGAATATGAATTGATCGCAAATGGACACACATTTGTTATTATTTATTCATGTGGAAATTTTAATGAGATTCAAAACATTGCAGCTACCTTCGGGGTTTCTTTCAAACCTATATAGGACAGTTTCACATATTTGGGATATAGGTTGAAGCCAAACAATTATCATGTGCAGGATTGGTCATGGATGTTGCATAAATTCAGGAAAAAATTAAAGTGCTAGACTCATCGGACACTCTCCCTGGGTGGTAGATTCACATTGATACAATCAGTACTTAAACAGATGGCCATTTACCGAATGCATCTTTTCGCTCCCCCTGCTCGCATATGCTCTGAGATTAAATCTGTCCTCGCTCATTTTCTGTGATTTGGACTGGGAGGTTAGGGAAAATTTCATCTGATAAAATGGGACACTATTTCCAGACCTAGAGATCTGGATGGATGGTTTATCCTCAACACAATTTTTTGGGAGGTATCTGTTGATTTGGGGCAGCATCGGATATGCTCTAAGTCTAAAAATTTGCAGAGAGGCTTAGACACATATATTCCAAATAACCCAAAAATCATTTGGGGAAATTCCACCTAGATTGTATTTTATTAAAATAATTAATTATTTTTAAAGGGACCCTGAGTCTAAACTTAGGAAAATAAACTAATTAAAGTGGATTAATAGAATATGGGTGTGAATTTTCTAGAAAATGCAGATCAATTCAAAATTTAATCTTAGCCATTGATTAGAGATCTAATATGGCACATTGAAGTTTCAATGAGAAGACTATAAGAATGGCTTGAAGAGTCATTTGGAAAATACATTTGGTGAAGTAAGGATCAAGATATCGATTTCTTTAGTGAGCAGTGCTCAGGGAGAAACTTCGACTAAGAGATATTTTGCAAAGAGGGGTATTAATTCTGGTTGGAGGCATTCCTGATCTGGAGAGTGCATAGTAGAGGAGGTAGTGAGAGCCACAGTAGCAGCGCAGAGCTTACGCAATCACTGCATAGATCCTGAAGGGAAGTCATAGTTTTTGCTAAGGAGACAGTGTTGGGCCAGTTCTAGATCCCAGAGATATTTTCCGGAGGCCAGAAGGCCTCAGTTTCCAGCTAGTAGGATACCGGTACAAAGACAGAGGACAATCGTAGCTGTGACATGGAGACTGTGCAAAGTGATGCAGTCACTACACAGAGGTAGTGCAGGGCAGTTCATTTTGGGTGTTTATCAGTGTCGAGTTCCCGTGGAGGAGTCATGTTTGTCTCACAAGATCATTCGTGTCAACTTCTTTGCATGATTTGACAGATCTGTCAATCATAGACTTATACTCATAAATAATTATTGCATAATAATATAAACCCTCAGTTGTTGCACCAGTTTTCTCACATTGGTTTTTTCCGGGGACATTGGTCCAAAAATAACTATGTCAGATGTGTGTGTGATCTATTCTTGTTATGTTTTGTTTCCACACTTTTATATTTTTCCGTAGTTTATTTTTGAAGGTTGCAGTTTTATGTATTCAATGTTTGCTGTAGGAAACTGAAAATTAATTTTTAAGTTAAAATTAACAATTAGGTGAAAATCTTCCAGTTGTTGCAATAGGATTCCAAATTTACAGAATTTCCACATGGTATCATAGCTTGTTTAAGTTGAGTGTAGGAGGAGCAAAGAATAGATCCAGTAGTTCCAACGTTAAAGCAGAAGCTGGGGATCAAAGAATTGTGTAAGCAACAGATTGATTTCCCATTGAAGTGTGCAGTCCAAGCCAGGAGGGCTAGATCATCAAGGAAAATCTCTCTCTGATTGAGCCGACAGAGAGGTAGGATTTTTCCAAATTGTTGTTTGTCCGAGATAGAGGGAGCGATGTAGCATATCTACGCATATCAGTAGCTGGAGGGACGTATTTTTTTGTGCAGTAGTGATTGATGGTGTATAAGTGTTAGGAAGAGTAGTTGAAGACACTTCTAGGGATTTCTGATCTCAAAGAGTTTCTTGCCTAAGAAACTCAGATTTCCCGTAGTGAAGCAGCATAGTTTATGGCTTGCTCCAGCAGGGAATTCATAAATCCAGTTGCAAAGAGGTTTAGAGGCAACAGATCAATAGTAATTGGGTGAGATGGCCACCAGTGGATTACGTGACCAGGACCAGTTGGAGGGTGCCTCCAACTACGTAATCTAGAAGGCAAGGATATCCTTCCTTCTAGATGAACATGACCTCAAGAAATTTATTGGCAGTGCTCAGGGTGAACTGGTGGATGCAGCACCATTAAGGACCTTCAAGAAGAATATGGATAAATCCAAGCGGTTGATCCTCGATAGATTGAAGGATCACATTGTTTCACACATTTCTGGCAAAGGGACAACCAAGGAGAAGTGGGATGCATTGGCCACGCTATATCAGGGGTCTTCCGAGCTAAGGAAAATGTTTCTGGAGGAGAAAATGTGGACCACCAGGATGTATAATGGAGAGTGGATTGATATGTTCCTGTCTAGAGTTCAGGAGAACCGATATTACCTGGAAGTTGTGGGATCAACTCCTCAAGCCACAGAGATGGTTAGACTTGCCTTAAATTTTTTGTCTGAAGACTATCAGGTCTTTGTCCAGAGCATCTTGGGCAGAAAGAAGTTACCAGACTGGGAAGCGATGTGGGAATCTCTTCCGCAAGAAGAGATGACGAGGGACCTACACAAGTGTCAACTTGAGAGCAGCAACAACAGTGGTTCGAAGGCTAGGAAGGAGGAGGAGGATAATGTAGCCCTTGCTTCAAAGGGGCGGTAAGATCAGTGCAAGAGGATGAAGGATATTTCCAAGATCAAATGCTTATGATGTGGCGAGATGGGACATTACGCCACACGGTGTCCTCTCAAGAAAAAGGACAAGGATGAGAAGCATGATCCTTAGGTCGCAACAACGAATATAGAGGAGGAGGAATTCGTGATGATTGCCCATATACCTCCAGGAGGGAAGTGGGCTGATTCTAAGTTGTAGACCCAGATATCTACAAGTTGGGTAGGATTCTTGAGGAGTCCACCTCTCAGATCATCACCTTGCTACGGGATCCCAAATCAAAAGTAGCAGGATGGACGGGTTCCAGTTGGTGCAGAGGAGTGCAGAAGTGATAGTGCAGTAGTTAGCAGCGCATAACAGAGTTGGCGGCAGTGCAGGAAGGTACAGTGCAGAAGCCAGTAGCAGCTCAACAACTTCATAGGTACAACGCAGAGGCTAGCAGCAGTCATATCTGCATCATACTTGTCCAATTTTGGATGTTTTTTAGCTACAGTAAGCAATTGTGATGCAGTGTAGTAGCAGTTGGTAGTGGTAGAGTTAGCAGCAGCACAGATGCAGAATTGAGAGGGAGTTGCAGTACAAATGAAGTGTTGATAGTAGCAGTACAGTTAAAACATTTGCGCAAAGTTGATGGGCAACAGTGTCATACATCAGCAGCGCAGGGGGGAGATGTTACTGAGTCAGAGCAGTACTCAAAGGGTGTATTGCTAGAGCACATTCCTTGCTAAGCTGGAGTGTTGATTTAGGGTAGCATAGGATGTGCTCTAAGCCTTAAAATTTGCAGAGAGGCTTAGACACATGTATTCTAGATAACCCATAAATCGTTTGGGGAAATTCCACCCGGATTGTATTTTATTAAAATAATTAATTATTTTTAAAGGGACCCTAAGTCTAAACTTAGGAAAATAAAATAATTAAAGTGAATTAATAGAATATGGGTGTTAATGTTCTAGAAAAGGCGAAGCAAGTCAAAAGTTAATATTATCCATTGATTACAGATCTAATCTGGGTCATTGAAGTTTAAATGAGAAGACTATAAGAATGGCTTGAAGGGTCATTTGGAAAATACATTTGGTGAAGTAAGGATCAAGGGATTGATTTCTTTAGTGATCAATGCACAGGGAGAAACTTTGATCAAGAGATATTTTGTAGAGAGGGGTATTAATTCCAATCGGAGGCATTCCTGATTTAGAGAGTGCATAATAGAGGAGATAGTGAGAGCCATAGTAACAACACATAGCCAATGACGCAGAGCTTACGCAGTCACTGTGGAAATACCGAAGGGAAGTCATATTTTTTGTTGAACAGACAGTGTTGGGCCAGTGTCAGATCCCAGAGAAATTTTCTAGAGGCCAAAAGGCCTTAGCTTCCATCTAGCAGAGAGACCAGTGCAGAGACAAAGGGCAGTCGTAGTTGTGACACAGAGACTGCCCAGAGTGATGCAGTCACTGCGCAGAGGCAGTGCAAGGTAGTCCGTTTTGGGTGTTGATCAGTGTCGGGTTCCCACAGAAGAGTGAGGTTTCTCTCATAATATCGTTCTTGTCAATTTCTCTGCATGATTTGATAGATTTGTCAATCATAGAATTGTAATCAGAAATAATTACTGCATAATAATATAAATCGTTAGTTGTTGCACTAGTTTTCCTGCATTGGGTTTTTCAGGGGACATTGGTCTAAAAATAAATATGTCATATGTGTGTGTGATCTATTATTGTTCAGTTTTTTTTCCACACTTATACTTTTTTCTGTAGTTTATTTGTGAAGGTTTCAGTTTGATGTATTCAGTGTTTGTCATAGGAAACTGCAAATAAATTGTTAAGTTAAAATTAGAAATTAGGTGAATATCTTCCAGTTTTTGCAATAGGATTCTAGATTTATGGAATTTTCACAGTCTCTCCTTATCAAGTCCATGTGGAGAGCCTTTTTCGGTGTTGGCATTTTGAATAAGATCTTTCTTGGCAAATATCTAAAAAGAACGCCAATCTTTGATTGGATCTGTAGGGGAGAAGTTGGTATTAGAAGTCGTTCTTACAATTGGTAGAGTTTTCAGAAGAAATAATAATAATAATTACACTTCCTATAGTGTATCATATGGGAATTTGGGTGTGGTAACAAGATTATTATTGGAAGGGACAATATTGTGGGTTTGGATGCAAATTTAATACTCCCGGTGTTTTCCCTAGAAGCACTACACAAGCGTGGTATTCTTTTTCTTGGAACAGACGATAAATGGTTGGCATGGGGTATACTTTATTTGGAGGGAGGCTGCATAGCTCGGATTGGCATGAAAACTAGCTCAGATTTGGATATCATATACAAACAGGTTAAGGGTTGCAGGCTTATGTCAAAGTTCGGGTAGAGACTCTCTTACCTGGGATGGCAGACTACATAATCATATGGTGGTTGTGGCATATTTTTACCTGCACATCACCTATCAAGACTTTGAATATGCTCCATGATCTTGGTTTCAGCCGATCTGGAGATCAAAGGCACTATTAAAATTCATCATTTTCCACAGGTTGGTATGTCGTACTCTCATACTCACTTGGGAAAATTTGTGCAAATGTAGATTCATTGGACTTGGATGTTACGTCCTATGTCGTGGGGATGATGAATTGATTACACATTTATTCATTCACCGTATCATTGCATTACACGTTTAGTCAATGATTCTATCATCTTGTAGGTTACATTTCAGAGTTTTTCTATCAATTGAACATTTTTTGGGATGGGGTGCCTCCGAAGTGGGATTCCAAACCTTCATTCCGTTGTTTTTTTTGTGATATTTGGAAAGCACGCAACCATTGTATATTTTTTGGGGTGCTGATCATTGTATACATCCTTTGTGCGAAAGTTCTCTCATGGTTGGAGCACATGGTACCAAGGATACTGCGCATCTGATACATGTCCAAACGGTTCATAAATCCTTGCATTACATTTTTGGCAAGATAATTTGATGGAGAAACACAGCAGGGCAAATGTGGGTGTGGGGGATGGTTGCGCATTGATGAGCACATTAGTTAAAAATTGCACTAGAAGGGGGGGAGTGGTACAAACACCAAGGAAGAGATGATAACCCTATGGGGCTTACTGTGGTTCACAAGAGAAAGGGAGATTCAAACTATAAATATATATGGTTTTTCTGGTGTTCCATGCTTTGACCTTCCTAAACTACGGGGATGGAGGGACCGAATTAGGGCTTTGCTTCGTCTTTTTGGGAGCTACATTATGTGACACATCGACAGAAAATCAAACAGAATTGCAAATGCACTCTCTAAGTAGGGACTACACGATACAGATGGCTTCATCTTCCATAGTTTTTATTCAGAAGACAATGTGAGGGAGGATGGAAGAATTGATATCACATAGCTGAAAGTGACCTTGGTTATGTCGATCTTTGACCTTTACTACTATAATTTTTCTTTTTTGAAAATGTATATCATGAACACAGATCTGTCTTTTTTGTATACAATGGTAGAACAAATGTTCAGAACTATGGCATCTATTTTAGTTTGTCTTACCTATGACTAAATATGGAACTCATATCTGATGTGTCTGTTGGAAAATGTCAGTAAAATGTAATTGGTTTCATGATTTCCTAATAAAATACCATTTAGTTATTTTCTTCGAAAAAAAAAAATCAGATTTTTTTTCAAACAAAGAAGTTACCTCTAGAATCGTATATAGGTACCTAAGCAAGGCATATGTTGATAGGGATTGAGATTTTTTTTTTTTAAGATAATTGATTTCTTGTTTAAAACGTGTTTTTTATTATCACTATCATGCTTAAATTTTCTAAAATGAAAATATGAATATGGCATATGTTATCACTCCACTGGATCTCTAAGACTGAGAAAGAGTCCAAATAGAGGTAACCATAGAACAATATTTTAGCTTGGTAGCTATCCCTACCAAACCGGAGAGGGCTCTCTCCACAAAGTCACAGCCAGGAGGGTTGGATGAATTATGGTTTTAGGATGGTATGAGTACAGGGATTTGTTTGTTTGAATTGGTTTTGCTGGATGGGTGAATTAGGTCAAAGAGGTTGGGTCAGGGAAAATGAGATTAGGGTTGCAGAGATTCAATGCAGCAAGGTAGGTGGAAAACCTAACACTTTAGGGTTTCAGGGTGATATGGATCAGACTGATGAGGAGCTAGAAATATCTAGGCAAAGAGTGTACTATTTCTAAACTGAAGAAGATGAACAAACTATGAATATTTTCCCAAAACAAACCATGAGACATGTATTATGTCTATCAACTTGAAAACCAACATATGATAGAAATGAAATGGATCATTAAACAAAAAATTCATACATAATGGGACATAAGAAGAACAATGCTAAATTTCCATACCATATGTATCTCAAAGAAACAGCTGCAACCTTTTCATTAATTTCCTGCCAAAGACTGATTACACTAGTCTCTGATCAATGCAACAACATCCAAGTTGGGAAATGAGACAAAAAGTATAAGATCTAGGCCACACAAAAAATTCTCTCAACCTTAGGGGTCGAATCCCTGAGAGGAGGAGAAATTCCACCAAAAAATGAACTGATACCTAGAGTGTAGGGAGGTCAAACTGACTCATCTCTCACTTTGTGGAAACTGATTCATTACATCATCAACAAAAGTTTTAATATAATGTATTTACCCTAGGTAAGTGTAAAAACACCATAATTACATTTACATCATTGATTTACAGAGGTGAAAACTCCATTTTCCAAGTGAAACTGAGAAAAAGTAAGAAAAATTGGAAATATCATCAAACTGAGAAAATTTGTGAAAAGCACTCAAGGCCAAAAGCACATCGCCATCTTCAGCTCCACTTTGGAGGGGGTTCCCAGTGTCCAAATGTATCTCATGATAGCTCAGTGGAAATCTTGTCCAGTCTAGTTTCCAGATCTATGCTTGGTTTCCAAAATGGTGTTGATTAGACCCTCCAAAAAATGATTCTCCCAAGACTTGTCAAAAGCACAACACCAACCTCCAAAACAGGGCTGAAAGGTCATTTTTTGAGTGTTTTTCGACCTTTTGACTGCCTCTTTGACCCAAAAAATATTAGAAAAGTTTTGTTCCTGAATGTAAATTTACTTTTGAATCCAATGGTACCTTATTTTTTTCCATTGGAGGTCCCTAGGAAAAGTTCAGCACCTTTTGCCAGTGCCACTCTGAAAAATTGCCAAAATCACAAAAAATTCCAAAATTTTCAAAATTGTCTAAAATTTCTTCAAATTTTGTGTTGTGGGATTTTGATGAGGTGTATTAGGAAATGAGTTATGCTTTAGAAAGAATATCAAGCTTGTACCCTTCATTTTTCTTCATTAGGGTTTCAAGTCTGATTTGGCCTTTTGGAATTTTGAGCTTGCAATTTGGTTTTTCTTGAAGTAGTGTTTGGCCCTCTTTCTCAATATGACATTGTCCTTGTTTGCCTTCTCAAGATGCTGGTTTGCCCTGTCAAGCCATTTCTCCTGGTTCTCATTGACCATGATGGAAAATTGTTCATTCAAAGTCAACCCATTAGTGTTGTGATCCTGTGATTTAGGAGATTGGCATACCAAATGACAAGGCAACATGGAACCAATCTTTAGAGCTCTAGGACCTAGCCTTCCTATACTTAGAGAGGGATATCTCAGGTTATTTTGCAAAGGATGTGTGCTTGTTTGCTTCTAAGGGTTGATTTTAGGCTAGTTATTAAGTACAAGGTTTGTTTGATTGTTTTGGTTGGACATAATGATCAAAGAGCATAGATAAAATGGGAAATTTCTAAGTTATTGGGCAATGGAGTCAAATGGAATTCATGATAAGTTCATAAAAGGATCGGGGAGTATCATAGGAAAATCTAACTTGGCCAGTGGATCTTCAAAGTTTTTGGAATAATGAGGTGAACATTAAGGAGAAGGATGAAAATTAGGACAAAGAGAAATTAAGAATTCTTTATCATGTACTTTAAACAAGAAACTTCTTTCAAGGTATTTGTTTTGAAGCAAGCCAAAGGACAAGGAAAACCATAGACTTCTTTGGACAAAATTTTAATAAGCAAACCTTTCAGACAACAATCTAGGAATCAAAAGACTACTTTCAGATAAGAAAACATATAAGATAAACAGTAAGAGCAGCCTAAGGTCAAACAAAAATAATCTAATATGCTTTTGACTAACTCTCTACAGATCTTCAAGAGAATTTTCTAAAGACAGACCAGAGGACAAGGCATACCATAAACTTCCCTGGTTTAGACTTTATTAAGAATAATTTGAAAGATCTTTAAAAACAATCCTCAAGTTGTACTCAAAGGAGCTTGGACTCACCACTTAATTACCTGGTTTCACTCTATTGAAATCATTTTTGAAAACAACCTCTCAAGCCGTACTTAAAGGAACATGGACTTACCAAAAGAGAGACTCCTTGGTTATACTCTATTGAATCATTTCTAAAATAAAAAGCTAGATGGAACTAGAGGGAAATTAAGAATCATCCAATCAGACCTTGTAGAAGAAAACATTTAGACAGTGAAGAGTAAAAAGAACTAAGGTGCTTTCAAAAGACATTTCTTAGCCTAAAACCCTTACTCTACCGTAACAAAGAAATATGGAAACATAATGAAAATAGGAAAGAACAATAACAGATAGAAGCACTTCACAAACAGCCAAGCTCAGTAATCCAGTGATCTAGCCTCCTCCATCAACAAACAAATCAGGGCATCCACAAGATCCAAGACATCAATTTTCCTTCAACTTCCAAGAGACTATGTATTACTTCAAAGAGTCAACAAATGCCAACAATACAATGAGTCCAAATGCAGTATTTATGCTGCAAATGAGGAGGTGGGGCTAAGATAGGGTTTAAGTATCATTTATTACAGAGTAAGTACATTCCTGACCTTGAAAACCATGCAAGGCATATGGTAGAAATATCTGCAGCTACTTCTCTATTTTAATAACTCTGTCTTAACTTTCTAGGGAAAAATAGGTGAAGATTTTTTACATTAAGGCCTATTTTTAACTATTACAATAATTGCCTTGTCAAATAACATATCTTCTGACTGTGTAATAACTGCGTAATGCCTTTGTGGAAAGAAAACATGCTTTAGGAGGCAGTGTTGATCCTTTGGAGGAGTAACTGCTTCTTTGTTGATTTATTCGAGGTTGTGTTTGGGTTAAGTTACCTTGGTTTAACCATTAACTGTGCTTTTAGGCCTCTAACCTTGATTTATCTTTAATAATCTGCTTTACTATCTTTCCACTTTTTCTACTTTATAACTATTTTATTCCTTTATCCTTTATCTTCAAACCTTTGACCTTTTATCTTTAATCTCTATTTAAAGGGCTAATCCTCTGTTTTGTCCTTCGATCCATAATTAGCCCTCTAATCTTCTTGTTCTTCATTTCTTCTCTGACTGTAATCGTTCTCTGTGTGCATGCAGGCTTCTTCATGGTGTAAGGGTTTATAACCCATCGATGATCATGACACATCGATGGGTTAATTATTTTGTGTAAATCCTTGGCCCATTTATCTTCATTAGCCTCTCGTATCGTCATCCAGAGGTTGTTCATCATTTGAATTCCTCTCTGGGATTTGGTCGCCATTAAACCTGCAAAAACAAACAAACATTAATTTAAAACCTACGAGATGGGGGTAAGCTGCAATTTTTTGGGTTTTAAAGGGTTTAGGGGAAATTTTCAGAGGAATAGAGGTGCAAGGGAATGATTTCGGAGGCGAAATCATGAAGAAATTTGAATGGGGCACGAAAATTTGAATTTTGGCGCGCAGAGGATGAAAGCATTTTTGCAAAACTGCGAAGGTTTATCGCGTGGGTTATCGGCAGTAAACGGTTTTGGCTTGGAGCTGCGCGATAAAACTGGGCGGCTGCCACGTGTCCAGGGAAAAACCACTCTTTTCGCGTGGAAAGGGGCTATTAAACCTCGGCAACAAAAACCACGCAATATGTGTTTCTAGCCGTCAGATCTCGATGAGCGAGATCGACAGTACGGGTGGAGTCTGAGGAGTGGGTGCGGGTTTGACGGAGAGGAAAGTGGGGTATAGGTGGCAGATGATGATTGGGGCGAGGGATTTGAGTGGAAGGTGGGGCGGAGTGGTGATGTGAGCAATTTCGTCGGGTAGCAGGGGCTGGTTTGTATGCGGGACAGGGAAAATTGTAGGAACCCCCCTAAATTTATATATATAATAAATGGGCGAATCCCCATGATACATAGGAAAAATGGAAGGCGATTTTATTAATAATATAATATGTATATATAATTTTTGGCGAATCTCTCACGAGATTATGTTATTTTGTAAAATCATGGCGAATCACCAGTACAAATGGCGAATCACTACTACAAAATGGTGAATCGTTGTCTAGTGGAGTTCGGGGTGTTGGTTCCAATGAAGATATGGTAGTTGAACCAGGAGTAGAAGGAAGAGAACCACCGAGAGCAAGCATGGCACATGGTGACTTGTGAGGGAAGTAGTTCTCGTGTAGTTTGGAAAACGCGTTCTTCTAGTTCTGCTAAGCGTAGTGTTGTTTCTCATGCTACTACTAGCACTGATATTGAGGTTGGAGAGGAGTTTGAGGAAGCATGGAAGGTAGCAGTGGTGGAGAATTACAAAGAGTACCCCATGATGGGCTCCATTTTGCCCTTTGGTATTTGTGCTTGCAAGATCTTCTGTCCATTGAACCAACAATTAACCGTTCAACCAACAATCAACTTGATTGAGTTGATTAGGTATGAGTCAACTTAGACTAATCTTCAAAACTATGCTTTGCACTATCCCATATTTATCACACTAATGCTACACAACATTGTGCATTTTCACCCAACTCTCATGCATGCACACAAAATTTTCATTAACATCTATAACCCTAACCAAGTGAGAATTGATCAACAATTTGCACCAAAGTTTGTTAGTGTTGAGAGTTCATAAGAAATTTAGATCCATGGTACCTTAAATAAATTTTGAGATAACCTCCACAAATTCGACCACAATAGAGAAAACTTGTGATAAATTTTAAACCTACAAAAATTATGATTCATGTTCCTAGGAACGATCATAAGAAGTAGTTGGCATATAGGTTGAGTTTTGAGCCTTGACACATTGATAATTCAATGGCTTAGGTCAAAACTCACACATTGAAAATTCATCAATGAAGAGAAGACAAGATCATTATGAATTACACATACTCCAAACTTCCTACCAGATTCTACTTAGTTGTATGCAACTCAACTATACAAAATCTTATAGTAAATAAAAATTCAACAAAGCCTTCTTCACATAGCTAATAAATGGCCATTGGAAGAGCACCCCTTATATAATAGTAATAGTAGCAATCAATAGATTATTTCATATTGAACTTCATAGCCATAGCACTCCTATGTATTGTATGATGTATTCAACTTGCATGATCACATATAGATAAAATCATACTTTTGATTGATCCATTTAAAACATACTTGTGCACAATGTTGAATGCAATGTCAGTCAAGGAGTAAAGTCAGTTTAACGTGTAATGATCTATAAAATAATGGAACATAGACTGATTTCATTTAGATATAGGTAACCCTCTGAATGTAGACCATTCCTTGAAGAACATTTTTATTGATGAGGAATTTAATACAATATTCAATTTTTGAACTAAAAATATTATTTCTATAGATTTGTGTATGGGGTAAACAATAAATAAAAAATTTAACTATCCTTGGGGTGGTCAATATTTATAAATTTTATTTATACTTGCTTTACCATGTATATCAGATACCTATCAATCACAAACATGAAAAGTTGTGGAATTCATGCTCTGGAAACACAACCAACCTTTATTATTACCAATATTAACTTTTATATAGTAGCACATATGTAGATAAAATTTCCAGCTTCAAAAGAGACAAAATTGCTTCTCCAACATGATGGCACATTCTTAACTACTAACATTTATGATTGTTGAATGTAAGAAAGCTTTCTATGTACATTTAATCTACTGTGAGGCTTGAACTCCTAGAATATGTTCTTTTTTACCATGTATCTATAGGCTATAGCCTTCTTGTTGTTTGAAGAGGAGTTTTCTATTATTAGAACTACCTTCCCTGCTTCTGATGCCTTGAAGGAATTGCAAATTGAATCATCAGATGAAGACAACTTTCTGTTCTTGTCAATTAGAGTTTAATAGCTTCCCTGTGCACTCAACACAAACTCTGACCGATAGGAAACATCCCACCCACCAACTATGAGGTCCCATAGAATTTTTTCTCCCGCCTGAACAACAGACAACTTGAATGTGAGAATTAAAAAACAAAGAAAAATCCCAATCACAAATATCTTGAGGATGAACTCGATCTCAAATCCAACACCAATAAAATTTATATCCAAAACTAAAACTCATTAAATTTGGAAGTATATTGGAAACAAAACCGAGGCAAAAGAGCTAAATTTTAATGCAGGAACTGACACAAAATATGCAAACTTGAGCAATTTTTGACGTACATTATTTTTTTTGACAAAATAGATCAGGGAAGAAAGGCCTCAGGGAAGATCACACTAGACTAGGGGTAAGTAAAAACCACCAAGGTGAAGCATGGGAACAAGAATACAACCAAAAATGATCTATAATTTTGTTCAATCAGTGATCCATCCATAGGACAAAATTTTTCTCCTAGGGGTTACCCACTTGGGTGTGTAACAAAGCCCATCAAACAGTTTTTGAAGCTATTGACCCTTCTCCTCTAAGAGTGAAAATAAAATGACATAGGAGCGATAGAGAAAAGACAGATATTTGGTGTAGAGGATTTTGGACGCCCTTAATCTTCTCATTAACCTGAAGAATACCAGAAGTTAGAGATTTATTTTCAAAGCAGCAGTAAATTTAAAGTGGCCAGTCGAGGATATGATAGCTGCTCAGGTGAAAGAGAATTTGGAAAGGATCAAGAAGATAGTAAAGATATGCATTTTTAGCACAGATTCTGCCACAGAAGCTCAACAAGAATAATGGACACTGGCACTTGGTTCTCAAAATGATGATCGGCCTCAGATCCTTCATGCAACATAGCTCAGGTCCATCATGCCAAGCGAGAGAGGGATCCCATAATGGACGATAGGTATAAAACATATCCCTTCTGCATTCGATAGTAGCAATTTCTGCATACTTCCAGATCATGACCCATTATATTTGGCAAAATTTGGAGTCAATATGCTGACTGTCAATAGGAAGTCTGTGATCCATCCTACAGCAATGGAGAACCAAACACAAGGAGAGCCTGCAACTCAAGAGTAACTCTGTCCCATGGAAAGATATTCTCTTTTTGAGATTTCATTTTCAGCTAGCAGCAAAAGTAATAACATGGGATAATACAATAGTAATCTGGTTTACTGGTTTATAGTTTAACAGAAAACAAGTGGTTGTTCTTATCAAAACTATAATTAATTTTAGGTTGTTTAGATGAAAAATATAGAATCAGAAGCATAGATCTTGCTAGAACTGATCCACTTGGGTCTATTTTCAGAAACTTTCAAAATCTCAATACTTTTTGTTAAAATGGAAAGGTTGATTTATCTTCAAAACCATTTTTTGATTTCCAGATTCCACGCAGAATTTCATCTTAGGATGAAGTTAAAAATTCTAGTGGATATCTATCTGAAATCATTGTAATCTTGCTTGTATATTAACATAATATCTTTCTATTTACCCAAAAAAAAACGACAATAGATGTTTTATTGCATTAGAATTGGTATTGATAAGATACTGCAAGAAAACTAATTGATCAATATTACTTTTCCCTTTCTTGTGGTTTCTTGACATTACTTCAGTTTTAGGAAACTTGGATGAGCTATCAAGATAAGACGCAGATCATATCCAGCTATTCTGAATTAAACTTAACAGCATGAAACTAAGTTGAGGACAAAGCCCTTGATCCATGGCAGGCTACTCGAGTACTCAGATATCTTGTAATGGCAAAAGGTCCATGTCTTATCAACATTGGCTTTTAAAAAATCTTTGATTTCACTGAAATTATAGAATTTTCCAGTCCATTAGGTATCTCAAACAAGTATTTCAAGTTTCAACAAGTGGAACAATCCCTGAAATACCTGTGGCTAAGCTTCTAAATGAGTGTGGATGTGAAAAATTCCCCCAAACACTATTTTAGCTTTGCTTGGTTTATGATCCATTTGGTAACATTGTATCAACAAGGAAGTTAATAAACAAAAATTACCAATTAAATTCACTACTGACAAATATTAATAAAGCAAATACCCAACCGAACTAAACAAAAGTAATAGATCTCTGTAAAGACTTTAAGTTCCATATCATATCATTGAATTCCAAGATGCTTATAGTGAGCAATATACAAAACCAGGGAAGGTTACTGAGAAGAGTTCTGATGCGATCTGGAATTTTGATAATGGAATAGATTGGGATAACATGTTCATGTTACTCAACAATTTCTTTCCTTGTTTTGCAATCCCAAAATGTTTTTCTGCTTAGCAAGCTGGAAAAGTAAAAAGCACCTAAAAATCAGGTCACATCACCTCAGGTTACCATGCTTCTGTATTCAAAAGTTGTTACATCACCTCCACTCTTACCATGCTTCTGCCTAGAAATATCATAATATACAGTGACAATGTTACCTGTCGAATCCTAACAAATGGAAAAAAACAACTGCAATAAAATGTCACTGCATTTGCACACCAACCTTGATATTTTTAGGCCAGCGTCCTCTGTGGTCCCTCAAACACGAATATCTGTATGACAGGAACCAATATTGTAATCAACTATAGGCATCACTTAGCTTTAGAATTGGGATCTCGATTCATATTTAGGACCTTTAGTATTCAAATAAATTTTAGAATGAAATTTTCAAAGAAAACTTTTAAACTGATGTTAACTCTGCTCTTGTGATTTCCTTCGCTTTGGATTTAATTTCTTCATTGCCAACCTCTTTTCCCTCTACATATGTGCTCCCTATCATCGCACTGGGAATTGGAAGCAAGGAATTTACAAGTGCAATAGCTTCATCCAAAAAGGACTTTGAAAGCCATCGCTTTAACTGAATCTGATGACATATAATGTGTCCCTTTTTCCATGCAGCATAGCTAACGGGTGCTTCTAGGTCCTTGAGAAATGAATACACTGCCTTTGAAATGGGAAACCCTCTTGCATCTTTTTTTCTGTGCAAATTCACCTTGTCTGAAATGAATATACATAGGATGTAGGAAAATCTAATTTAGTTAAAAGATAGTAGGCATCCTAACGAAAATAAAAAGAAAAGACAAAATTTTACTAGAAAGAAAGAAAGTGAGCTCCAAACCATAGCTTAATTAAATAAATTAGCTAAGCAAACCTAACACAGTGACTATGCTGGCAAGCTAAGGAACATCTTCTTCATCAAGAACCAATCTTTGTATATCAATAAGCTAGACTAAGAGGGACGTCAATGCAACACCAACATACATTCTGATTGCAACAGACAAATGGAAGGAATTATTTCATCAAACAAACCTGAATGAGAGCACCACCTTTCAACTTACATCATTATGGTCTTTAAAATAATAATTAGAGTCAAAATATGATAATAAATTACTCAAGAATCAAAAAAATAGTCGAACGAGGTATTATGAAAGGAAAATTGAACCACAATGATGTAAACCTATACACAGTGCATGAGAGCCAAAGTAAGATATAGATATCTATGCATAATACAGAGCTCAAAAATACAGGCACAGGTGTGTGTGTCATGCAGAGAGTGTTGTGCTGCAATGAGAGTTGAACTGTTGAACCTATACATAAGAAAAAGGTAAATTCTAGAGAATCCCTTAGCAGAGACTGGATAGACACAATAAAAACAGAGAGGATTCACAATGCATGAGAGCTAAAGTAGCACATAGATGTCCATGCAGAATATAGAGCTAAAAAATACAGGAACGGGATGTGAGCATTGTAGAAAATCACGTGTTGTAGATCATTGTGTTTAAGACAAAATGTGTGCATGAGCAAAACATGTGCCCTAACCCGTGTAGCCAAAAGAGAAAATCACATGAATGTATGCCCTATCAAATGACACAATGCCCAGAGGGAGGTTGGTTGTAGAAATAAAACAATGATCTTTTTGAAGAGCATAGTGCGAGAAGAACATAGTGAATTTTTGTGCTCTAGAACACAAAAAATATTACTGTATACCAAGTCTTTGAAGTAGAGGTAACCACACAAATTCTAGAAGGGCAAACAGGTGCAGATGAAACTCGTAGATAAAAATATTATTTTTATTTGTATAGGGAAAAAATTCAAAAGTTTCTAAAGGTATTTGATTTCCTAAACTGTTGCGTTGACATATTTTTTTCATGGAGCAGAGGAATTGAAGTTTAACAAACTTATTTTGGCATGCAAAACCCAGAGAAAATCTCATATCGAAAACATTGTTTTCGATGATTGTTGACTATTGCACATAAGCATGCCTTTCTAAAACAAAACCACGAGTCTTGTTCAAAATCTCTTTTAATTTACCCAGAAAATCAGATTTTCATAATAATGTTTGAAGGAAAATATGAACATGCTTACCCCCATGAATTTTTGATGTATCATGGTGGATAGAGGGAGGTACCATTCTACCACAATGAGGAAAGCCCAATTTCCCATGGCTTGGAAGGGAGATGGAGTCACTAGCTTGTTCGGGTATTGCCCGTCAATGGCAAGCAATTGTGGATGGCCTTAGGGATAGTGTACTTTCTTTCTCAGCCAATGTGCCCGAGACAACTGCAAAATATGTGATGGACATGATCTTGGTGACAGTATTTTGACACAATGAAAGAGATAGGAGCATCTTCAAAATCATCTTCAATATTCATCCCTCATGGACCTGGTGCAGTCCGTGATGTTGCTGATCAGATCAGAGATGGATTGCTTCAGGCACAGGCTCATTAAACCTTATAATGCTTTCTGGCTACAAAATAAAAATCTGTAAGATTACTCAGTTTCATGAAGGCCATGGTAGTAATGATATGTAAATTTCCCATCCCAGCTTGATATATTATACAGACCAAAACCAAGTTATTGTGCAGATATTCCTATTGTCAATGTCAATGTGCATTTTTCATAGCCATTTTCCTATGGGATATTCTGATAGACCCAGAGCAATTTTCATGACATGTTGAACTTAAGAATAAAAGCACATCATGTGCAACAATGTTTATAGTTTACCTCTAGAATAATTCCTACAAATTTTTCAATTTTTGTATTGTTTTTTGAAATTCTTATTTAGAAAGCAAGAAAATATGCATAAATATACTGTCTACTTTTTTTTTTCCAAGATACCGAGTCTACATATGTGTGAGTGAATATAAAATTAGGCAAGGAAAGATAGGGATTAGAAGACTGTCAAAAGTGTTATATATATGTGCATTGCTATCAAATCTTTGGTAATGCTCTGCTTCCAGCACCCTCGTATGAATAAAAATTTTGCTTCTTGTTTTTTGTGTTTATGATCTTTTGTGCAACTTTTGTTAGGAATAGAAATATCATTAAACCTGTTGGAATATGGAAAGTGTTTGATAATGAAACCGAAATTTCTTGTAATGGAACAGAATTGGTATTTTAATAGTGTTATTATTGCATGGGCTCAACCTGTTAAATCAGTTAGAGAGTGTGTCAAAGGAAGGAATATGGGTTCCATTCCATGTGATATGGAATGAGACGGGATGTTCCTTGAGGCTGCTTTATTCTTTGTGACTGCGGGGAGGATTGTTGTAATAAATTGTCCTAGTGTTTTTCCTGATATCTATGTTTTCTTATATAAATGTGTGTTTCTTTTTTGTTGATTAATTTCTACCTGCTATGTATTCTGTCTGCAGATCAGTACTTGAAATCACAAAATATGCATTAAAAAGAATGAACAGATCAGTGGGATAATTATAGACTGTCTAACCATGTCATTGCTAGATGCCTCTTTGTTCGGGCTGGTTCTTTTCCATCCACAGGGGAATGTCCCTAAAATGTTTGTATGCAGTTTTTCTTGTATGTGCATCTTCCTTTAAACTCGAAATGAATCAGGGCACTAAGTTTCCCTCAAGCACCCAGAAAGCACCAAAGGACATGGAAAAAATTGTAAATAAAATTTTAGAGTGGGACTAGTTTCTCTAATTAAGTTACAACAGCAAAATGGAAAAGGACGAGAGATAATATGTGTGTTGAGTGAAAGAGGGATTAAAAACAAGTGCATAAAAATGACAACTCAAATCCTGCTGCATGATTGCCTTGAGAAGCAACACAAAATTCAAAGAACTATGAAAAATCATATTAAATCCATCTGATATATTAATATGGAGGTAGAAATTAACCAGAGATACAATAAACCAGCAGATGCCATGCCAATATCCAACAAGAAATAATGGAAGTGCCATCAAGAAAATTCTGCTACGATTATTCACAGAAGCTGCAAAACTGACCTAACTAAACTACTCCCTAGTCTTACTCCAGACGCAGAAAAAGACTCCATTGTTGACTCCAGTGCAGAGGCAAGTTTTACCCTGCAACCATGGGCGAATGCAATTCCAAAACGCTCCAGCGTAGTAAATCGAGGGCGAATACAAATAAAAACTGTCCAGACCAGTAAATGCGGAGGCGAATCCAACATTTATGTTTTATGCACTCTTATTTTTTTAGGCTAAAGAATAATAATTATTTATTTTTAAAATAATTTTGGGACTAATTATACAAAACTATACAAAAAGGTTTTATATAAAAAATTTGCCCCACTAAAATCTAAAACCCCTTAAATTTCGCCCTTGGGCTAAAATTCGCCCCTAAAATTTTCCATGATGCAGGATGAAGGATGGGAGCACAGATGATCGTCGGATTAGGTTTGATCGATGACGGAGATGGATTGGGGAATGGTGGAGTAGGATGAAGCAGTGAAGGGGCGAAGGCATTGTTTGCATGGGGGAAAGGGCTTAAGAACGGGCGAAGGAAATGGTCCCATGGGGGTAGAGGGGACCGGGTGTTGGGAAAGGAAAGGGCTAGGGATTTAGTGGAGGGTCGGGGTTTAGGGTCACATGAAAGTGAAGGGGGCTGGGGCTTAAGTCCGAAAGGGGCTTAAGGCCTATATACAAAAAGTGGGTTTTTTTGCATAAAAAACAGAGTTTTATGAGACTTTTTAGAGTTCCGATAGGGTAGAAAGTTAGGATAAAACAATGTAGGAGGGGTTTTTGCATTGTTTTAAGGGTTTTTTAGGAGGAAATAATGAATAAGGGGTATTTACAAGGGTCTTTAGAGGGAAAGGGAAAATGGATTTCAGAGGGGAAAAAGGTGATGAAGGAGGGTGTTAGGCCCAGAAAATGGAGTTTTCTTGGAGTGGCAGGGTGAACTTTTGGGAAGGAAAAATATAAGGTTTATAGTGAATCAAATGGGATTCAGGATGATGAAGGCAGTGATATTTGTAGAACTCGTAATGTTTCTTCAAATATTGTTTCTAGAAATCTAGGTTTAACAACTTAGTCATCCTTTGGGATCAGCAAAATTACTGATGACTAACAGTGGCTCCACTTGGGGATGGCAACTTTCCTTTCAAGGTGTCCAGAACCTCAGTTTATGAAATTTTTGAGTTTAAGAAGATCAGTGCCTTGTCTATTGGGCAGATTTTCTTTCTTTTCATTTGCTGATATTTCTCTAAAAAGACAACCTTTTTAACAATTTGCAATACATGATTTCCTCTTGACAACATTTCTACTTACCCAATCCTACTTGTTCTATCGATTTTTCTTATCCTTTGAGTAAATTTGAACTAGTAAACTCTTTGACATCTTATTTTTGAAAACAGAAATAAATTATCTATTCCTATCCTTATTCCTTCCAAGAATTCAGATTAAACTGTTGAACTCTTTTTATTTTCTACCTAAACAAATTGACTGCCAAGATTAAGTTGTTTAGCAGTCTTGATTCTCTATCTATTGACATGAAATTTAAAACATGGTTCAAATCAGGTTTAGACAGTCTGATTAACCATGGTTGTGGCATTTAGAACAGTTACACACAACATTATTTTGGAGAAAAAAAAAAGTAAACTAGAAAGACAAGGTTGTGATTTGTCATTAATAATGCATCCTTATCCATCTCTTTGGTTCTGTTTTGAGCATGTGGAACTAGAATCTTTATATTTTCCTAATCTGTCCTTCTTTTGATAAGTCAACCCTAAAATAATCTTGACAATCATTATTCCTACTATCTTATCAACATAAATTTAAAGCATGTTCAGCCATGATTAGGCTAGATGACTGAACAAGATATCATTTTTGAATCAGTAGTGGCATTTAGACTAGCACACTTTCAGCAGTATTTGTGTGTTGGGTATGGGGTTGTACCTCTTTTGAATTGCCCTCTTTTTCCTTTTCTTTTCTTTCATTGTTTTTTGTATTTTTTTTATTTTTCTCATACTATGTTATGTATAATGAGTGAAAAATTTAAATCTAGGATTCTTGACAGAAATAATGTTTAAGCATCCTGCCATTCATAGGACCTTCAGATAGTTCTTCTCCATTCATCCCTTGTAAGAAGAAAGCATTATGACCCCTGATTGAATGAATGATATAAGGCCCTTTCCATAAATTTTCAAACTTGCCATGTTTACCTTTATCTTCTCTCCTTGAATCCCATTTTAGGACTGTATCTCCTACTTGAAAGTTATTAGATTTGTTCCTTCTATCAAAGATCTTCTTGATGTTTTCTTGAAATGCTTGTGTCCTTTTGTATAATTCTTCTCTTGTCTGTTATAGATGAATGGTTTGATTTAGTCTTCTCTGCATACCATTTTCTTCTGTTTGTACTTCTTAGAGAAGTTTCATGACTGGAACTCCTAAAGATGTAGGGAAGACTACATCAATTCCATATACCAGCTGACAGGGGGACATATTTATTGACTTCTTGGTGGTTAGCCTATCATCCCATAATGCATGAACAAGCTTGCTATGCCATGATTTTTTATTTTGATCTAGCAATGTTTTGATGATAATGATGAGGCTTTTATTGGAAGATTCAGCTAGGCCATTTCCTTGGGGGTAGTAAATTGTGGAATGTCCTAAAGTGATATGGTATTTGTAGCAGAAGTCAATCATTCTTTTGGATTTGAAGGCAGCAGCATTGTCTGTAATGATTTTTCTAGGAAAACCAAATCTGGATAGTATGTTAGTTTCAAGGAACTTGATAATGGCAGAGTCAGTAGCATTCCTAGAGGGTATATATTCTATCCACTTGGTAAAGTAATTTGTGGCAGTAAGGATCCATTTATGTTTGGTAGATGAGGTTGGGTGAATTTCTCCAATAAATTCTAAACCCCATTGCTGAAAGGGAGCCTCAATACTGATGGGATGTAAAGGTAAGGGTAGGAGTTTCCTCTTGCCATCAAAAATTTGACACTTATGGCAAGTCATGACTAGATTTTGAGTATCTAGGAAAAGGGTGGGCCAATAATAGGCAGCTCTAAGAATATTATTGGCTGTGGTCTTCCAGTAAAGGTGGCCTCCACATTCTCCCTCATGCAGCTCATGCATGATCTTTCCTGCATCATTCTCAAGCAAAAATTTAATTAATATGCCAACAACATTTTTCCAATATAATACTCCATCCAAAATGCAGTAACTTAAAGCTTTTTGTTTCAATAATCTAGCCTTAGTCTTTGATAGAGAAGGAGGAGTATTAAGATAGAGAAGCACATAAATGATATCATCATATCAAGGTGAATTAAAAAATGTTTCTTCAATGTAAGGAGCTATGAATTATTCTGTTTCTTCTAAAACATCAACCATGTTTATATCTAATGCGTGGAAATTCGATTCTACCATGAATTTTTCTAATCCATGTCCTTTAATCAACTTGATAGGCCTGATCTCTAAATCATATTCTAAGATAATTGCAATCCATTTTCCCATTTTACCATCAGGGTCTTGATTTAGAATGTCTTTGGCAACTGTATGTGGGACAAAAGCAATGATATGAGAGTGTAAAATGTAGACTCGGAAATCCTTCAATGCTTTTATTAAGGCTAAATCTTGTTTCTCCATGATATTATATTTGAGTTGAGCATCTCTTAAGGTTCTACTGAAAAAGGATATGGGTTGTTCTTGCCCTGCATTATTCTTTTGTAGCAATACTGCAGCAATTGTATGTTTAGAGGAAAATGAGAAGATGTAGAAATCTTTAGTGAAATTAGGACTAATAAGAACTAGTGTTTGAGTGAGAGCTTCCTTTACCAGTTCAAATGATTGTTTGGATTCTAAGTTCCATTTAACCCATGTTTCCTTTTTAGCATGTTTGTGATATTCCTCAAAATTTCAGCAAGGTTGGGGATGAACATTCTCAAAAAATTGATCTTTCCAATGAAAGATTGCAATTCCTTGAGGTTTCTAGGATGGCTGATTTTCAATATGCCTTCAATACTTTTAGGGTCTACTTTGATTCCCTCTTCAAAAATTATGTGGCCAAGAAGTTTTCCTTCTTGGAGACCAAAGAGTGTCTTTTTGGGATTCAAAGATAAGCCATATTTTCTACATTTCTCAAAAACATTTCTCAAATGAATCAAATGTTCTTTATCAGTTTTGGAGAATACAATAATGTCATCAAGGTAGATGATTATAAAATAGCCTATGTCTTCTGAAAAATCTATGTCCATGGCCCTTTGGAATGTGGCCCCTGCATTTATTAAACCAAATGGCATTTTAACATACATGAATGTACCCCAAGGTGTGGTAAAAGCAGTTTTGTGTTGATCACTTGGGAGTACTAACACTTGGTTTTAGCCCGAAAAACCATCCAACAGTGATATTTTCTTAGATCCTACCACCTTTTGAAGTATGTGGTCTATTTTAGGCAAGGGATAATTATCTTTCAGTGAGGCTCTGTCCAGATTTCTAAATTCAATGCAGAGCCTAATTTCCCCGGTCTTCTTCCTAACAGACACAAGGTTGGACACCCACTGTGAGTATCTAATGGGAACTATGATCCCAGCATCATACATCTTCTTGATCTCTTTCTCAACTAAAGGCAATAAAACAGGGTTTATCCTTCTTAGTAGAGGAATTTTGTGCTGAATGATGCTAGTATTATATGATTTTAGATCTTTGTACCCTCATGAAAACACATCTTCAAACTCTTTAAAAAGTTTAATGTATTCTTGTTTGAGATGAGTAGGTAGAGTGCTAGATAATTTTATCATTTTGGGTTCATCTATGTTGCCTATGTTATGTTCTTCTACATTGGTTTCTGTAGGCTCCATATTTGTTTTTTTAGCTACATCATTGAAATCAAACAACTCCTCTAATGGTGTAAGACCTCTAGGTATTGAATCACTTTTGCATTGTAAAACTTCAAGGTCCCTTTGGTATGTTTTTTTGAGTAATTATGTTTTTTTTTTTTTCTAAATAAGACTAAATCTATTAATTTATAAAAATATTGTTACAAAACTACCCTCGCTGCTGCTGTGTGAGCCAGCTAGCTGGGACTGATTATCAGCACTGTTCTTGATTGTTTTGGGCCGCCCAGAGTGGGAAACCGACCCATTAAGCATAGTGTACTGGGCCGCCCTTGGAAGGGAAACCGGCCAGAGGTTTATACATAAAATGTAAACAGCAATATAAAAGCTAGAAGCATCATACTGCTCATCAGTGGAGCAATTGAAACAGAAAAACTCAAAAAAACCAGAAGTGAATGAGCCAGGGGATTTAGCCCTCGTGCTCAGAAGACATTGGTTCCTCTTCAATCCTGCATGCATATTCATTCTCCTCGCTACTGTCCTCCTTTCCTGCATGGCTGTCAGTCTTCAAATCTTTGTTGTCAGCTTCAGAACGCAGCGCCGTGAGAGGAGGGGGAGAGGGGCGATGGTCAATGGGAGGGGAGGGGGCGGAGCAGTGCGGGATTTCCTCACGGAGAGAGACAGAGATGAAGGCGGTGATTATGGAGTCGAAGGAGGTTCAGTGGAATTGGAGCTCAGCATTCTGAGTAGTTTGTCTGATAGTAGAGCCCCGAAAGCGACTATCCCGTGGATTGGGCTGACTGGGAGGGACAGAGAAGTCGGAGGGTGGATGACTGGAATGAGCAAGAGCTTCAGGAGGACGGCCAAGACCAGGAGGCGCAGAGGCGGGAGGGGGCTGACAGGGGAAATCACCAGAACTCGTAGCACGAACGCGGCCTCGACTTCTGCCTGCATGAACATAATTCACAGCACGTCGACCTCTGCCCCTGCCTCTGCCTCCACCACCGCGAGAGGCAGGCGGGGGCGTTTTAGCGTCATCCTCAGAGGACGAGCTGAGTTCAGAGAGCGGGGAAGGAGGATTTTCATGAGCAAGACCTCGACTCGTGCCCCTTCTGCAGCGCATGCGCTGCCTGAGGTGTGGCATGGCTAACGAAAGGTGGCGCGTGCGAGGACTGCCAAGGAGAGGGTGAGGAGCTTGAGAAATGGTGAGGAGGCCACCAGGGTGATGCCAACCAGACGGAGAAGCAATATAACCAGAAATACGATTGCGAGAGGAGAAATTGTCCCGAGAATGCAAATTGAGACCAGAGGGAGCCAAATTACCTGCAATGAGCACTGTTGTAGCTCCAATTGAGGCCGAAGCACGGCAGAAGGGGCTGTTGGAGAAATGAACGCCCGGGATGGTCTCCAGACAGGCGAGAATGCTGCAGCGGCGTCCTGTCTGCGTCTTGCAGCTGGAATTGGCACATCCGGGCGAACAAACAGTGTCTAGAGGGTTCAGAGGTCCTCCATGGCCCTCATCGTTCTGCACTCCCTCCATATTGCAAACGTTCCACAAAACCATCACCATATACCCGAGAGCGATGGTGTAATAACTACAGCTCTGTTCAGATCGAGGCGTATTAATAACGCCAGCAAGTGTAGTGCCATGGGCCATGTGGGCACGGCGTGTGTGCAGCGTTGGGAGCTGCGCGAGAGCCCAAGGCTCATTAACTCTCTTCCGCAGCCGCATCCGGCGTTTTGAGTAATTATGTTGTATAGATATGTTCAAATTGATTTATATCAGCAGTAGAGGACAGCTCTGTTTTATGGACTTGTTTTTCATCAAAACATTCTTCTTCAAGGTTTAAGCTAGGTGTTAATTCATCAAAATCATTTTCAGATTGCAGAAAATCATCAATGTGTTTATCACTCTCAAACACTTGCCAATAGTCTTCATTGTTAGGGACTGTGGGCCTATTTTTCACTTTGATATTGAATTGTTCATTTATCAGTGGTATTTGGCAATTGTTGGCAGAAAAATCAAGTTCATTTGCAAGGTTGGTTTGAGCTCT
This sequence comes from Pinus albicaulis, assembly GCA_034641835.2. Classification (NCBI taxonomy): domain Eukaryota; kingdom Viridiplantae; phylum Streptophyta; class Pinopsida; order Pinales; family Pinaceae; genus Pinus; species Pinus albicaulis. Next base: position 584,205,275 of record CM076582.1, on the reverse strand, counting down.
AGGGATGAAGGTGAGTTCATATTTTTCAAAAATTTTCAGGAGCTCTAGGGCAACATTCCTATATTCTCTTAATCTTGGGTTTTTGGCTGAATACTCCCCTTTTATTTTCCTAATAATCAGCTCCAAATCTCCTTGGACCGATATTTTCTTAGCTCCTAAATCTTTGAGCAAATGTAGGCCAAGTAGGAGAGCTTCATATTCTGTAATGTTATTGGTGCATTGGAAATCAAGTTTATAAAAATTTCCTTGTTTTGTATTCTGTATCCATACACCAGCTCCAAAAAAAATTTTGCTACAAGAGCCATCAAAGCTCATTTCCCACAATGTTTCTATTTTATGTTCATCATATTTTTGTTGTTTAAGGCTGCTAAGGTTAGAGCTGTTAGATTCTTCTTTTGAGGACTGATTTGACTGTTTAGGTGGTCCTAACTCTATTTCATTTTCCTTTTCTTGCTGGCTGATTTCATCTTCATTGTAGAAGATAAAGGAATCTAAATATGAATGAATAGAATAAACAGGAGTGTTGTTTGGCCTATCTATGTTTCTTACCATAAATTTCATATGATATTCTCAGTATAATATTCTAGTTTGGTTAAAAATAGGTATGGTAGCATAAGACATGTCCATTTTAAGGCTTCCTTGAAGTTTAGCTCCCCATGATCTAGATAGAAGCATGCCATACTTTGGGGGGATGTCAGTAACCAGTATGTCTATAACCAGACTCTTAGTAGGAATTTGTGCCAAATTGACACATAAATCCTTGATGAGGCCTAAACATTTGAATATACTTGAATCAAAAGAATACAGGTCCTTGTAAGGTTTAGTAATCTCTAGGCCTAATCTCTCCATCACTACTTTTGGCATAAGGTTGTGAGAGGCTACAAAGTCTAGCATTGCATTGTGTAAAATCTTATCATGTATATTTAGGCTGGCATAAAATGGAGGAATGGTTCCTTCTTGGTATTTTTCTTCTACTTCAGGACCAAACAACAATTCTGGTTTATCATCTGTCAAGTTTAATGTATCAGTATTGCTTCCTATGTTCAAAGCTTTCAAAACTTGGTTTTTATATACATCCTGGGTTACTAGTTCAGCTAAGGGTATGCTAATTTTGATCTTGGAAATCTCGCCCTCAAGGCTACAAGGGAATAATGTTTTTGACATATTTACATTTGTTTTGTCAATCATAGTCTTTTCAGCAATTCTCATTTGCTAAGTTTTATTAGGACTGTTTTTTAGGACAGATTTGTTAGGGCCACTAGCAGAGGTACTAGGGCAGATTTGGTTAGCACTTGGCTAACCTGTTTTGTCTTTATTTGAGTCAGTTTTCTTAGAAAAAGTGTTAATTGTGCTTGTTGTCTTCTTAGGAGAATTTTCTGAAGTTTTCCTAACAACAATGCCTATGTTTTCATCATTGGAAATTTCTAGTTTCCCTTTGCTTCTAAGATCATATTGTCTGTGTACCTCCATTATTGCATTTTCAAACCCCAATTGGTAATCTTATGAATCCTCATGATGATTTTCAATTTCTTATATGGAGAATAAACCTTGTTCTTCTTCAGTGAGGAAGACCTCTGTCTCACTGTCAGATCCTATCAGATTTACATGACTTTCTTCCAATCTTTCAGTTTTCCTTTCTTCTTCCTGATCTACATAGTTTTGTTGAAAGGGAGGCCTGATTTGCTGGACATTATCTCTTTGTCTATCTTGAATAGGGTTTCTTCTGAAATTTGGATTTCTATTTTTGTTTTTTTATTTGGTTTTCTCTTGGAGGCACTCTATCATTTAAGTTTATCTTTTCAAGCATTCTTTCCATCGCCCTTACTAAGTTATCAATTTTGGCATCAGATGATGAGGTTGATGTCATTGCTTCATCTTTGTATGTAACTCTTTTATTTGATTTCAATCTAGCTCTTTTCTCAATCAGATTTTCTTCTACACCAATGGCTCCCCTCTGCATATCTTCTAAAGTCAAGGGGTCTCTCTCTCTTAGCTGGTAGGCCATGTTTGGATCAAAGCCTTCAGGAAACTTAGCTAAGGCTAGGCCTAGTGGAGGTTTCATGTTTGGGGGAAGTGCATTGTAAACACTATTGAATCTAGTGCAATAATCTTGGACACTTTCCCCAATGTTTCTTTTGAGGTTGCTATATTCCGAAAGGATTTGGAGAGGGTTCTTCTTAATTTCCCATTTGTTTATGAATGTTTGATATAAATAAGGGAGATCATTTATACTATTTGGAGTTGAAATTTTAAACCATTTTTTCGCTTTTCCTCCTAAAATTTGGGCAAAGATTCTCATCTTAAGGGTCTCTTCTTCTATTTCCATGTAATCAAAAGCAGCATTCATCTTATCTACATGTTGTTGAGAAGTGGTAGATTCAGTTCCAGTGAAATGGGGAATTCTAGATTGATAACCATTTGGTAAAGGAACCAGAGGTCATGGTAACACTAATGGGGCATACCATGCTGCCATGGTGGGAGTAAATAGGGGATTTACAAGAGGTGGGTTTGTAAAAGGACAAGTGGGATGGAATGGGGTGTTTTGAACAATGGATGTATGGATGTGAGTGGTGGAAGTGTTTGGACCAGCAGGCTGATTATGAGCAGATTTTTTATGGAAAGAACTGAAGTGGTGGAGAAGCTGAAAATTAGGAGTGGAAGGAGAGGCTTCTCTACTAAAGTTCTGTTGTAAATTTGTGGGCTCAAATTCATATTGGTCAATATTTCTATGAGACTTGGTTCTAAATATGTTCTTTGTATGAGACAAGTCAAAGCGAGGATCTTTTAATACAATAAGGTTTTTAGGGATAGATCTTGTTCTTTGGATGGTACTACTAGTAGTTAAATTTCTAGCCTTAGAAGTTTGCCACAAAATATTTTCTGGATCATCAACTATTGGAGGAGGATTAGGGTCTGGATGAGATCTTGTACTGATCCTATGTGAAGCCAGATTTCAAGTTCAAAAATTGGAGAGGCTGAAAGCTTTAGGACTGTTTTCAAATGTTTTGACCTCTCCTAGTGTTTAGTATTCTTCTAAGATATGGAAATAGGTCTCTTAAACTTCTTAGGACTGATATGAAACAATCTTAAGGGAATCCAAGAGAACTAGTGGATAAATAGGCCTATTGGGGCTAGTGGAGTTGCCAGGTGGAAATTTTTAGCTTTTTTGAAGGTAAAATGAGTTATGGTCCACCACCAAATGAGTGATAAAACCAATCTAAGAGTTTTTTTGGGGTTTTCTGAGTTTTTATCTGGTTCTTATGGTTTCTATAGTCCTAAGGGGTACTTAGTTTGTCATTGACTCAGAAGGTCCCATCGTGATCACCAAAATGTTGTGGTCCTGTGATTTGGCAGATTGGCATACCAAATGACAAGGCAACATGGAACCAATCTTTAGAGCTCTAGGACCTAGCCTTCCTAGGCTTAGAGAGGGATCTCTCAAGTTATTTTGAAAAGGATGTGTGCTTGTTTGCTTCTAAGGGTTGATTTTAGGCTAGTTATTAAGTACAAGGTTTGTTTGATTGTTTTGGTTGGACATAATGATCAAAGAGCATAGATAGAATGGGAAATTTATAATTTATTGGGAAATGGAGTCAAATGGAAGTCATGATAAGTTCATAAAAGGATCGGGGAGTATCATAGGGAAAATCTAAATTGGCTAGTGGATCTTCAAAGTTTTTGGAATAATGAGGTGAACATTAAGGAGAAGGATGAAAGGTAGGACAAAGAGCAATTAAGAATTATTTATCATGTACTTTAAACAAGAAACGTCTTTCAAGGTATATGTTTTGAAGCAAGCCAAAGGACAGGGCAAACCATAGACTTCTTTACATAGAATTTTAATAAGCAAACCTTTCAGACAAAAATCCAGCAATCAAAAGACTAATTTTAGATAAGAAAACATATAAGATAAACACTAAGAGAAACCTAAGGTCAAACAGAAATAATATAATCTTCTTTTGACTAACTCTCTAGGGATCTTAAATAAACTTTTCTAAAGGCAGACCAAAGGACAAGGCATACCATAAAATTCCCTGGTTTAGACTTTATTAAGCATACTTTGAAAGATCTTTAAATGCAATCCTCAAGTTGTACTCAAAGGAGCTTGGACTCACCACTTAATTTCTTGGTTTCACTCTATTGAAATCATTCTTGAAAACAACCTCTCAAGATGTACTCAAGGGAACATGGACTTACCAAAAGAGAGACTCCTTGGTTATACTCTATTGAATCATTTCTAAAATAACAAGCTAGATGGAACTCGAGGGCAATTAAGAATCCTCCAATCAGACCTTGCAGAAGAAAACATTTAGACAGTGAAGAGTAAAAAGAACTAAGGTGATTTCAAAAGACATTTCTTAGCCTAAAACCCTTACTCTACTGTAACAAAGAAAGATGGAAACATAATGAAAATAGAAAATAAAAATAACAGATAGAAGCACTTCACCAACAGCCAAGCTCAAGGATCCAGTGATCTAGCCTCCTCCATCAACAAACAAATCAGGGCATCCACAAGATCCAAGACATCGATTTTCCTTCAAATTCCAAGAGACTATGTATTAATTCAAAGAGTCATCAAATTCCAACAATACAATGAGTCCAAATGTAGTATTTATGCTGCAAATGAGGAGGTGGGGTTAAGATAGGGTTTGAGTATCATTTATTATAGAGTAAGTGCATTCTTGACCTTGAAAACCATGCAAGGCATAAAGTAGAAATATCTGCAACTACTTCTCTGTTTTAATAACTCTGTCTTAACTTTCTAGGGAAAAATAGGTGAAGAGTTTTGACTTTAAGGCCTATTTTTAACTATTACAATAACTGCCTTGTCAGATAACATATCTTCTGACTGTGTAATAACTGCTTAATGCCTTTGTGGAAATAAAACATGCTTTAGGTGGAAATTTTGATCCTTTGGAGGAGTAATTGCTTCTTTGTTGATTTTTTCGAGGTTGTCTTTGGGTTAAGTTGCCTTAGTTTAACCATTAACTATGTTTTTAGGCCTCTAACCTTGATTTATCTTTAATAATCTTCTTTACTGTCTTTCCGTTGTTTCTGCTTTATAACTACTTTATTCCTTTATCCTTTATCTTCAAACCTTTGACCATTTATCTTTAATCACTGTTTAAAAGGCTAATCCTCTGTTTTGTCCTTCGATCCATAATTAGCCCTCTAATCTTCATGTTATTCATTTCTTCTCTGACTGTAACTTTTCTCTGTGTGCAGGCAGGTTTCTTCATGGTGTAAGGGTTTATAACCCATCGATGATCATGACACATCGATTGGTTAATTCTTTTGTGTAAATTGTTGGCCCATTTATCTTCATTAGCCTCTCGTATCGTCATCCAGAGGTTGTTCATCATTTGAATGCCTCTTCGGGCTTTGGCCGCAATTAAAACTGCAAAAACAAACAAACATTAATTTAAAACCTGCGGGATGGGGGTAAACTGTAATTTTTTGGGTTTTTGAGGGTTTAGGGATGATTTTCAGAGGAATAGAGGTGCAAGGGAATGATTTTAGAGGCAAAATCATGAAGAAATTTGAATGTGGTGCGAAACTTTGAATTTTGGCGCGCAGAGGAGGAAAGCAGTTTTGCAAAACCGCGGCGGTTTATCGCACGGGTTATCGGCGGTAAACGGTTTTGGCCTAGATCTGCGCAATAACACTGGGCGGTTGCCTTGTGTCCATTGAAAAACCACTATTTTCGCGTGGAAAGGGGTTGTTAAACCTTGGCAACGAAAACCACACAATATGTGTTTCTGACCGTCAGATCTCGATGACCAAGATCAACGGTGCGGGTGGAGTCCGAGGAGTGGGTGTAGGTTTGACGGAGGGGAAAGTGGAGTACGGGTGGCGGATGATGATTGGGGCGCGGGATTTGAGTGGAAGGTGGGGCCGGGTGGTGATGTGAGAAATTTCGTTGGGTAGCAGGGGCTGGTTTGTATGCGGGATGAAGGATGGGAGCGCGAAATGACCGTCGGATTAGGTTTGATCGACGATGGAGATGGCTTGGGGAATGGTGGAGTGGGATGAAGCAATGAAGGGGCGGAGGCGTTGTTTTCATGGGGGAAAGGGCTTAAGACTGGGCAAAGGAAATGGTCCCATGGGGGTAGAGGGGACCAGGGGTCGGGAAAGGAAAGGGCTAGGGAATTAGCAACAAGATTATTGCAAAAAGATGATGAGCTTAGTGGAAAGAAGTCACCTTCACTAAGTGGGCCTGCAGGCTATTTTTGGCGCAAAGTCTATTTTTAGACATATGGATCATGTTCTATGAGTTGCAGGATGCTATTTGTGGATGGTTTGTCAAGTTGGGAAAAATAGATGGACTTCTATTTTTAGACATATTGGGCGGAATCTATTTTTATATTTCCAGTCTAAAAATAGATATGTCGAATATTATTAGCTCTTAATAATATTTGGACTCTAAACATTATCTTATTCTCTTGGAGCACTTCTGTTAAGTGCACAGATGTGGCACAGGAGCTGACATAAGGAATTACGCTATTCCTAAGGGTTATGTGGAGTTATTGCATGGATACTTTAGTTAGAACTCATGTGACAGAGTTTGGTGGAGTTGATTGAGGAAGTTAGTGGAGTTGTATTCATTTTAACTAATCTAAACATAGTTGAGCTATTTGTATCTAGTTTAACTGATTGATACAATTAGTGAGAGTGGTGTGAATTAATTATTAATTAATTCAATAATTATAAACTCATTAATCAACTAAAGAATACATCAGTTAACTTCAGTGCATGGACAGTTTCAGTGGAGACCAGTGCAGAGATAGGTGAAAGAGCAGGTTAACTATTAGTTGTGACTATATTGTTGCATATTTGCAACAACCAGTGATTGGAGGAGCCCATGAGGATTGTACAGTACAAGCCAGGTGGTTTATGTTATTTAATGAGCCATCCTACAGCCTTGATTACACAATAGAGGCTGGCTATCAAGTGGCAAGGGTTGGAGCATGTGTTTTGCTAGATCTAGCTTGATTAGTGTGTAGCAATTGGAGGTTGTGCTGAGAGCTTGTGAGGAGCTTTGTACAATGATTGTTACATGATCTCTATGACATATAATATACAGATTTTTGGGGTTTTCATCTTTAATCTTTCCCATGAAATACTGTGTTCATATGTGTGATTGTTTATGGTTTTAATGTGGGCATGCAATTGATTTTATTTCCGCAATTAATGATCAATGGTAGAAGAGATTTTGTATTGTGCATGAAGTTAAAATAGTGTGTGATCAGGAGAATCTCGGTGAATAATATATCAGTTATTCAAATTTCTACATGGTATCAGAGGGTTATTGATCATTGGAGCAATTGCAAAACATTGAAGCGGTTGAGTTTTGAGTTGGTGGAATTTGAATTTGCAGCAGTGTTTTCTTGGTGTCAAAGTTGAGATGTCTTTAAACGGATTGCGATTGGAGTATGCCCTTGAGGGAAGCTCGAATTATATTGAATGGAAGGACAGGATGGAGGCGGTGTTGGATGACAATGGGTTGAAGGAGTTCATAGATGCAGAAGTTCCAAAACCTACTTCTAGCGATGCTGCCGAAATTGACGCATGGAAAAAGAAGACAGCAAAGTGTCAAAGGATTCTGTTGGAAAGTGTGAAGGATCACATAGTGTCCAGCCTTCATGGTAAGGCTTCTCCATTCTTGATGTGGAAAGCTTTGAAAAATTTATTTCAAAGCAAGAGCGACCAGAGGAATTTGGTGCTCAAGGATAAACTCAGAAACATAAAAATGGAGAAAGGCGACAGTATGCCCAACTACCTCACGAAGTTCATCCAATTTAGGGATCAGCTGGGAAGTGTGGGGGTTACTGTTGATGACGAGGACTTGGTGAGCTTGGCTCTTCTTGGGCTTCCGAAGATTTGGCATTCCTATTAGGACTCTGTCAATGGTCGGGAGAAATTGCCAGGATGGGAGCGACTTTAGTCGGATCTTGTGCAAGAGGAGATAAGGCGGAGTACCAGGGACGGATCTTCATCAAAGAACTCTGATGAAGAAAATTGCGCTTTGGCTGCCAAAGCAAAGAAGGGGAAGAGCAAGAAACCTTCTCATTCCGGTGCGAAAGGCAAGAAGCAGGACATGTCCAAGGTGAAGTGCTTTCACTATCACCAACACGGACATTACACCACTAATTATCCACAGAAGAAGAAAAATAAGCAGGCTGCTGGATCTGCAGTTGGAGAGGCCTTAGCCTCGCAGTTTGAGCTAGATTTTTCACTGATCGCATGCTTGGTCTCAAGTGTGATGGGTTCAGTGTGGTTTCTTGACAGTGGTGCATCTTTTCATATGACCAGAGACAAAGATTTGTTTACTGATCTGGATGAGAAAGATCTTGGAGTGCACATCGAGATGGGCGATGATGGTAGATACAGTGCGACCGGTATCGGTACCATTTCTTTTGAGAGGGAGTCTGGTAAACCCTTCGTATTGAAGGAAGTGATGCATGTTCCAGGATTGAAGAAGAATCTTATCTCTGTGGCGATGTTAGAAGACAAGGGATATGATGTTGTCTTTCGCGAGGGAAAGGATTTCCTGCGCAGTAAGGCAACTGGTGAGACCTGGAGGATAGGGGTTGATTAGAACAGCTTTATCAATTGCGGGTGTAGCAATGGCATACGAAGCCCCGGAAACGAGTGGTGGCGGGGATGATGTGGTTAATGACATAGGAGGTGGGCCACCTTCACCATGGAGCTTTGAAGATCCTGCAGCAGATTTCTACTGGGCTTCCTAAGGGCACTCTTGCGCAGTCAGATCAGTGCAAGGGGTGTACCTTGGGGAAGTATGTGAAAGCCACCTTTCACGAGAAGGATAGTCGCACCACGACAATCCTTGAGAGAGTTCACACAGACGTGTGTGGTCCTTTCTCAGTTGCTTCGACAGCAAAGCACAAGTATTATGTGATCTTTGTTGATGATTTCTCTCGAAAGTGCCGGATCTTCTTCATGCAGAAGAAGAGCGATACATTCGCGAAGTTCTGTGAGTTTAAAGCACTGGTCGAGAAGGAGTCGGGGAAGAAGGTGATTGCTCTAAGGAGTGATAACAATGGTGAATTCATCTCGGCTGAATTCAAGGAGTTCTGCAGCGCAGAAGGGATTCGGAGAGAGCTCATCGCACCCCATAACCCACAGCAGAACGGGGTGGCTGAGCGGAAGAACAGAACGATCGTGGGTGCTGCACGAGCGATGTTGCATGATCGGGGCCTACCCCTTCACTTGTGAGGCGAGCCTTGTCCCCAGAGTATGTGAAACCGTTTGTACTCATAGGATACTTGGCATGAGTACACTCGAGGAGGCGTTTTCTGGTAAGAAGCCTGATATTTATCATTTGAGGATTTTTGGTTCACCTGTTTACATTCATGTGATGAAGGATGCTAGGAAGAAGCTGGAGCCGACTGCAGAGGTTGGGATATTTGTGGGGTACACTGACACACCCCACAACTATCGTGTGTATTTTCCAGACATTCACAAGACTGTTGTGCGACGGGATATCAAATTTCATGAGGAGAAAGCCATGAAGTGTTCGCTTGAGAGGGAGCCACACTTGCATGCATATGAGGAGCTATTAGTTCCTAAGGATGAGCCTCGGGATGTGGATCAGCCATAAGAGGAGGTTCATGGAGTGGAAGAGACCACTCAAGCAGTGCCAACCATCAGAGGGTGGAAGCGCACTACAGAAGCTGAGCGACTGGCTCAAGATGCAGAGAAGGTTGTAGGAGCACCTACATCACAGCGCAGACAGAGACAATCACCTGATCGGTATACTGGATACATGGCTCTTATGAGCAAGTGTATCGTGACGAAGCCATCCTCTTTCGAGGAAGCTGTGGAGGATCCCGCATGGGTAGATGCCATGGTGGAAGAGTATGATTCGACTGTCAAAAACAGTGCATGGGAGATTGTCCCAAGGCCGGAGGGGAAATCAGTGGTGGGTTTGAGATGGATCTACAAAGTGAAGCAGGCAGCTAACGGGAGTGTGGAGAAGTACAGGGTAAGATTTATTGCATGAGGCTTCTCACAGATTGAGGGGTTCGATTATGAGGAAACATTTGCACCTATCACAAGTTATTCTTCCATACGGACGATTCTTGCTCTCTCAGTGCAGATGGGGTGGCACATTGATCAGATGGATGTGAAGACTGCGTTCCTAAATGGGGTGATTGAGGAGGAGGTGTACATAGAGCAGCCCGAAGGTTTCGAGAGCTTCAGCAGCGAGTCACATGTGTGCAGGCTCAAGAGAGCACTGTATGGGTTGAAACAAGCACCTCGTGCTTGGTACACATGTATAGACATTTATTTCACCGGACTTGGATTCTCCAAGAGTGAGGCGGATCCTAACCTATACTAGATTGTGGTGGAGGGTAAGTTGCTAATCATTGTACTTTATGTAGATGATTTGATTTTGATAGGTGATGAACTGTTGATACTCTCATGCAAGGATGATCTTGCAAAAGAGTTTGAGATGAAGGAATTGGGCCTCCTTCATTATTTCCTGGGATTGGAAATTTGGCAGCGCAGTGATGGAATGTTTGTTTCTCAGGGTAAGTATGCCTGGGAGATACTGGAGAAGTTCAACATGCATGGCTGCAAGCCTTTTGATACTTCTCTTCCTGGTGGATGGAATAAGGAGGATGCTACTTCAGCGGAGGTAGTGGATTCCATTGTTTATCGACAGTTGGTGGGGTCGCTTATGTATCTGGTCAATACACGACCCGACATATGCTATGCTATTAACCAGCTTTCACAAGCTATGGTTAAGCCTACCAAGCTCTATTGGAAGGCATGGAAGCATGTACTGAGATATCTCAGAGACACATAGGGATATGGATCATGGTACAGACAGGAGGATGAGTTGAGGCGGCATGGCTTCACGGATCAGTATCATCAAATCAGAGATTGTGTGCAGTGGAAGATCATGTTACTTTCATACATTCCCACGGAGGATCAGGATGCTGATATCTTGACGAAGATGGTCACCAGGAGCAAATTCAAATACCACAGAGGCAGGATAGGGGTGGCAGATAATCCTTATCTTGTTGAGAGGGAGTGTTGAGATTGCAACAAGATGATGAGCTTAGTGGAAAGAAGTCGCCTTCACTAAGTGGGCCCGCAGGCTATTTTTGGCGCAAATTCTATTTTTAGACTATGTCTATTTTTAGACATATGGATCATGTTCTATGAGTTGCAGGATGCTATTTGTGGATGGTTGGTCAAGTTGGAAAAAATAGATGGACTTCTATTTTTAGACATATTGGGCTGAATCTATTTTTAGATTGCCAGTCTAAAAATAGATATGTCGAATATTATTAGCTCTTAATAATATTTGGACTATAAACATTATCTTATTCTCTTAGAGCACTTCAGTTAAGTGCACAGATGTGGCACAGGAGCTGACAGAAGGAATTACACTATTCTTGAGGGTTAAGTGGAGCTATTGCATGGATACTTCAGTTAGAACTCATGTGACAGAGTTTGGTGGAGTTGATTGAGGAAGTTAGTGGAGTTGTATTCAGTTTAACTAATCTAAACATAGTTGAGCTATTTGTATCTATTTTAACTGATTGATACAATTAGTGAGAGTGGTGTGAATTAATTATTAATTAATTCACTAATTATAAACTCATTAATCAACTAAAGAATGCATCAATTAACTTCAGTGCATGGACAGTTTCAGTGGAGACCAGTGCAGAAATAGGTGAAAGAGCAGGTTAACTATCAATTGTGACTATACTGTTGCATATTTGCAACTACCAGTGATTGGAGAAGCCCATGAGGATTGCACAGTACAAGCCAGGTGGTTTATGTTATTTAATGAGCCATCCTACAGCATTGATTATGCAATAGAGGCTGGCTATCAAGTGGCAAGGGTTGGAGCATGTGTTTTGCTACATCTAGCTTGATTAGTGTGTAGCAATTGGAGGTTGTGCTGAGAGCTTGTGAGGAGCTTTGTACAATGATTGTTACATGATCTCTATGACATATAATATATAGATAGTTGGGGGTTCTCAGCTTTAATCTTTCCCATGAAATAATGTGTTCATATGTGTGATTGTTTATGGTTTTAATGTGCGCATGCAATTTATTTATTTCCACAATTAATGATCAATGGTAGAAGAGATTTTGTATTGTGCATGAAGTTAAAATAGTGTGTGATCGGGAGAATCTCGGTGAATAATATATCAGTTATTCAAATTTCTACACACATGAATGGCTTCCTCGTGTACATCTTCCTCTACCATATTTTGTTTGCCCTTTTGTACCTGCTTTGTTGGTGAAGAAGGAAGGGCCCCTCCCATAATCTATGGGGCAAACAACTTCCTATGCCCTCTCTGATATGTCTTTGCCAACATGTTGATTTCACCCTCTTTAGGCTTATTGATGTCAACTCTATTTGGTGACTCATACTGCACATAAAATGGTGATGGTGATGGATTATGTGAAGTGGACTGAGGTGGAGGCATAGATGTAGCAGGGTGAGATGAATAAGGCACATCTTCAGCATGTGGAGCTTATGGAGCAGTGAAGATGTCATTTGCAATTAAGGTGTCCCATGAGATTCCCAACTGATAAAAGTGATGGAGGACAATCATCTTGATCAATGAGTGGTGGAAGAGGCTATTCATCTGCTGGTCATACTCTCTCTTTTTCAAAATGTAAGCCATTTTATCTATGCTCCTGAATATAAAGGATGGGATATTGAGAAATCTTACTCTTGTGAAGTACATCTGCAGTCTAATGTGGTATGTGTAGAGCCTAGAAAACCTCCCTTCACAAGAGAAGTACTTCATGATGATTTTCATCATGGGTGCATACCTATCAAGGAGGTAGCTGAAAGGGAAGACCCTCATCCCTTAATTTCTGTATCTTGGTTTGATGAATGGTTCATAGTATTTATCCTCCAAATCCTTGGATTTAAACCATTTCTCTCCCATGTTTGGAATCCATGCGGCAGCAGCAATGACAGATGTAGATACACTGAAGGTCACATCAACAAGGGTCACCTAATTATCTCTGAGGTTTGAGATGAATACTCTACTCAACATAGCATGATGTTGGACCCTTTGAATCATGTTGCAAAAATCAAGACAACTTACATATTCAAACAACTTACAGTCATGGGAGAGGCCCTGATTTCATTTGTGTTGGTGGGATCCAGTCTTAGGATTCTTCCTCCTTTGTGAGGCCTTCTCTATTCTCTATTACCCTCTCTCTTTCTACACTCCTTATCCTTATAGTCTCTATCATCCTCCATAGTGTTTAGTGGCCAATGAACCTCTAGGGATAAGGTGAATGGGCATTGGGAGTGAAGATAGGTCTAGGGAATAGGGATAACTCTAGGAAAATTTAGGGAGATGGAGGAAGGGATTATGAAGCTTTGGGAGGTGATGGGAGGTCTAAATGTCAAGGGAATTAAAAATGAGAATTTAATTATAGGTTTAGGGATGGGGCTGTCTAGGAATGTAGAAGCCTAAGACTTAGGGTTTTTAGGGAAAGGGACTTAGGTACTAGGGAATGATAGTGTAAGGGTAGGGATAGGGTTTTTAGATGTGTGAGAAGGAAATGTAGGTTATTAGGACATAAAATTTTGGGAATTAGGAGTAGAAATAGGGTTTCCATGTAGACAAAATGCTAATTTTTCATAAGAAGAAAAATGCCATTAAAATGATATTTAGGGAAGCAAGGAGGGGATAAATTTGTGTTACATACTTGATTTAGGATGAAACAAGAATTTGCTAAAGGTTTTGAGAGATTTGGAGGTGATTTGATGCTTGGAGAGCTCACTGGGAAAAAGCGCAACACCTTGCCCAGAAGTGCAATGCCAATGGAGAATAAGCACAACGTTGCCTGCTCTAAGCGCAGTGCAACCCTCTGAAAGCGTAGCGCCACTGAAAAACTTAGCCTCTAACCCTGCAAATCGAATTTTCCGGCTATGGTAGTGCAATATCGATGGATGAAATGACAAATGAGCTTCTTTTTTATGTCTTGGTGGTCTATATACTTCATGATTTGAATGAATTGGGCCTTAGGACCCACTTTTTATTTCTTCACTTTCACTTTAAACTCTGAATTTTTACCTTTGCGTTTGACTTTCTCTTTGACAAATTGATCACCTTATGACTTTAAGAACTCTTTTATTTGACATTTTTTATGGTTTTCCATGTTGGAACTCTGAGTTAGCAGCTTGGGAATCATGATACTTATCACATTTGGATGACATAAAATTACGTAAATAAAATTAAAAATTACATCTGAAAACCAAAATTGCATGCTGAAACAAGAAATTTTCTTTACAAATCATCTTCATATGGTGAAGAGATGTTATTAGATCACCCTTTACTTGTTGGTCTTATGCAGTGGAAATGAAGTTTTATTGGACCTTAGAAACCCTAATGACCTAATGAAACCTTGAAAAACCCTAAAAGACCTAATGAGACCTTGAAGGACTGAATTTGATGATGAAATGACTAATATGATTTTATGGATGATATACAGTCAAGAAGATATGAAAAAATGCCAGTAAGTAATCAAATTTGAGGAAGAGTGATGTTTTTGGACTAGGGATACCATCAGTGACTAATTTTTTGCATGACCTAGTTGAATGATAAAAAAAAATTGAGTGGGACCCCTAAAATGATATGAAAAGAGGATTTTTTATCACTGGTGGCAGCATGAAAATACCGACACTAACCTTGGGCTTATTGGGGATGATATCTTTGAAAGAGGTGTCAAGAACATCGTAGACTAGAAATCCTTAACAATTTGAGCCAATACGATAAAAAACTCAAACTAATAACATGACTAAAAACCGATAACTCAGAAGAAATAGACTGACTCAAGACAAACTCAAAATTGACTAAAATAAAAAACATAATAAAATTATTGATGGCAGCAGACCATCGAGACTTGAGGACTTAAAATCTCGATGACAACTACCTATCTGCTGAAGGTATATTTACAATCAGGTGATATCAAATTTCCAGTGTAACCAATCAAGAAAATGCCTCCTTGATTGATTTTCCCTATCAAATTCTATGGAAAACAATAAATATTTACAATTTGGTAGCTAAAAACGTAGTTGACAATGATCTCCATCATCATTGAATACTGAAATAATTACCTTCACTGCTAACTACAATAAACTTTCCACTAGATCCTGAAAAACATGAAAATTTACCTCTCGCTAATCTAGAAGAAACAAGGTACCTTTTTCTCTTGAATCTGATCTATATTCATATTGTACCTCAGCAAGAGTGTATTCTTGGTCTTCAAAAAATTCTGAATAAGTGTTGATTTATGGTAGCATCGGATTTTCTCTAGCCTTTTGATCTTGTATATAGGCTAAGCCACACGCATTCCATAATACTGAGAAAGGATTTTGGAAAATTCCACTTAGAGATGGTTTAATTAAATTAATTAATCGTCTTTAATGTTTTGCTAAGTCTAAACTTAGGGAAACTAATTAATTAAAGGGTAAAATAAGAGTGAATATTCTAGATAAAGTCATGGATCAACTCTTAGTTAATATTATACTTTGATTATGATTTAATCTTGGCCATTGATGAGTCAGTGAAAGACTATAAAGGAAAGCTTGATGGGCATTTGGAAAACACATAAGACAGAGAAAGAATCTAGAGATCGATTTCTTCAGTCGAAGGAAGAATCGAAGTGATTCTCGATTGCAGAGAGGGGAAGGTGAAATCTCCAGGAGGGAGAGTTTTGGAAGCATAGAGAGTACAAGGAGAGAAGAGATAAGGGAGCCACAGCAGCAGCGCAGAGATAGCCTAGCAGCAGTTACGTTGGGATAGTGCAGAGAAGTAGAGGGACTTTTTATTTCAGTTGGAGAGGAAGCTGAGGGTTCATCTAGTATTTGGAGGAAATTTCTAGAAGGGGAGAAAACCCTAGTCTCACCCAACAGTGAGCACTGAAGCAGTCACATCAAGCAGCAACAACAGTGACGTAGTGACAGCGTGGGGGACGCAGTCACTGCGCAGAGATCATACAGAGCTAATCAGTGTGGGTGCAGTTCAGTGTCGGAACTTTGTGGTAAAGTGAGAATTGTCTCGCTAGTCTATTCTCATTATATTTCTTCAGGTGATTGATTGATCATTACAATCACACATTTTTACTAAGAATTTCTGCATAATAAAGAAATCCTCAGATCTGTTGCATCGGTTTTCATGAGTTGGGTTTTTCCGGGGACAATTGTCCAAAAATAACAGTGTCTATGTGTGAATAATTGTGCTATTTCTTTCATGTTGTTTATTTATTGTGAAGTTCGCAACCTATTTCTTTCATGTTGTTTATTTATCGTGAAGTCTGCAGCCTATTTTATTTTGATATTTAACATAGTGAAATGTTAAATAATTGTGTTGAGAATGAATAGAATAAATATAATTAGTAGCCCTAGTAGAATTCTACATTATATAATTTTCACATTGTATCATAACAGTCAGATCCAAAGGAAGAAAGGTCAGAGAGGAGAATGCGCAAACCAAAAGCTTCAGAAGGGACACATCACAGAGAAAAGAAAGCACATATAAGTATGGCAGACATAGATGTTTTATCCTCTAGGTTAGAAGAGGATTGTGCATGCTTGTGTAGTTTAACATTTTTAGGAATCTGGTATATTGATAGCGGGGCTTCAGCTCATATGACTGGAGTACGAGAATATTTCTTGAGCTATAGGGAAGAGCAGACACTACAAGGAAAAGACCCTCTAGTGGATGTTTTTTAGGAACCCCTTATAAAAATACCCCAAACATCCATTTGTAGCAGAGGTTACTAGAGGAGGTTGGCAGGTAGAGGTTTTTGCGGATGTTTTTCTTCCGGTGTGCTTATCACCCTAAACCGCACCAGTGCATTCAACTAGAGAAAGCACCAGTGCCCATAAAACATTGGCACACCTGGACACCGTGTGCTTTATACAAGCCCGCTCGGTGCGTCTTATTATTTTAGCACACCGGTTCTTTACAAAGATTCTACATTGGTGCGTCCTAAAACCCTACTCCAAAACTGAAAAAGCCTGGTGCAGTCTTAAGAAACTGCATCGGTGCGCCTATAAACCCGTGCACCAGAACAGTGTTAAATAAAAAAAAATTACATCAAAAAATCTGCAGTTTTCACTTTTTAGTGCTCCAAAGCTCTCAAGCACTGGTGCAACTTTACGTTGTGTGAGGTGCCCTGCCATCGGTGCTCCCATTGCACACACTGCTATTATCCATTTCCCACCATCTTCATTTTTAATTTTGCAAAACGGTGGGAAAATTTAGTTTTGCAAATTCTACAGCTAATATGCCTCCTCAACGGCCAAATGTACAGGTATTTTCCTTTTTTTTCCATAATTAAACCTTTTAGCGGAATATTTTTGTAAATTAGCTTAAAATTCACCTTTATATATATATATATATATATATATATATATATTTCCCACGCGGTGCGCTAAAGCCGTTCGACTCGCACCAGTTCGTGGTTCTACCTATAAATTTATAGGCCGCACCACAACTGGTGCTAACGATATCCGCGCTGGTTCTAGGGCGGTGCCGAAAGGTGCACTGTGATTTTTTAAAATTTAAAAAAAGTGTGGTTCAGTCGGTTACCCGGCAACACCATTGACCCTGTCGAATAGTGGGAATGCGGTGTGTTGAAAGAAATATCTACCCCGAGATAGGTAATTTTGTCATCACACCATATTCCGACATTTCGACATGGTCAATGGTGTAGCCTAGTAAAATACTGCATCGTTTACTATGTACTGATGTCAAGAGGGTGGTGCACTGACCAAACTATACGCTCCGAGGCGTATATTTTGGTCATCGCACCGCCCTCGAGGCGTATAGTTTGGTCAACGCACCGCCTTCCCGAAATTGGTCCATAGTCAATGGTGTGGTATGTTATACCACCACACCATTGAATTTGGAACAATGCCAGGAAGGTGGTGCACTGAAAATTTCAGGTGCACCGCCTCCTTTGTGCTGAAAATTTTCTGGTGAACCGCTTCCGATGCGCGACCAAAAAAGGTGCACCGTTACCGATGCATGCATGTTTTTTGTGGTGCACCAACTGTTTTTTTTTCAAATATATATATATATATATATATATATAGATATATATATATATATATATATATATATATATATACATATATATATATATATATATATATATATATATATATACATAGATATATATATATATATATATATATATATATACATATATATATATATATGTATGTATATGTATATGTATATTCCTAAATACATGTCTCATTTAATAAAAAAATTGTATTTAATATGTCAATCATTTAACAACGTGAAAGGAGAGAAGAGATGGAACAGCATCAACAACAGACAGACTAGTATAACATGGTTCGTCTATGGGAGGCATGAGAGAGGGAGAGAGATGCGTACCCTCGCCATATTACATTAGCTACCCAAGGGCTCCTAAGGCAGGTAGGCCTCCTCAATTTCTATGAGGAGGCTACTTCCCTAAAGGGCCATGGTGTGTTTTTGCGACATCTTATCCGCAGGTGGAATGCCCACCTACAGGCTTTCCGGGTTGGTCCTAACCAGTGGTACGTTCCCACTAAGGAGGACATCTATTTCCTTACTGGGATATCGAGGAGAGGGGTGGATTTTCCCTTGTTCCCAGAGGTTCCAATTGGCTATGCAGCAGGGATTCAGTTGGTGTACTCCCAGAGATACATTAGCGTGGATATGTTGTCTCCTTTAGATTTTCAGGTCTCCGGAGTTCAGTTACATATTGCTGCATTTGGTAGTGAGGAGGTGAGGTTCCTCTCATTTCTGATTTCGACCATTTCACACAACACTAGCGACATGCAATGCATTAGTTTCCCGCTTCTATATTATGTTGATTATTTAGTACAAGAGCCATGACTTGTCAAGTGGTCTGCCCTTTTTGTGGCAGTTCTGTACAACCTTAGATAAATGTCGTGCTCATGCACAAGGGAGGGTCAACTTCCCTTTTTCTTCAGAGCTATTTTGTTTATTTTTTGAGAGGTTTCCAGAGACGAGGGCTACTTTTGTTCGACAGCCTCGTAGGTCATTTCTGCATGCACGGATGCACATGTGGGAACAGATGATGCCCAAGAGGGGCGAGAGTGCGAGGATATCGCATGATGCACTGGAGTTACTAGTCAGTGTTGACGAGCATCCCTTCATTATGGTCCCCTATCCTTATGCTGGTTGAGATTGGCGAGGGTGTGCCAACATCCTCTTCACAGATGATGAGTCGCCGAATGATAGAGATAATATTACTATTTTATTTAAATTTATTCTAACATATTCTTTAACTTGTTTTTATTAAATTTTATAATGAAATTATCTAATTATTTTTGTGTACTTATATATATTTTGCACACATTGGGTCTTTTGATGGCGATGAGATGCTAGCGCCACCAAATGATCCAGGTTTGGATCTTGATCACGATCAGGATATGGCAGATGCCGAGGATCATGAGGCTAGTGCAGACAGACCTTCTCCTGCTGGTGCGCCAGTACTGCTTTTTTCTAGGTGTAGGCTTGATAGTAGATTGAGGATGGATTTGGGTGACCAACTCTGTGCATTTTTTTTTAGGCGGGAGTCAGGCCCGCCACTATGAGAGATATACAGGCCAATGGTAGGCTGGTACATATGTGAATAGGCATGTCGCGTGACATGTACAGCCTGATGTGGCATGCCATAGGAGCTACCACCTTATTTACATGGTTGAGGAGGGCCCTTCAACGTTATAGGCGTGGTCGAGACGCAGCACTTGATCGACAGTTCGCGAGCAACAACGCATCATCTAATGATCACAATCAGGGGAGTGATCATCATTCACCTCGTGCCGTACCAGATGAGCAACCTACAACATCGACCAGAAGTCATCATGGAGAGCAGGCTGGACCATCAGCCACATCGAGTCAACAACCTCCAACATCCAGCAGTACTCATGATCATGCACAGGCTAGACCATCGACCATGTCGAGTCATCACAATGAGAAGCATGTAGAAATTTTAATACAAATTATGTATTTTCTGGATTCACCTAATATAAAAATTATATTCCATTGTTAAATACATAATCACTTCTATAAAAATCTTTGTGGAATTTAAAACACGATCGCCAATTGCAATATCAAGAAGAAAAATCAATCACACATAACACAGATGTTTTTACCGGGAAATCATAAAGCTAAAAACCCCACTATCATATACTATGTATATATCATGGATCATGAAACAAACTCATACAAAACTATAATCCAAGAGCTCTCAGTACAATATACAATCGTCTCACACTATCATACAAAAATTGGCAAATTTATGTGCCAATTTACTACCTCCAGATAGCTTTCCTCCACTGCGTAATCCCAGCTGATAGCAATCCCTGAATGAATGGAATCCTGATTTCCTTGACTACACAATCCTCATGGGCATATCCAATGTGTGTGTGGTTGCATGAGTGCACCCACTACTGTCACAACTAATAGTCAAATTGTCTGTTTCACCTACATCTCAACTATGTCTCCACTAGATCTGGCATGCATGTAGTTAACAGTAGTAAATATTCAGTTGCATGTGAGACCACTGATTGTGAATTAATTAAATAATAAATTCACTGATCTCTCACTAGTGTATCTTCAGTTACAACTAGCACAACTGATTTTAACTCACTTAACTGAGTTAAACTACTTTACAACTCACATAACTACACATCCAACTCTGTTACAACTTCGTATCACTCAGTTACAACTAATTCCACTTACATGTCACACAAACCAACCTTTGAACTCAAATTTCCTATAGCTAACTGATTTGACACTTCAATTAACTATTTCCAAGTGCTCAATGAGAATATATTATTGTTTATTGTCCAACTATTGTTAAGGGATAATAATAGTCAACATGCATTTGTAAATAGACATGTGATCTATAAATAGAACTTGCACATACATCTATAAATAGAACATCATCTATAACTAGAATTTTCTCATCATCTATAAATAGAATTTTCACATGCATCTAAAAATATATCGCCACCTAAAAATAGCTTGAGGCTCCATCCTAGTGTAGGTGCATAATTTTCACTAGGATCTTCTTGTTGAATCTCAACACTCCCTCTCAATAAGAAAGGGATTATCCTTCACCCCGATCCTATCTCTATGGTATTCGAATTTTCTCCTAGTGAGTGCCTTCATCAAAATATCTAGATCCTGATCTTCCGTAGGAATGTACTGAAGCAACATGATCTTCCCCTGCACACAATCTATGACATGATGATACTAGATATCTATATGCTTAGATCTATCATGAAATACAAGATTAATCGAGAGTTTAATGCAACTTTGATTATCACAATGAATCACTCTCGGATCTAATTGAGAACCAAACAAACCAACCAAGATCTTTCTCATCCAGATAGCATCACATGCATCTTAACTCGCTGGTATGTATTCTGATTCCGCTAAACTGAGTGCCACGGATCTCTGCTTTCTGCTATACCAAGAAATAGTTGTAGATATGATACTGAAGATCCCCCCTGATGTGATCTTTCTATCTGTTGGGTTGCCCGCCCAATCTGCATCTGTGAAGCCATGCAACTTCACCTCATCCGTATGTCTATACCATAAGCCATACTCAGATGTGCCCCTCAAGTATCTCAGGACATGATTTCCTGCCTTCCAAAAGAGCTTGGTAGGCTTAACCATCACTTGACTTAGCTGGTTAACCACATAGCAAATGTCTGGTCTCGTGTTCACTAGATACATTAGCGAACCCACCAACTATCGATAGACAGTAGCATCAACTACCTCTCCAGATGTAGCATCCTATTTCCTCCAATTTCCTAGAAGAGGAGTATCCATGGGTTTGTAGCCCTCCATGTGAAACTTACGTAGTATATCCCTTGCATACTTGTCTTGAGACACAAAAATTTCACCATCTCGCTACCATATTTCCAATCCAAGGAAATAATGAAGGAGGCCCATATCCTTCATCTTGAACTCCTTTGCAAGGTCCTCCTTGCATGAGTGTATCAACTTCTCATCACCAGTCAATATTAAATCATCAATATAAAGAACAATGATTAAAAGCTTACCCTCAACCACAATTTGGTATAGTTTTGCATCCACCTCACTTTTGGTGAAGCCCAGTCCGGTGAAATAGTTCTCTATCTGAGTGTACCAAGCACGGGGTGCCTGCTTCAACCCATACAACGCTCTTTTGAGTCGGCACAAATGCGACTCACTACTAAGGATCTCAAATCCTTCAAGTTGATCTATGTACACCTCTTCCTCAATGATCTCATTTAGAAACACAATCTTCACATCCATCTGTTGAATGCGTCAACCCATCCGCGCTGAGAGAGCAAGGATGGTCCTTATGGAAGAATACCTTATGACAGGTGAAAAGGTTTCTTCATAATCAATCCCCTCAATCTGTGAGAAGCCCCGAGCCACAAATCTGGCCTTGTATTTCTCAACACTCTCATCAACAGCTTGCTTTACCTTGTAGATCCATCTTGAACCTACCACTGATTTATCGACTGCACTTGAAACAATTTCCCAAGTACTGTTTCTGACAATGGATTCATAATCCTCCACCATTGCATCTACCCATGTAGGCTCCTGCACTGCTTCCTAAAAGAAAGATGGCTCGGTCACAATAAATTTTCTCATGAGATCCATGTATCCAGTAAATCAATCAGGAGACTATCTTTGTCTGCACTGTGAAGTAGGGGCTCCTACATTCTGCGTAGCATCAAGTCTCAGCCTATTGCTTCTGTGGTACGCCTTCTGCCAATTCTGATGTTTGGCTCTACGTGAGTGGACTCCTCCACTCCATGAACTTCCTCCTGTGGTTGATCTACATCTAGAGACTCATATTTGGAAACCAACAATTCCTCCTCCACATGCAAGTCCAGCTCCCTCTCAAGCGAAAACCGCATGGCTTTCCCCTCATCGAATTTCATATCATGTTGCATAACAATCATCTTACTATTAGGAAAATACACACGATAATTATGGGGTGTTTCTATGCACCCCAAAAATATCCCAAATTCAGCAGTCGGCTCCAACTTCTTCCTGGTGTTCTTGGTCACATGCACATAAACAGATGAGCCAAAAAACTTAAAGTGTGAAACATTTGGTTTCTTACTAGTGAAATCTTCTTCAGGTGTACTCATGCCAAGTACTCTGTGAGGACAACGGTTTTGCACTTAAACCACAATGTTGCATGCTTCCACCCACAAATGCATTGGTAGGCCCTGATCATGCAACATCGCTCATGTTGCACCCATGATCATTCTGTTCTTCCTCTCTGCGACCCTATTTTGTTGTGGGTTATGAGGCACTATGAGTTATCTTTGAATCCCTGCTTTGGTGCAGAAGTCTTTGAACTTGTTAGAGTTGTATTCTCCACCATTATCGCTCCTCAAAGACTTCACTTGCTTCCCTAACTCTTTCTCCACCAATGCCTTAAACTCATAGAACTTTGAGAATTTTTTATCCTTCTTCTGCATGAATAATATCCAGAATTTACGAGAAAAATCATGAACAAAAATAACATAATACTTATGTTTTTTTGTTGAAGCAACCGATAATGGTCCACACATGTCTATGTGAACTCTCTCTAGGATCACCGAAGCACAGTTCTCCTTTTCATGAAAGGTGGAATTTACATACTTCCCCATGGTGAAACCCTTACACTGATCTAACTGGGAAAGTGTTCCCATTGGAAGTCCAGTAGATATTTGATGCATGAATTTCAAGGCTCCATGATGAATATGGGCCAATCGCCTATGCCATAATTTTCCCTCATCCCGACTCACCACTTTTTCTGCCTTACCCATCATGGCAGCGTAGCCATCTACCTCCAACTTGTAGAGATTCTTAACTCGAATCCCTATCCTCTTTGCTTGATCCATTGTTTTATATCGCAAGAAATATTTTCCATCACTAAAAACAATGTCATAGCCTCTGTCCTCCAACATTGCAACTAAGGCCAAGTTTTTCTTCAGACCTGGAACATGCATAAAATATTTCAATTGAAATGGTTTACCTAACTCCCTCTCAAAGGTAATGGTACCAATGTCGGTCACACTGTATCTTCCATCGTCGCCCATATCTATATGCATCTGGAGATATTTCTCCTCCAAGTCACGGAAAAGCTCCTTATCTCCCGTCATGTGGAAGGAAGCGACACTATCCAAATACCACACTGATCCCAATGCACTTGACACCATGCATGCGATCAAAGAGAAGTCAAGTTAAAATTGCGAGGCAAGGGCCTCACCAGCTGCATCTCCAGCAACCTTCTTTTTCTTGTTCTTCTACAGACAGTTAGTAGTGAGATGTCCATGTTCGTGACAGTGAAAACACTTCACCTTGGACAAATACATCTTCTTGCCTTTAGACTCAGATTTTTAATGGAATTTCTTCCCCTTCCCCTTCCTTGCCTTGGCAGCCAAAGCACAATCCTCTTCATTGTTGAGCCCCAAGATTGTTATTTCTTTCATCTTACTTTACCTCATTTTCCTTTCTCCATTTTTATCCCAGGCCCAATTGATCAATGAAATTAGTTAAAATTACTTTTAGGATGATTAACATGGCTAACTTGCTAAGTTTTGTGATTTTGTCATTGTAATGCATTGTGAACTGAAACTAGCTACAGAATGCAGACATTCCATAGCTAACCGCCAATTCTGCAGCTGTCTTCACGTTCAAGTATGTTCCAGGTGTCCTCTCAGGAAAAGCCACACATGGGTATATTCCACATCATGTCCTCATCATTCGTTGCTCACCATGAAGAATGAACCGAATTCTGGACGTGGTTTTGGTACGTGGGAACTCATTCAAGGAGGCAAACTTCTAATAGGACTAGGACAGTCCAGATGTCCTTTGTCCCTTTACGCTGCCATCTTTAGAGTCTTAGTACGATTTTGATAAGGAAAGACAATGATCCCCGTATTGTTGCAAGTTCTGTTATGTATATTTGTTATAAAAGCACTCGGAAAACCGAGAGACAAGCTCTAGATTTTGCTTAGATTTCATGTATTGACTGCTATATTTCTAAAGACTGAGAATACTCTGTTTCAAGTTATTTTCCTTTAATGAAGAAGATAGCATTGCTTTGAACGCATTGAGTTGATTTTGAGTTAGATTACGTCTGGTGGTAGAGGGCCCCTGCCTCCTGCACAGCTTTACTTTCGTAATTTAGATAAGTATCTTAGTTGTTTTCACGTTTTGAAGTTTGAGTTCATAGTTAATTTCATTAGCCACTATAGCTATACTTGTTCTAAGAAACTCTTCCAAAAGATCATGATAATGAATGGGAAATGGCTGTAGTGTTGTAGGATTTATTTGTAATTTATTTTGTTCATTATCACAGTTGAACTTATTCTAGTAAACTCTTCCAAAAAATCCTTATGATGTCTAAGGCATGACTGTGATACTGAATATTTCAGTTGTTTGTTTACACTAAGTAGCATAGCTGATCTTACTCTTAAAACACTCTTCCAAAATATCATAATAATGGGTAGGAGATAGCTGTGATGTCTTAGTTTTTAAATTGCTTTCAGTCTTTATGCTTGCATTTGCACTGAATTGTACAGCCAGGATTGTTCTAGAAAGGTCTTCCAAAATACCATTCATGATGGACAAAATAGGCTGTAGAATCCCATAGATTAATTGCATGATAACTTAGTTAGGGTACTCCGGAGTCAATTGCATTCCATTCATGCTCTGTTATTTTGTTTTAAGTTTGATAATGGCTTGTTAGTTCAGCACTGTTTATTGTAGACTAGTGACATCTTAGTTCAAGTTTTAGCTTAGCTCATTGTATTTACATTCCACATTTAGTTGTCATCCATTTCATATTAGATTACATTAGTTGTTAAACTTAAACAATACGGCCTTCATTATTTACAAAACCTCTTTTGTTCCAAATCTATAATTGATTCATAACCATCTAAACAGAAGACAGTATCATCCCAAGGCCTGAAGTACTTTTGCAACTTCTTTACCACTTCATAAACAAAGCCTTTCCTCAAAAGACTACTTTAAAAAGAAATCTATAACTTTTGAGTAAGGTTTAGTGATGTTAAACTAAGTTGCAGAATAGAATTAGGAGTTAGTCTTAGATAGAGATCTTATGATGTTACCAATGTTTTTCTCCAAATATGTTTCAAAAAATCTTTAATCATGGATAAAATGTTGTATCATTATAAGCTGATTGTTTAATTGTTTAGTTAGGATAATTTGTATACTTAGTTGACCATTTCTCAAGCTCTTCCAAAATACCTTTAATGAAAGAATTGGACAAGTTAAGTTTATGTTTTGATTCATTTTCTTGAAGTCATTATCAAGCTTTGTATTCTGCTTAGTCATAGTTTAGGTTTGATTCGGTTTCAGTATTTGCATTTGCATTTGTCATTTGTCATCAATAAATTAGGCTTCACTCTGTTTTTTAACCAGTAGCTTCCTTCCACTAGCATTTAGTTATTTTCCTTGTGAACATAAAACCATCAAAAGACCAAAAACATCATAAAACACTAGACACAACGCATTAAGAAACAAACACTTATGCACATACAGTGCACTTCACTTCAGCAGTTTACCAACCCTGGTTGACAATTAAATGAACTCAATTTAGGAGACTAGGTTGAGCACAAACATTCATCATTATGCTTTGATGAAGAGCCATCTCTGCTATTCTGCCTAAATTCCTCCTGCACTAGATCCGACCACAGTCGTTCCCAATCTGAAAGTTTTTCTCGTCTGTTGACAGATTCTTCATAACTGTACCAAATCTTAGAAAGTCCGAAGAGATCCAAGCTCACCAAATCATCATCAGCAACAGTGATTCCCACACTCCCCAGTTCATCCCAAAATTGGACAAACTTTGTGAGATACTTTGGAATGTTGTCGCCATTTTTCATCTTGATCTTCCTGAGTTTATCTTTCAGCGCCAATTTCCTATGGTCGCTGCTGCTTTGGAAAAGATCCGTCAAAGCCTTCCACATAGCATATGGTGTGGCTTTCCCATGAAATCTTGAGACAATTTGTTTGCGTACACCTTCCAAGAGAATCCTTCTCACCTTTGTCACTTTATTTTTCCATGCATCAAGTAATGCAGCATCTGTCGAAGTGGGCTTAGGAACACCACTATCAATGAATTCCTTCAAGCCATTATCTTTGAGCACTGCCTCCATCCTGTCCTTCCAAGAAATGTAGTTCGAGCTTCCCTCAAGTGCATAATCTAGCCCCAAGCCATTGAAATCCATTTCGATGTTTACTCAACTGTAGCACCAAGAGAATATTTTTGCAAATTCGAATCCTTTCCACCAACAAACTCAACTACTGCTTCAAAGTTGCAATATTCTATGCTCTGATACCATGTATAAATTTTAATACAACTATGTATTGCCTGGATTCTCCTAACCTAACAATTATATGCCACTATTAAATATAGAATCACTTCTACAAAAATTCTTGTGGAAAATTAAAACAAGATTGCATATTGCAAACACATGAAGAAAGATCAATCACACATAACACATGTTTTTACCGGGAAAGCATAAAGCTAAAAACCCCACTATCATATATTATGTATATATCATGGATCATGAAACAATATCATAAAAAAATCTAATCCAAGATCTCTCAATACAATATACAATCGTCTCACACTGTCATACAAAAATTGGCAAATACATGAGCCAATTTACTGCCTCCACACAACCTGCCTCCACTACGTAATCCCTGCTGATCACAATCCCTGAATGAATGAGATCCTACTTGCCTTGACTACGCAATCCTCATTAGAATCTCCAATGTGTGTGTGGTTGCATGAGTGCACCCACTAATGTCACAACTGATAGTCAAACTGTCCCTTTCACCTATCTCTCAACTGGGTCTCCACTGGATCTGACACACATGTAGTTAATAATAGTAAATCTCCAGTTTCATGTGAGACCACTACTTGTGAATTATTTAAATAATTAATTCACTGATCTCTCACTAGTGTATGTTCAATTACAACTAGCACAACTGAGTTTAACTCACTTAACTAAGTTAAACTACTTTACAACTCACATAACTACACATCCAACTCCGTTACAACTTCGAATCACTCAATTACAACTAAGTCCACTTGCATGTCCCACCAACCAACATTTGAACTCGAAATTCCTTCAGCTAACTAGTTTGCAACTTTAGTTAACTGATTTCAAGTGCTCCATGAGAATAGATTAATATTTATTGTCCAACTATTATTAAGGGATAATAATAGTTGACATGCATCTATAAATAGACATGCGATCTATAAATATAACTTGCACATACATCTATAAATAGACCATTATATATAAATAGACCATCATCTATAAATAGAATTTTCTCATGCATCTATAAATAGACATCATCTATGAATATAATTTTCTCATGCATCTATAAATAGACCTCCACCTAAAAATAGCCCGAGGCTCCATCCTAGTGTAGGTGCATAATTTTCACTAGGATATTCTTGTTGAATCTCAACATGTACCCAACGCTGATCGTGATCACTGAGGCACCAGTACTGCATCACTGTGCACATGATGATCAACATGTATCTAAGCTTTTCGAGGCTGCACCATAGACTAAGCAGGCCTCGACTAGTACAGCTATTGATGATGTACCACCAGCTGATATATGACATTTATATTACAAACTTGCATATTTTTGACATTATACAAACTTATATATATATATATATATATATATATATATATATGGTTCATGTATTTTATGTTCATGTTGCAGTTGTACTTTATTTACATGTTGGTGATCATCATGATTTGTATATTGTTAGGTCATGTTAGATATGTTCATTTAATGTGCATCTTGCAGATAGATGTGTATGTGATAGAAGTTATTTGACATGAGATGTATATTTGATGTTTGTGTTGTGATGATGTTATACAATGCTAATTGTGTTTTGTTAGATGATCATGATCACGATGATGTTAGCGAATTTGAATGTGTTTTTTAGTCGAATATGATGTTTGTACGATGGTTATCATGATCGTGATGTTTATTAATTAATTTAATATTAAATTATCATGATATTTATTAAATATTATGTCATGATTGTAATTGAAATGTAAATTTTAATTGTATGTAAAATTGTAATTGTATATGTATTTGTAATTGTAATTTTAATTGTAACTGTATGTAAAATATTTGTAAAATTTTAATTGTAATTGTAATATTTAATTTATTGTGAAATGATTGTAATTGTAATTTTAATTGTAATTGTATATATGACAAATTGAAAAATTGTAATTGTAACTTTAATTGTAATTGTATCTATGTAAAATTGTAAAATTGTAATTGTAATTCTTTTTTTTTAACAAGATCAGGTGATGTATTATATTTCAAAAATAAAAAGAAGGAAAGGATTCCTTGTTACATCTGATGTTACTGATTAGAGACAGAGAAGGTAGTGACCACAAAATGCTAAGCCTTCTTTGAGTCTGTTGTTCAGGAAGTACTGAAATATAGATTTCGAATATATTCAGACAAACTGAAAAAGAAGAAGCACAAACTTACAAGACATGTGCAGAGAAGGGTTGTGCAGATCAGTCAATGCTTATTGGCCACCCAATTGTTGCATCTGTGTTGTCCTCTGTACCGGCATTTCTCACATTGTTGGAATTGGAGCTTGGAGTTGAGCATTTCTCAAGGATGTATTTGATAATTTGAATGGATTCTTCCGCATGAGAGCAATTATTGGAGAGATCATTGAACTACTTCTGGAGCGACGATGCCCTATGCTGGTGGAGGTTAATGTCTACTTGCTGCTTTTCATCTAAAAGTCTTTGCTGAGCACAAATTTTCTCCATTTCGTTTTGCAGGTCTGTGCAGTGAAAACACTCTTCATTGCACGCCATGATGCAATGGGAGGGGAATATGATCAGGGGAGGAGAGGAGGGAGTGTGCACTGTGAAGGGAAGGGGTGTGAGGATGGAAGGTGATGAAGGAGGGGAGAGGAGGGGCATATGGAGATAAGATGGTAGCAGTGCGAAGAGGTGACCAGCAAGGGGACTAGTGGGAGGGAAGTAGCACCGCAACGAAGGGAGGTGATATAGAAAGGAGCGGATAGGGAGATAAATAGCGCAGTGGAGGAGGGAAAAGGAAGGGAGGTTGAGAGCTCGAGGAGATGGGGTCACGGGCATGGAGATGATGGGAATATAAGAGGTGCTGGTAGATTCAGATTTTCTTTTGTAGAAGATCCAGCAGTGATGATTTTCTTGATGTGTTAAGATCATGGCAGGGGAATAAATGATAGAACATTATTAATGTGGATTTGACCAACTGTTCTTGCACAAGCTTTATTTTCCATATTGTGAGAAACCTTGTTATTTTCTCTTAGAATATGGTGGAAGGATATGCCTTTCATATATTTGGACAAGATATGGCATCTACTAATGATTTTGTAGATATAAATATTGAGAATGGGGAGGTCTTTGATCACCATGATGTTGATGATGATGGAAGAGTCTCCGAACACCATTGCATTGGTAATGTTTTTTTTTTTTTTAGAAATTGGAGGCCTTGAAGGAGGGCATAAGCTTCGGATTTATTGTTGGAGAGGGACCCCATTCAAAAGAGATAAGATTGCTACCATTTTCATTTCTGATAAAACCTCCTGCTCCAGCGATGCTCGGGTTCGATTTAGAAGCTCCATCGAAGAAGAGAGCTGGTTTGAAGCAGTTGTCGAGCCATTCAATGAATTAATTTTCTTTTAGCCAAATCTTCCATCATTCAATGTGATGAGGTGGAGTGATCAGAGGCTTGGAGTATCCAGGACTATCCAGCAACTTGCCCAAAAAATTTCTTTCTTCCGCTTGAAGGTCGTTGACGTTGATATTGTTGGTGCTTTTGGAAGCAATTGTTTCCAGGGTGAGGCTCCATGTTTTGTTGTAGAATTTATGAAGAGAAGGATTTTTATCATTGAAAATCATCTTGTTTCTGGTGAACCATATGTTCCATAAAAGCACATAGGGGAGGGTGTCCCAAACCCTTCTGGATATGTTTTGTTTCTTTTTCCCCCATGGTTAATTTTTCCTCCAAGTTTTTATCAGATCAGGAGTGGTGTTGATGGGGTCTAATTGAATCTAAGAGAAGGGTGTGAGATATTTATAGCATTGAGCTGAAAATGGGCACTTAATAAAGAGGTGAAGCATTGTCTCTTTTGTACCTTGGTAGTTGGGGCATCTGGATGGCCCATTAACACCCCTTTTTTTTAAGTTTTTAGAGGTTAAGATCTTGCCTTTGAAGAGGGTCCAGATAAAGAGTTTTATCTTTGGAATGGCTTCCGACTTCCAAATGAGCTTCCATATTGGCCATTGTGGGAAGGGAAGGTGCTCTTTGTTGAGTTGGAAGTAAGATACTTTAATGGTATATGCAGTTCCAGAGGGATCCCAATGAAATTTGTCCATACTTCCTTTCAACAAGGGTGCAACACCGTGGAGCAAGACTTTGAGGTTTTAGATATCTTCCTCCAAAAGAGGAGGAACAAGAGGGAAATTCCATACGATCCAATTGTTGCTCTACTCATCCCACTTTGAAATTTGATCTAGAGAGTTTAAGTCGATACTCTAAAGGTGAGAGAGG
Organism: Pinus albicaulis; assembly: GCA_034641835.2. Lineage (NCBI taxonomy): Eukaryota > Viridiplantae > Streptophyta > Pinopsida > Pinales > Pinaceae > Pinus > Pinus albicaulis. The sequence continues at coordinate 584,173,599 of CM076582.1, read as the reverse complement.
ATCTGATGAGTGCCCGGCCTTTCCGAAAGAGGAGTTTGTCCCATGATTCTGTCATTCCTGATGTTGGTGTTGCTTCCCCCTTGTGGGACTTTAGAGAGGTTTTGAATTAAGAAAGGAATAGCTTTCTTGCATAGAAACCAAATTCTGGAGCAGGGTCTATTTGGAATTTTATGATCAAGGAGATGTTGTCTGGGGAAGCTAAGATATTTGGATTCAAGGACCTTTTTCCACCATGTTTGTTGTCCACTAATCAAATGCCAAACAATATTTCCTCCAAAGGCATTGTTCAGAAGTTTGGGAATGCGAATTCCAAGCCCCCCATTTTCATAATTCTGTGTGACCTGTCTCCACTTAACAAGATTGTATTTCTTCTTTTCATTTTTTCCACCCTACCAAAAAAAATGCCTTAAGATTGCTTCGAATTTGAGATGAATACTGACAGGAGTGTAGAGAAAAGTGAAATGATACAGAGGCAGAGATGAAAGGGCAGATTTGAGCATGATGATTCGACCAACCAAATTTAACCAAGAATATCCCCACTGTTGTACTCTTCTTTTCATTTTGTCTATTGTAATACTTCAAACTTCAGGGGCTCGACACTTACTGGCATACCTAGGTAATTGAAGTGATCCCAGTTCAATTTGTAAGAGACTCCAAAAATTTGGGCTATGTTGTAAATGGTTTTATTTTTTGCATTCCACCCATAAATACATATTTTTAGATAGTTTATCATCCCTCCAGAGTAAAGCACGAACTTGTCAAGGAGAGATTTAAATCTATGAGAAATTATACAGGTTACACCACCCATAAGGAGAGTATCATTTGCAAATTGTGAGTGATTCATATTCTTGACCCCATTTCCAAATTTAATACCAGTGATGAGGCCAACTCTTCACTTATGATCCAAGGCCCTGCTAAAGGATTCAGCCATAAGGATGAAGAGGAAGGGAGAGAGGGGACAGTCCTGTCTAAGAGCACGAGAGGATTGGAAGAAGGTTGTAAGCTTGCCATTTATGAGGGGGGAGATCCAAGGACTAGTAATGAAATATTTGATCAGGGAGATGAATTCACTGTCGAAGCCCATTTGTAGAAGGACAGAGAAGAGGAAGGAGTGTCTAACCCTATCAAAGGCATTGGCAAGATCGAGCTTGAGAATTAAGCCTTTCTCTTTGTGCATCATACTCAAATGAATAGCTTCTTGGACAAGGAGGATGGAGTCCGAGATTTTCATTTGGGAGATGAAACCTCCCTAGTTTTTTGGGATGAGGTTAGGGAGGAGGGGCTTAAGGTGCATGGCAAGGATTTTGGTGATAATTTTGTAAGAGTAATTGCAGAGGGAGATGGGTCTAAACCTTGAAAAGGAGGAGGGGTGGTTTTCTTTGGGGATAAGAGAAAGGTAGGTCAAGTTGGTGAAGCCCCCTAACTTCTTCTTTCCTTGAGCCCATTGTATCATTTTGGTTAGACCCTTTTTTATTAATTCCCAGTAGGTCCTGTACAAACTGATGGAGAAGCCATCAGGACCCAGAGCCTTGTCTGGATGCAAGGACCATATGGCACTTTGTATTTCGACCTCCTCAATCACTTTTTTCATAGTGCTGTTGGTCTCCTCCGTGATAATTTTTGGCAAAAGACTTAGCATGTCTGAATAGTCTTCAGGCTCAACTATTTCAGTGAGCAGATCTCTGTAATAGGTTGTGGCAACAGCTTTTATGCATTCTTGATCTGTCTGAATTATTCCTTCTTTGTCTATGATAGAGGATATGTTGTTTCTTGTCTTTCACACTGTAGCTTGCTTGTGGAAGAAGGAGGTGTTTTTGTCACCTTCTTGAAGCCACAAATTTCTAGATTTTATCCTCCACTTCTCCTCTTCTTTCCTGTTGATTTCATATAGTTGCTAGTAAAAATATTTTACTTGATCTGAGTTCTCTTGGCTCACCCCAAGGGTATCAATTGTGTTATGGACAACTTCCAGCTTTTCTTTTATTTCTTTTGTAATCTTATCAGGTTCCTTATAATGCAACTTGGCCCAATATTTTAAGGCCATTCTGACCTTCTTAAACTTAGTTTCCCAGATATATGAGGGAGATCCCTCTACATGATGCTGCCAAGTATAACGCACAAGTTTCCTTTCTTCAAGGATGTCGCTCCATAGAGGGTTCTATTTGAAGGGGATGGGGCCGAGAGAGGGTTTTTCACCAAGTGAAAGAGTGATAGGATAGTGATCAGAGGCAGTAGAGGAAAGGATGTTGGTGGAGGCTGCCGAGTAGTACGAGAGGAGAGGGAAAGCCACAAGGAATCTGTTCAGACACTCCATGATGTTCCCCCATCCAATTATATGGTTACTCTAGGTGTATTTACAATTTTTTAGAGTGATATCAACCAAATCTTGTTCCTGAATGATGCTTTCAAGCAGATCTCTAGAGGGGTCCGAGCTGAAACTTCCACCCCTTTTTTCATTTGCATGCAAGATTAAGTTGTAGTCACCTCCTATGATGATATTGTTGTTGTCTTCATTTTCAATGTCTACTTTTAATGCCTTCCAATAGACTTCATTATCCCTGTAGTGATTAGGTCCATAAATTTTATAGATAATGATCTCAATGCTCTCTTTAATGCTTTGCAAGATTACTTTTATCTAGTTTTGTGTTTTTTCAGCTCTTTTTTGTTTCCAGCTACTTTGGTTCCAAATAGTAGCCAGTCCGCCTGAGGCTCCTCTGGATTCTGAGTCGATGTCGGCATGATTCTTCATTCTGCTTATAATAGTTCCCATGTCAGGATGACCTTGTTTATTTTCTTGGAGGAGGTAATATCTCGCTTCCCTTGATTCATTAGGTCTCTTAGGACTGATTTTTTGGAGGGGTGCACTAAACCCCTACAGTTCCAAGAGAGGGCTTTCATCATTTCAGGAATGCAGAGCGAGAGCCCACCTTCCTTCCCTGCTCCTTTTGGCCTAATTTTTTGTATTTTTCCCCTAAAATGCATGTTTCTATACGGTTCTGAATTCCAAGAGCTATGTCCTTTTGGGCAGCTTCATCTCTGTGGTGCTTGGATGACTTCCTTCCAAGGCCAGTTTGTTTGAGGATTTCCAATGTGACTCCATGCTCTTTTGTAGAGTTTCTAGTGATCTGGGCTAAGGAGGGATCTGGAGAAGGGGAGGGGGGATCAATATTGGAGGGGGAGTGGTGGGGGGAAGACGGCTAAGTAGGAATAGAGGGCTGAGGAGGGTCCTCTTCCAGGGGGGATAGGGAGGAAAAGGGGTTGGAAGATTCTAAAGAGGCGATGGAGGGAGGGATGAGAGGATCAATAGGGTGCTAGGAGGGGTCAAAGGGATGGGGGGAAGAGGAGGAAGGAATGGAGGAGGAAACTTTGGGGGGAGGTGCAGAGAGGGCCAAGGGATTGTCGGTGCTTCTAGGGTTCGAAGCACTCTTCTTCTTTTTTATGGTTTCCCATTGTGTGCCTGAATCTGAGTTTTCAACATCAATAACCTTAGAACATATGTTATAAAAATGGTCGTATTCGTGACATACCTTGCATTTAAATGGGATTTTCTCGTAATCAAGTTGTTGAATGTGATTCAAGTTGTTGACTTTGAGCTTGATCGCTTTAGGGAGACCTTTGCCCAGATCCACTTCAACGCAAATTTGGGCACACGCTTGCATGTTGTCTCTTGGTTCACTCCGGTCAATGAATTTTCCAATAGCATTTCCGATAGCATGAACAAAGTCATCCCCACAACAGTTCAAGGGGAGATGCAGAAGGCGCACCCACACTGGAACAACATTTGGCACATCAAGTTCAGGATCCAATTCAGGCATCCATTTGTTGAGATAAAGCCCTCTAGTGTCCATGAAGTAAGGGTCATTCCTGAATATCAGATCCTTGTCCTCTTTTGTTTCGAAGTGAAAGGTGAAATAGCCTGTGCCACAAAACCTGATAGATATTTTCTCACTGATATTATCTGCACAGTTACGCTCGACCCATTTTTGGACAGTCTTAGGGATGGCCATAACCCAACTAACTAACTGATGAGGCCCTTCTCAACAAGAGAAAGGGCAGCCATGCACGGGATAGTCGGAGGTAGAGAGACCTCCTAGAAGTCATCAAGATTCTTGACAAATTTTGAGATCGTCGAGCAAGGGCGGGGAAGATCCAAAGAGCTAATCAGAGCCGAGAAGGCTTGGGCATGATTCAGAGGAGGGGCCCCCTCTGGGATGGTCTCCGGAGGGGCCATGCACGCGGCTAAGAACGGGAGATGCAGTCATAGAAGCGGCTGCGACATCATAGCACAACAGCTTTTTTCCAATCACAAGAAGCTAAGTTAGATGGTGTCTAATTATAATTCTAATTGTATGTAAAATTCTAAAATTGTAATTGCGTGTAAAATCCTAAAATTTTAATTGTAATAGTATATATGTAAATTTGTAAAATTGTAATTGTAATTGTAAATTTTATGTAAATTTTTAAAATTGTAATTGTAACTGTAATTGTATGTAAAATTCTAAAATTGTAATTGTACTTGTAATTGTACGTGAAATTGTAAAATTGTAATTCTAATTCTAATTCTAATCATATGTAAAATATTTGTAAAATTTTAATTGTATTACTGTGAAATGATTGTAATTGTAATTGTATGTAAAATTCTAAAATTGTAATTGTAATTTTAATTGTAATTGTATGTGAAATTGTAAAATTCTAATTCTAATCGTATGTAAAATATTTGTAAAATTTTAATCGTATTAATGTGAAATGATTTTATTAAAATTTTTAAATTTGTAAATTTGTAAAATTTCAAATAATTGTAAAATAATAAATCTAGAATAATATGAATTATTGTAACATGATAAAGTTTAGAAAATAATGCAAATAAATTCATGTGCTTTAGAATTATCATTATTTTATTATGATCTTACATACAAAAAAAAGAACTTTATACAGTACGCCATTGTTTTTGAGATCAACATAATTGCAAATTATCAAGTGAAATATTGATTTTAACATTAATACAATGCAAATTACCAATTAATTCAAAATACATATTATAATGTTTCGAAAAAAAGAGTCAGCTTATAAGTTATAAGGTAGTTAAGTCCTCCTCTTTATAAAAACCCATCTTAAAAAGTATAAATATTGATGAAATAACACATGTACCATATCACTCTCGGTTCTCATGATCACCCTCATTATCTTCTAGCTCACATGGCATGATAACACTATTGTTCTCAAAAATATGTTTTGATCTAGGGTCATGTCTCAATATGAACCACCAATCCCTATCCAACACATCTGGGTAAAAAAACACCTGGTTGCAGTGTTTGGGGAAAACATAGGGCTCCTTAGCTTCATCCCACATCTTTCTAGAGTTGATACATATCAGCCTACTATCGTGATCTTCCTTTACATTATTCCAATCAAAGGTGTCCCACCACTTGCACCTAAAAATAACACATTGGAAAGAAGAGAAATCCACTTCAATGATCTCTTGTATCTTTCTGAAGAAACCTAACGTCCCTCATGCTAGGTTTTGATCACGGTGGCTAGATCGACTAGATTGATCGAACTCGACTTCCACTCCATAGTCTTGTGTGATGTGTCCGTCATCATCATTTTATATGCGAAAATGATATCCATATGCCCACATAGATGGAAACAAATGCACCTATAAAAAAATTTAAAAAATCATAGTGTCATGTGTCTTATAATAACCCAACAGTTAAAATATGAAATATAGATGTAATTACATTTGAAAGGTGCATTATTAAGTTTCAAATGTACATATAAATTAAATATATTATTACCAAGTTGTTGCACCCAAACCCTACTTTTACCACATCCTCTTCAGCACGTTGGTAACAACCAGTTGCACCGTATTTCTCTCTGATTTGGTCAGCAACCCAACTATTGGGGCATATTTTATTTTAAATATCAGGATAAGGCACACTTCTACCATTCAACCGTCTAAATTCTTTCCTATCACTATCCCATTTCATCCTCTTTTGTCCGTACAATGCGACCCATGGTTGTGTCGCTTTGGAATTGTAAAGAACGAATTTATTGATTGCTTCAATTTCTACATTCGCTGATGAAATCAAACTGATGTCATATAGTACATAGAGATCAAAATTGATCTGAAAATGGTTTGGATAACTTTTTTGTATTTCAAGAACCTACCACTCAGTTTTAATTAAAATGATCTAGCTTGTACTTGACAATTTTGCGGAATTATTTACTTGAAAGTGGTGTATGAATTTTTACTGTTTATGTGTCTTAACTTCATTTTTTCTTGTTGTAATTTAACATGTATGACAGAAACATAATGGCGCAAATAATCATTCAAACACAGCAGCAATTTTAATCTAGGAGTTCACCCGAAATCTCATGGGCTACGTCTCCTTTGAGCTTTGTCATCATGACTCAGCTCTCTGGGATTATGGTAAGTTTTTTTTACAAGTAAATACTTAATTCCAATGAATTAAAAAATGATCCAAAGGACTGAAAATTCCATAAATATCCCTCAATTGGCTGTCCAAACTTTGTAAACAGCTTTAGGCTCTTGTTGACACGATTCCTTCTGTTGGTGCACTAAGCTACTCTGAGCTTCTAAATGGCACAAACTTCCTCAAAATTCTATTTCTGTCACTAAAAAAACTCCTTATATATCCAATACACATCATACATCAACTATCAACTGATAAATTGCTCAAATTGAGCACTACATTCCCCAAATAGGCTATCCTCCACGGTTTTCCCAGGGCTGCCCAAAAATTCACATCAACTTCTCTAGTTTTATAAGTTCTCAAAATGTTTTAAAACCACTTCCATTGGTTCCAAAATGTCTTAAATAGCCAATTTAGACTATTCTTTCATCAAAAACGGTCTCTGGCTGCTCCGGTTTTGCCTCCAAACATTGTCGGCACCCCCTGGCACTAGGGTCAAAGAAAACTTCTGTGCCGAGTTTTTGACCTCTAGAAGTCCTCAACACTTACTGAAAACTCTTTAAATATATTCAAAATGATTTTTTTAGTCAAGAATGACCACTGGTTCACTACATATGGTCTCAAACAACTATTTCTAAGCCCTGCACTGTTGCTGGCCAAAGCTGGCACTAATAACCCCTGAAACTTTACTGAAGATTTTTGGTCTTCAAACGTTCTCTACAGGCTCTGCAAATCATCTCATCAGATTCATAACTGGATCAAAAATACACATTATATTTAAGTTCAACATGAACATTTACTTTGTGTAAATTTGAAAAATTATAAGTCGCTTACTCTTTATCAAGTGCTTTTTTGCATTCGTTTGGAGAAACTCCCATTCTCTTTTGTCCTCATCCCTTTCATCATCCCAAATCACCACACCTGGTATGTTTTCGATCTTCTTGATGTACTCACTGGCATAATATAAAAACTCGTACAATATGTACCCCTCTACCATAGACCCCTCGGCTTTTTCTCTTTGTCGAACAAAACCTTTCAATTTCTTCGTGTACCTCTCTAAGAAAAACATCCAACGACAAGAAACCACCCCAAATAATTAAACCTCATCTACTAGGTGGATTACAATATGAACCTACAAGTCAATGAAACTCGTCGGCAGTTCCTTCTCAAACATACAAACATTCGTAACTATCTCTTGACGCGACTGTGGAAGGATAGCCACATGAATCTCCTTTGACGTGATCCAACGTACAAATGCAGATAATTTAGATATGGAACGTCCTAGGTCTTGAGGGAATTCATGTTTCACACACCCATGCATGAACAAAGGATAATTACGCTGCAAATTTATAAACACGTGCAATAATATACAAAATTAGTTATGTTTTATGATCCCTGCATGGGATAAAATTAATTAATATAAAAAATAATAAAATCATGATTTTGACATTATACGTACTCTTATAAGATTCAAATGGTCATGCGATTTCAACCCTGAAAAATGGTCATCCATGATGAAGCAGCGTCGTAGTGAAGACCCGTATGAAGATGGCACCCTCACACCCATTATAACTTCCTTTGCCAAAGAAAGATCATATTTTTTTAAAATCCATGGGACATCACCTTCTTTGAAATACCATGAATTAGAGGGAATAGTGCCTACCTCTGATCCTGTACTTTCTAATCGTCTTGGCCAATGCTTCTTTTTAGTTTTTGAAGTAATAAGATCTTTCCTAATAGCCAATGTGTCACTTCGTTTCGATGATATGTTCCTCCATAAATAAGATGAAACATTTTTAAATATATGCATGGGATCTAATAAGTGGGTAATATTGAGATGCTCCCAATATGGGAGGTTATAAAATATAGATTTCCTTTTCATTCCAATGGGCAATTTCTCAACATAGGTGTCAAATAATTATGGATCATCGAACATAGGCTCCCCATTTGAATTGAACATTTCTATGAACTCCTCCTTCTCTCTCTCATATGCTCTAAGCCACTCAGTTGGCGTTGTTATTGGAGGCCTTTGGGTTCTCTCTCGTTTACCATTGAAATCGTATGTTGCTCTTCTGTAAGGGTGTTCTTTTGGGAGGAATACCCTGGAGAACTCATACACTAGCTTTCGTAGGTCCTTAGACCATCTAGCTTTCAGAGAAGGTCCACAACATTTACACCCAAAATACCCTTTTGTTACAAGACCTGCGAGATTATTGTATACAATTTATATGCATGGCACGTTAAAGAATATCATGAAGATCAGAACAATTACAATGAATTAAATAACCAATATGCGAAATAATATTGTTATGTATATAAAAAAATCAATAAAAATGTAATTTACTGGAGAAAACTCCTAATCCTGGATAATCATGTGTCATGTAAGCACATATGCCATACAACGTAAAACTCCTCTCTGCTGCGATGGGTCTTGATACATCGTATACATTTATCCCATCCCATAATTCCTTCAATTCATCTACCAGTGGTTGTAAGTAGACATCCATATTCTTCACTTGTATTTTACCAGGGACTATGAGAGCCAACATAATATGTTCATTCTTCAAGGACAACCATGGGGGGATACTGTTATTGAACACTACTACAAGCCAAACAGAATAGTTGGTGTTCTAGAGGGAATATGGGTTGACGCCATCTATGGCTATGTTGAGTTGTAGACTTCGTACTTCATCCTTGAATTTTTCAGGCCATGTATCCTTTATATGCTTCATGGCTATTGAATCAGTTGGGATTCGCGTAACGCCCAACTTACTTTTGTGTGAGGCATTCCATCCCTACAACATAGCTAATTATTTGCAACGAAAGAGACTTTGAATCCTTGGGATTATAGGCATGTGCCTCAATATCTTAAAAGGAGGACCACATGATTTACCCTTTTTTTATTTATTTATCATACGTGTCATGCCCACATTTCAGACATATCTCTTTGTCTTCATATTCTCCTCTATATAGAATACAATCATTTGGACATGCATGATATGATATGTACTCAACACCGAACATTTTCAACAATTTCGTTTCCTCTTCGCAGCTACTGGGCAAGATATTATCACTCGAAAGAACCTTATCTTTGAATAACCTGCAGTTGGTGATCATCAAGGAAAATATTAAATGTACATAAATATCGATATAATTATTAACGTTCATAAAATTGACCATTTTTAATGTTCATTGTGTGATTATATTTCTCAAATTTATATAAGGGAGGACTTTATGGTAACTTACCTCAAAATTTCTGAGAAACATGCATTCGACAAGCCAAACTTTACTTTCAAGTTCTACAGTAACATCATTGTCCCCAACTGGGTAGACTTTGACTGACCGCCAGGTCCAAAGAGAGGGGTGGTGGAAGAAAATTTAAGGCTTTCGAAAAAGGTGTCAGCGATATGAGCATCATCCCCTAGCTGATCATCATTTTGGAATGCATCTAGCAACATTTTATCCATGGAAGTCGTATCCCTTAAGTAATCATCCATGCCAACCTCTATTTGATTGCCTCCATTGCCAGCTTTTGAAGAACTACTATTGTTATAGTCATTTCTAATTGGTGAATCTGGACATAGCGAGAATTGAATCGGTGATTGATTTAACCATTCTTGGGATCGTTCCTCTCCTATTTTTTCTCTTAATTTGGTCTTCTCTCGATTTGACATTGTCGTGGGGTGCAACGGAAGACGGTAGGTAGGTCGCTCATCATCACTAGAATCCTAATAATTTCAAAAAATATATTTGAACATGATTAGTACAAAATCTATGATATCAATTAGTAAGAACATTGAAAATGCATGAATAAGTTGTTTGACGTTGAAATTAATAATTACATTAATATACCAAACAATTATTATTACCATCATTGTCTCGGGATTATGGCTAGAAGATGCAATATTGTTACAATTGGCAGGGTGAAGTGGATTTCCATTTTGATCTACCAAATGCTCCTTGAGGTATGCTGCTCCCGATAGTCGGATCCCAATCCATGTCGACCCTTGCGTGAATTTTTTAAAAACACAATTTTTTTAATCAGTGCACCCTGCGTAACCTAGCACACTGGTGCGCTGGCTTATCCCAGCACACCACGCACGTACTGTTTGATAAAAAAATTAAAAACAATTTTTTTTAATCCGTGCACTGTAAACTAAGGGACCGGTGTGCTATTTCATTATAGCGCACCGCTCATGTACTGTTTGGATATATATATATATTGTATGTTAATCGGTGCACCATGTAAAATATAATGCACCAAGTCTCCTAGATGATAGAGAACACCGTACGGTGTTCCCTTGTTTGCACGGGGCGTTTATAAGAATAGGCTACACCACCCCCTCCACGACACCATATGCTACAAAAACTAACACTAGACGATTTTTATTATTTTTTTCGTGTTAATCGGTGCGGTGGTTAACATGTAATGCATCGGTGCTCCTTGGTGACATAGAGCAATTTACAGTGTTTTATACTGTTTTGGCGGTGCATTTATAAGACCACCACGCACCGATGTCAGTGCGTACACCATGAAAAGAGCACCGCTTTCTTGATATATATTTTTTTACCTGAAAATTTAATAGTTTATTTATAAAATATATTAATGAATGATATCGTACAGGTTTCATATTGATAAGGAAATGGCTAACAAGAGATCAAGTAACAAAAATACTGATAACACATCAAGAAAAGCAAAAAAGGCAATTTTTTTGTAAATTCTTTACAAAAAATATTATTTTTGAACTATATGTAAGTTTAACTAATATGTATTGTTTATTGTGTATCATGTAGAGCCACAAAATGACGAAGCTCGATAATATTATTCTTGATCTAGGACCAGAAGAGTGTAAAGGCTTGTTGGAAAAATTGCAAAAGGATGAATCTAGTGAATGAAAATATACTATCGATCCAATATGAGTTTCTTTTTTTAATTTTCATTAATAATATACTTAAAATTATTAGATAACATGTGTCAAATAGCCTATTAATTCACATATGTTTAATGTTCTACAGGTACCAACAACTCAAAAAAGGAATATTGTTCTAAGAAAAGAAAAGAAAATAGAACATGGAAATGAAAATGAATTACTCCTTAGCTCATCTGGAGTGGTGTTGGAGGTTAACAAAAGGGGGAAAAACTTTTTAAAAATTTTTAGGGATCTAGTAGAACGAATGTATAGACATTCTTTCCACTTACAATACAAAAATCAATCCAATGATTCCAAGAAATTTTTTTATCTAAACTATAGGAAGAGTTTTCAGAGAATTGGTCAATCAGACATGTCAGACTTTTAATAGCAAAAATGTACAACAACAAAAAAGAAGGAATGAAAAAAGTAATATTCTTTTAAATTTTGTTCTAGAATTATTTATAAATATCACTTTTGTTATATTTAATTTTCATATATCAATATAAAAATTAAATAGTTTATTGTCATGTTACATTTTCAGGAAGATTGTGAAAATCTCAAAATATGAACGAGCTGATATCAGAAATATGCCAGTAGGAATGTAAAAAAAGGTGTACAAGGAGATGGTCAAACAAATGGAAAAAATTGCATTGCATGAGGAGCCATCTCAACAATAACATGCTTCAAATGTAATATGTAATCATTGAATTTTTCGATCATTAGGTAGAATAAATAAACAATTTAGCATTAAATATTAATTTTCAAGTATTTTCTTGTAGAAAAGAAAAGAAAATGGAACCCATTCAGCACATAAAAAAGGACGACAAGGAAGAAAAGGGTTGATATCTAAGCTTGTGAGTAATTGTTACTTCCTTGTAACAACTTCTAGATTTCATTTTTGCATATTTTAAATTGTTTTACAAAATCATCTTTGAATGTCTTCAAACATGTGATAACATACAAAGAAGAACCATTAGACAAATTGATTAACATTGGGTTAAATATTGGTTGTGAATATATGTTGGCATATCATAAATTAATTTTGGAATTTGTAAGCATCTCTTGATCTTGTTTTACTTAGCTCCATCTATAATTAATAGAACAAAAAAATATTTTATATTAAACATATGATTTTTATGGGGTATAAAACTTGCAGGAAAATAAGTATGGAACTGTGCCAACAGATGAAATCTTAAAATATGGCATACTACATGGTTTTGAAAGAATGTGTATAGTTCAGGAGTCAATTTTTGCTATGGTACGTCATTTCTTTTCGATTTACATTGTTGTATATTATTTAATATTGAAATTTTCAGTATTCTCACCAATGTATATACACTCAATACATAAACACCGTGAACAAAGCATTCCTGGAAATAACCCAAGTCATGGAAGTAGCTCTAGCAGTGATAGTAGTTCAAGCAAAGAACGATGAGCATTATGTTTGGATATCAAAGCAAGGCATTGTATTTTTTTAAATATTTGTCTGTGAAATCAGACATTTCGTTTAATGTAATGGACATAGTGTCCCAATTGAAAGACAAAGGGATACCAATAACCATCCCATTTTGTATGAAAAATATTGTCTTATTCATATATATGTTTTAATTTATTCTATTGTGTTCTTCAATGTCGCTGTGAAATGTAACACCACTGATTAAATTTATGGATGATTAAGTATTATAATGAAGAGATGTGAAATATGATGATATGATATAACAAATTAATCCAAACATCACATCCAAATGCACTAATAAAACTTTAATTGATATGAATACTGTTATAAGATATGTGTCGTCTTTTGATAAATAATGAATTTTCAAAAATCACAATAATTATGATATGATATAAAAAATTAATCCAAACATCACATTTAAATACATTAATAAAAATTTAATTAAGATGAATAATGTTATAAGATGTGTCGACTTTTCATGAATAACGAATTTTAAAAAATCACAATAATTGCACTGTCACAGGTCAATGTTTCTAAAAAATACAAAATGACCACCGATGTGTGTCAGTTACTATACACCGGTGTGTTTGTATGATACAGCGCACCGGTGCTTTCTACGACCTATGGGCACCGTACAAATACCAATACCAATTATAAATCTCGGTGTGTTTGTGTGATACTGCGCACCGGTGTGTTTATAAGAGACTACACACCAGTGCATTTGTATGACCTATGGGCACCACACAAATACCAATACGAATTAGAACAATCGATGTGTTTGTCTGATACTGCACACCGATGCACTTCAATAAGACTACATATCGGTGCGTTGATACGACATATGGGCACCGCACAAATCCCAATACGAATTACAACAATCATTGTGTTTGTCTAATACTGTGCACCAGTGTGCTTCTATAAGTCTACGTACCGGTGCGTTGATACGACATATGGGCACCGCACAAATCCCAATACCAATTAGAACGACCTTGTGTGTTGTATCACCTACAGTGTGCCAGTGTGGTTGTATACCTTTATGGCCCTGTGCATGCACCTTCGACCACCCCGAGCCAACCGTCTATATGACACGCACCAGTGCGTTGACACCTTTGTAGTGCACCGATGAAAAAAACATCCGTAATAACCTCCGGCTGCCCAGGTTTTTTAGTTGTGTTGAAATTTTGTTAAACGCTCTACAAAAACCTCCGTTATCAAAAACAGATGTTGTAGAAAATGTTTTTTTGACAATTTTGGCCAATTTATAACACTAAAAACCTCCTTTATAACCTGTGCTAGAGGGTTTTTTCCTTGTAGTGAGATGAACTTCCAAATAATTATGGGGAATAGCATGAAATTCACTCCAGTTGGGAGAGGATCCATAATGTTTCGGACAGAAGCCAGAACCAGTGTCAAGGTCACAGATGTACTACATGTGTCGGGGCTTGGGATTAATTTAATCTCAGTATCCCAGTTACAGGACAAAGGGTATGAATTTTTCGGGAAGAAGGTATATTTCAAGCACCCAAGTTTGAAGCAAACAAAGCAGATCAAAGTTCAAAGAAAAAGGCTATACAGGTTGCAGCTTGAATCTCCAATGGCACTAATCAGTAGTAATCTTGAAGACAAGAAAGGGTTGAACGAACTTTGGCATATAATAATGGGGCACTTGCACCATGGTGCATTGAAGATGCTCAGAGAAACAGTTGATGGGGTACCTGTTCTCAACACGGATCGTGATGATGTATGTCGAGGATGTGTACTTGGGAAGTACGCTATGACAGACTTTCCCAGAAGTGAAAACTGGGCAGCAATCATATTAGGACTGATACACTCAGATATATGTGAACCAATGTCCACTAACGCTCTCAAGGGTGGAAAATATTTTGTCACATTCATTGATGATCACTCTAGGAAGACTTGGATCTACTTCCCGAAGACAAAATATGAAGTCTTTGAAAAGTTCAAAGAATTCAAGGCTCTTGTTGAAAATATGATGGGGAAGAAAATCAAGACATTTCATTCAAATAATGGTGGAGAATACATAGATGGAGACTTCACAGATTTCTGCTCAAAGGAGGGCATCAGGAGGGAGTGGACTGTGCCATACAACCCAAATATTTATGGGTTGAAGCTTGCAACACAACAGTGTACATCCAGAATAGGAGTCTTCATAGAACATTGAGGAAGAAGACTCCTAAAGAGGTTTTCACGGGGAAGAAACCAGAGGTAGGGCACCTTCAGATATTTGGTAGCATGGCATACTGTCATGTACCAAGCAAGAACATAAGAAAGCTTGATCAAACTGCAGAAAGAGGGTATCTTGTATGATAAAGTGAAGTCTTCAAGGCATATAGGATATATATTCCTAATAGCAGTAAGGTTGTGATAAGTCACGATGTTAAGTTCATGGAGGATATAGCTTTTCAGAAATCGCATGCTATGTCGGCAGAGGATCAAACTACAAAAGTTCCCTTGGTCCAAGAGCAGCAGGGGCACCACGAAGAACATACAGAAAGACGAAATTTGGTACCCATTATAGGTACTAACGTTTTCATAGAAGAAGATCAGGAGGATACTCAATCTGAGGAACAACCAGATCAGGAGGAAGAGGTGAGAGAGAAGCCTTCCACCAGTGGTCAGATCAGTAGGGAGGCTCAGCAGATACTGAGGGACATAGAAAAATTTATTGGGACTCCCAGGAATGGGAAGAGCGAGCGTAGACCTCCTGACAGGTACCAGGCTTTGGTTGCTCAAGTAGAGGAACCCTCCAGCTTCCAGGAAGTTGTTCAGCACTAGGTATGGGTAGATGCCATGATATAGGAGTATGATTCTATCATGACAAATTATTATTGGGAAGTTGTGCCCAGACCTCAGATCAGGTTATTTTTTGGATCACGATGGATCTACAAGATAAAATACGTTGCAAATGGTAGCGTAGAGAAATATAAGGCAAGGTTCATGGAAAGGGTATGCTAAGAAGGAAGGCATTGACTATGAAGAGACCTCTGCACTAGTTTCCAAATATACCTCCATCCGGATTGTCGTATCCTTAGCATTGCAAATGGGATGGGAGAATCATCAAATGGATGTAAAAAGAGCGTTCTTGAATGGAGAGATTGAGGAAGAGGTATATATCGAACAGCTAGAGGGTTTTGAGACTCATGTATGTAGATTGAAGAATGCCCTGTACAGGCTCAAGTAGGTTCTGAGAGCATGATATGATTGAAACAATAGCTATTTGCAAAAAATGGGGTTTGTTAAGAGTGACGTAGATCCCAATATTTACTACTTTCTGGTAGAGGATGAGCCATTAGTATTAGTACTATATGTAGATGATATGTTTCTCACTGGATCATCTAGGCTCATCAAGGATTGAAAATGGAATCTAGAAGTTGAATTCAACATGAAGGATTTGGGTATGATGCATTACTTCCTAGGATTGGAAGTCTGTCAAAATAATGGAGATATCTTCATGGGGAAGGAGAGGTATGCCTTGGAAATTATGAAGAGGTTTAGAATGTAGGATTTCAGGCTTGTGGCCACACCCATGATCACTAATTGGAAAAATATATATGCATCAGAAGACACAGAGGTGGACCCCACCTTATACAGACAGCTCATCGGGTCATTGATGTATATGGTTAACACCAAACTAGACATTTGCTTTGTTGTCGACACTCTTAGTTAGTGCATGGTGGAACCCAGAAGAGTGCACTGGGCAGCAGCAAGGCACGTCCTAAGGTATGTATGAGGAATAGTCAAATTTTTTATAAGGTATGGCCGAGGAGAGGATTTCATACTTAGTGGATTCACAGATGCAGATTGGGCAGGAAGCTCAGTGGACATGAAAATTACTTCTTGGTATTGTTTCAGCGTTGGATCAGGAATGGTGTCCTGGTGCAGCAGGAAACAGAAGTCAATAGCATTGAGCACAGTTGAAGCAGAGTACATGGCAGCTATTATAGCTACATGCAAAGCCATCTGGCTTCAAAAAATTCTTGTGAGTCTATTCAGGAGTAGGATGGAGCTGACTAGAATTTACTGTAACAATCAAAGTTGTATCAAACTCTCTGAAATTCCATTATTTCATGATCGGTCCAAACATATTGACATCAGGTGTCATTTTATCAGAGACTATGTTCATCATGGGGCAGTACAACTCCTGTACATTCCCACATGAGAATAGACAACAGATATACTCACTAAAGCTCTAGGGAGGATTAAGTTCGCTCAGTTCATAGAACAGTTGGGTATGAATGAAAAGCCATTTCAGTAGTCAATGGATCTTCAGCGAAGTTGAAAGAGGGAGTTGCATTACAGTAGAATTTGGTAGAAGCATGCAGAGTCAGCAGTAGTACAGTTGCAACATTTTTGCAGTGTTGGTGAGCAGCATCAACAGCGCAGCAGTAGATGTTACAGAAGTCAGAGAAGCACATAGAGTTGTATTGCTAGAGAACTTTCCTCGCTAAGAGGGAGTGTTGATTTATGGTAGCATCAGATGTGCTCTAGCCTTGTGATCTTGTATATAGTTTAAGACACATGCATTCCATAATACCCAGAAAGGATTTTGGAAAAAGCCACTTATAGATGGTTTAATTAAATTAATTAATGGTTTTTTAATGTTTTCCTAAGTATAAACTTAGCCTAAACTGATTAATTAAAGGGTATTAATTAAACGAAGTGTGAATCTTCTAGATAAAGTCATGGATCAAATCTCAGTTAATCTTATCCCTTGATTATGATTTAATCTTGGCCATTGATGAGTCAGTGAAAGATTATAAAGCAGAGCTCGATGGACATTTGGAAAACACATCAGACGAAGAAAGAATCTAAAGATCGATTTCTTCAGTCGAAGGAAGAATTGAAGTGATTCTCAATTGCAAAGAGGGGAAGGTGAAATCTCTAGGAGGGAGAGTTTCTGAAGCATAGAGAGTACAAGGAGAGAAACGATAAGGGAGCCACAGCAGCAGCGCAAAGATAGCCTAGCAATAGTTATGTTGGGCTAGCGTAGAGCAGCAAAGGGAGTTTTTATTTTAGTTGGAGAGGCAGTTGAGGGTTCATCTAGTATCTGGAGGACATTTCTGGAAGGGGAGAAAACTCTAGTCTCACCTAGCAGTGAGCACTGAAGCAGTCACATCAAGCAGTAGCAGTAGCAGCAGTGACAACGTGGTGGACGTAGTCATTGTGCAAAATTCACGTAGAGCTACTTAGTGTGGGTGCAAGTCAGTGTCGAAACTTCGTGGTAAAGTGAGAATTGTCTCACTAGTCTATTCTCATCATATTTTTTCAAGTGATTGATTGATGATTACAATCACACATTTGTACTAATAATTTCTGCATAATAAAGAAACCCTCAGATCTACTACATCGGCTTTCCCGAGTTGGGTTTTTCCAGGGATAATTGTCCAAAAATAACGGTGTCTATGTGTGAATACTTGTGCTATTTCTTTCATGTTGGTTATTTATCGTGAAGTCTGCAACATATTTTATTTTGATATTTAACACAGTGAAATGTTAAATAATTGTGTTGAGAATGCAATAGAAGAAATATAATCAGTAGCTACAATAGAATTCTACATTATATAATTTTCACAAAAATTAGGTGAGCATATTTCTTCTTGAAATAAAAATTTTAAACATGAATCATGAGAAGAAAAATATGAATGACAGTCCTCAATGCCATGGTCCTCTACAATTTGAATACATTGTTGATCATCTTCATATGACATGGCGACCAGATTGTCATGTTTTTTATCACACTCATCGGTCATAAGAGGGAGAACTTCAGATTGTTCTTGAAACTCAAAACTGAAATTTCTATCATTTATCACAGAGTCATCCAAAGAATATTTTTCACTTACTTGAACAAATATCTCATCTTGTTTTTCTTAAAGGGACTATATTACCTCCCTCTTAAGACTATGTTCTAATGGGATGAGAACACTTGGGTCAATAACTTTTTTTCTTCATTCAAGGTGATCTCAACAATAGAGCTCTCCTTCATGGGATCTGGAACAACATACTCTTCATCATCACAATCTGAATCTAGATCTGGAATAGCCAACTTGACTTTATTACAACTTGAAATTAGAACTTGATTTTCCTGCATACTATCTTCTGTTGCAAGTAGATCTGAAATAAGACCTCGTCTTCCATATTTTCAATTGTACAAAGATATTTGGCCTGTTGCAAACTTTCCTGAGCATTTTGATAAGTATCCTCTAAGTTTTCTTTATGTTGCTGAAATGGTTTTTCATATAGGGCTTCCATGATCTCATCGTCCATGAATTCATCATCTCCATAAACATTTTCAAGATTTTCAATAAAACTATCAACATGTTTACAGCAGTTCTGAACTAATATTAAGGATGAACAAGATTCTTTATATCTTTCAAAGAACATGGTATCAAAATCATTTAAATAGTAAATACAAGCAAGCCGAAAACTTTCATACCAAGATCGGGCTTCACCTTCTAGAGTGGCCATGAATATCTTCATCAAGCAGTCTTCAGGAAAATCAATCTTTAATCTATGCACATGCATGTGAAATCTCACCATATGAAGAGCATCATCATTACCTTTCACATTTTTGAACTTCGAAAGATATGTCATCCAATCAACCTGAGGCATGTTGTTCGGAAAACCTTGTATGTGATCTCGTCTCATTGGAGCATACCTTCAAGCAATTGAATCCATTTTGACAACAATGAAGTCACCAAGAATTTTTTTAGACTATCGGTTCTTGAAGAGTGGATTCGACATAAAAATTCTGAACCTTGGGATTTTTCGACACTGGAGTTGCTAGGTGAATTATGCACAACCTTCTTGTTTCTGATCGTTGTTCACCATCAATAATCAGATCTGATATTTTTCGTTCTTTCCCAAGGAATATTTGTCTTTTCGCCTCCCCGAAAATGGCGCCAGTATGTTATCACTCCACCAGATCTTAAAGGAAGAGAAAGAGTCCAAACAGAGGTAACCACAGACCAATCTTTTAGCTTGGTAGATATCCCTACCAAACCGGAGAGGGCTCTCTCCATAAAGTCACTGCCAAGAGGGATGGATGAATTGGGGTTTTAGGCTAGGTATGAGTACAGGGGTTTGTCTGTTTGGATTGGTTTTGCTGGATGGGTGAATTAGGTCAAAGAGGCTAGGTCAGGGAAAATAAGATTAGGGTTGCAGAGATTCAATGGGGCAAGGTAGGTAGAAAACCTAATACTTTAGGGTTTCAGGGTGAGATGGAATAGACTGATGAGGAGCTATAAAGAGAAAGGCAAAGCGCGTATTATTTATAAACTGAATAATATGAACAAACTATGAATATTTCCCAAAACAGAGCATGAGACATGTATTCTATATATCAACTTGAAAATCATCATATCATGGAAATGAAATGGACCATGAAAAAAAAATCATACATGATGATACATAAGAATAACAATGTTAAATCTCCATACCACGGGTATCCCAAAGAACTAGCCACAACCTTTTCATTAATTTCCTACCAAATACTTATTACACTAGAGTATTTGATCAATGCAACAACATCCAACCTGGAAAATGAGACAAAAAGTACAAGATATAGACCAAAAAAAAAAATTATATCAACCTCAGTGGTCGAATCACTGAGAGGAGGAGCAGTTCCACCAAAAACTGAACGGACACCTAGAGTGCAAGGAGGTCAAATTTACTCATCCCTCACTTTTGGAAACTGATTCATTACATCATCATCAAAAGTTTTCATCTAATGTATTTACCCTAGATAAGTCTAAAAACACCATAATTACATTTACATCATTGATTTAGAGAGGTGAAAAATCCATTTTCCAAGTGAAATTGAGAAAAAGTAATAAAATTTGGAAATATCAGCAAACAAAGAAAAATTGTCAAAAGTGCAGCACCAAGCTCAAAAGCGTAGCGCCATCTTCAGCACCACTTTTGAGGGGGTTCTCGGTGTCCAAATTGAGCTCATGATAGCTCAGTGGAAACCCTGTCTAGTCTACTTTCTAGATATATTATTGGGTTCCAAAATAGTTCGGATTTGACCCTCCAAAGACCAATTTTCCCAAAACTGGTCAAAAGCACAGCGCCTGCCTCCAAAATAGGGCAGAAAGGTCATTTTTTCAGGGTTTTTTCACCTTTTGACTACTTCTTTGACCCAAAATAACTTAGAAATTTTTTTTCCTGACTGTAAATTCCCTTTTGAATCTAATGGTAACCTGATTTTTTCCATTCGAGGTCCCTAGGAAAAGTGCAGCGCCTAAGGCGCTGCGATTTTTCCAGTGCCACTGTACAAAATTGCCAAAAACACAAAAATTTCCAAAAATTTGAAAATTTGCCCAAATTTCTTAAAATTTTCTAATGTGGGATGTTGATGAGGTTTATTAGTCAATGAGTGATGCCTCAGTGAGAATATCAAGATTTTCCCCTTCATTTTTCTTGGTTAGGGTTTCAAGTCTTGATTTGGCCTTTTGGAGTTTTGAGCTTGCAATTTGGTTTTTCTTGAAGTAGTGTTTGGGCCTCTTTCTCAATATGTAATTGTCCTTTTTTTCCTTCTCTAGGAGCTTCTCAAGATGCTGGTTGACCCTATCAAGCCATTGCGCTCGATTCTCATTAACAATGTTGGCAAACTATTCCTTCAAAGTCATCTCATTAGCAAGCTCAACCTCCTTTTGCCTCTCTAGTTCTAGAGCTCTTTTCAGCCCTCTAGTCCTAGGTATTCTTCTTGGCACTTGTTCCTCTGCCTCATTTGTTTCACCGTATCTTTCTCGCCTCATCAAGAAAGGCCTTTTCTTTGTTTTCTTCTCTTTTTTCCTTGAGAAGCTAAATCTCCTTGATGGCCTGCTTGGTCTTAAGTTGTTCATTTTCTTGCTCATAATATGAAATGACAAACTTAGATCTCTCTAAGTTGGTCTGAAGCTCCTTGATTTGGGCATCCTTCTACTTGATAATAAATTTGGAGGCCTCATCATCATGTTGCTCATCCAAGTCAACAAGGTCAAAATATGTCTTTGTCTCATGAAGGTCATCCTCCTCATGAATGACTTCCTCATGTACATCTTTCGCTGCCATATTTTGTTTTCCATTCTGTACCTACTTTGTTGGTGAAAAAGACAGGTTCCCTCCCACAATATATATGCGGAAAACACTTACCTATTCCCTCTCTTATATGTCTTTGCCAACATGTTGATTTCACCCTCTTTAGGCTTGCTGACCTCAACTCTATTCGGTGACTCATCCTGCTCATAAAATGGTGATGACGATGGTGATGGTGATGGAGTATGTGAAGTGGACTGAGGTGGAGGCATAGATGTAGTAGGGTGAGATGAATAAGGCACATATTCAACATGCAGAGCTTGTGGAGCAGTGAATATTTCATTTGCAATGAAGGTGTCTCATGAGATTCCCAACTGATCAAGGTGATGGAGGACAATGACCTTGATCAATGAGTGGTGGAAGAGGTTATTCATTTTTTGGTCATAGTCTCTCTTTTTCACAATGTAAGCCATTTTATCTATGCTCCTAAATAGAAAGTATTGTATATTGAGAAATATTACTCTTGTGAAGTGCATCAGCAGTCTAATGTGGTATGTGTAGAGCCTGGAAAGCCTCCCTTCACAAGAGAAGTACTTCATGATAATTTTCATCATGAGTGCATACCTATCAAGGTGGTAGTTGAAAGGGAAGACCCTCCTCCTTTCATTTCTATATCTTGGTTTGATGAATGGTTCATAGTATTGATCCTCCAAATCCTTGGATCTAAACCATTTCTCTCCCATGTTTGGAATCCATGTGGCAGCAACAATCACAGATGTAGATACACTGAAATTCACACCAAAAAGGGTCACCTAATTATCTCTGAGGTTTGAGATGTAGACTCTATTCAACATAGGATGATGTTGGAACCTCTTAATCATGTTGCAAAAATTAAGCCAACCTACATATTCAAAACAACATACAGTCATGGGAGAGGCCCTGATGTCATTTGTGGTGGCAGGCTTCAGCCTTAGGATTCTTCCTCCTTTGTGAGGCCTCCTCTTTTCTCTATTATCCTCTCTCTTTCTACCCTCCTCCTTCATATGGTCTCTATCTTCCTCCATAGTGTTTAGTGGCCATGAAACCCTAAGGATAAGGTGAATGGGAATGGGGAGTGAAGATTGGTCTAGGGAATAGGGATAACTCTAGGAAAATTTATGGAGATGGGGGAAGGGATTATGAAGCTTTGGGAGGTGATGGGAGGTCTAAATGTCAAGGTAATTGAAAATGAGAATTTAATTACAGGTTTAGGGAAGGGGCTGCCTAGGAATGTAGAAGCCTAGGACTTAGGGTTTTTAGGGGAAGGGACTTAGGGACTAGGGAATGATAGTGTAAGGGTAGGGATAGGGTTTTTAGATGTGTGATAAGAAAATGTAGGTTATTAGGGCATCAAATTTTGGGAATTAGGAGTAGAACTAGGGTTCCTAAGTATACAAAATGCTATTTTTTCATAAGAAGAAAAACACCATTAAAATGATATGTAGGGAAGCAAGGAGGGGATAAATTTGTGTTACTTACTTGATTTAGGATGAAACAAGAATTTGTTGAAGGTTTTGAGAGATTTGGATGTGCTTTGATGCTTGGAGAGCTCACTGGGAAAAAGCACAACACATTATGCAAAAGCACAGCGCCTTTCCCAGAAGCACAACGCCAGTGGAGAATAAGTGCAACGTTGCCTGCTCT
The DNA here is from genome assembly GCA_034641835.2 of Pinus albicaulis. Taxonomy (NCBI): domain Eukaryota; kingdom Viridiplantae; phylum Streptophyta; class Pinopsida; order Pinales; family Pinaceae; genus Pinus; species Pinus albicaulis. The sequence goes on along the minus strand of CM076582.1, from coordinate 584,150,077 downwards.
AAGCACAGCACCACCCTCTGAAAGTGTAGCGCCATTGAAAAACTTAGCCTCTGACCCTAAAAATCATTCTTTCTGGCTATGGAAGTGCAAGCTCGATGGATGAAATGATAAATGAGCTTCTTTTTTATGTCTTGGTGGTCTTTATACTTCATGATTTGAATGAATTGGGCCTTCGGACCCACTTTTTTTTTCTTGACTTTCACTTTAAAATCTGAATTTTTACCTTTGCATTTGACTTTCTCTTTTACAAATTGATCACCTGATGACTTTTATAACTCTTTGATTTGACATTTTTTATGCTTTTGCATGTTGGAACTCTAAGTTAGCAGCTTGGGAATCACGATACTTATTACATTTGAATGACATAAAATTACATAAATAAAATTAAAAATTACATCTAAAAACCAAAACTATATGTTAAAATGAGAAATTTTATTTACAAATCATCTTCATATGGTGAGGAGATTTTATTATATCACCCTTTACTTGTTGGTCTTATGTAGTGGAAATGAAGTTTTATTGGACCTTGGAAACCCTAATGACCTAATGAAACCTTGAAAAACCCTAAAAGACCTAATGAGACCTTGAAGGACTGAATTTCATGAGGAAATGAATGATATGATTTTATGGATGATGTATAGTCAGCAAGGTATGAAACTATGCCAGCAAGTCATCAAATTTTAGGAAGAGTGATGTTTTGGACTAGGGCTACCATCAATGACTAATTTTTTGCATGACCTAGTGGAATGATAAAAAAATTATGAGTGGGACCCCTAAAATGATATGGAAAGAGGATTTTTTATCACTGATGGCAAGATGCAAATATTGAAACTAACAGCATATATGAATCTCTCCATGGTCAGGTTATACATTCTACAAATTTTGTTAACCTATTGACTAGTCGTGATTTCAAAATTTCCTTATTATTCTCCTCCTGAGTTATCTCTCTCATTATTATTCCAAAATTTATGGATCACAATCTATTACTCCATGAGTGAGTTACTCAAGTTGATATAGTTTCTGACAAATTTAGCTAAATGGAATAAATTTCCATAGTTAAAAGAAATGGAAAAAAAAAGGTTGAAGTTACTTTAATTTTAGTGAGGTTTTCTGGTCAAATTCCCGGTAACATTTCAAGGCTATCATATCATGTTCCTAATTTTTAAGTCTAATGTATTCCATTATTTCAAATATATCTGGGAATATTGTTCTTTTTAGCAGTTAAAAGGTGCAAAAATCCATCTAAAATCTACTTTCAATCCATCTATCTCTGGCTGAGAAGCATGAAAAAGGGTATATATTCAACTAAATTTCCCTCGGAATTGTATAATCCCATGGAAAGCTATCTTTGTCTAACAATCACAACTAAGGGTAGTCTAATCTATCAAATTTGCTTAGGAATTGCATTTAGGCTCATCCCCATGGAAGACCCTATTAGCAAGCAGAGTGAGCCCATTGGTTTTGAAATTTTGTCATTATTAATGCAAGTTCTCCAAGTTTCCACTAAACCATAGCCGAATAGGCTTGTTTTTCAACAATAGGCTCTTCTGAATTCCAAAATTTTGTGGCAAAATCAGTGCATACATGAGATAAGCCTATAGTAGTCAAAAGTAAAATTTGACATTAAACACAATAGTCAACTTGGACGTTGATTTAACTTGTGTGATGAACTAAAAACCCCACATAAGTCTCTAGCATCTTTATTATATTACTGTTTCAAGTTACAGAGTGGGATTGACATCAGATCGACCAAAAACATGATTCTCCGCTCTAGCTCGCTGGGTAATTTTAGAAAGTAGCATCGTGTCTCATATATTTTTTTATTTATCAGGCTACAAATTGCTTTGTTTTGGACACTCAATGAATTCATAAGTTAAAAATTAACCATGCAAAAAAAGGATGATTCAGAGGTTCAAATTTTGTTGGTTTCTGAGGTATATCTCTCCCGTCACACAGATACACATACCCAAATGCAACCTCTCCAAACATCAGAGTGAAATTTTTATTGAGGGTGAGAGTTTCATATGCCATTAATATCAGTCAAGTGTCTCTTAATTCTTATGTAAGTAGGTGTTGGGTGATTTAATCACGAGTTAAATCCATGTCATTTAATTGTCAATCTGGGGTTTCGTAAACTGACGAGGTATACATGTACTATATGTACTAGGTGGTTATATTTCATATTATATTAATATAATGCAATTAAAACTAATTCAAAACCAATTACATCAATCAAAACCAAACCAATCCAAACATAAAGAAATTAAAATCACACTTGCAGAAAGGAAATCACACTTTCTTGAAATTGAAATCAGACTTGCATAAATGAAAATCACACCACACTTGAATAATTGAAATCACACCACACTTGCATATTTGAAATCACATTGTTAAAAGGAAAATCACACTTGCATAAAATGAAAGCACACTTGCTGAAAAGAAATGAAATAACAAAAATATACTATGTTACCAATATGTATAAAGATGTGCAAATTGTGGTTGATGGGGGGCCTCCATGCCTCAATAAGCACACTAAATAACTATCACATATTGGAGATCAAAGTGGTATTATATATTTCATAAAATGAAGTTACAATATATTACAAGAATTCTCTCTCCTTGCTTTACAAATCACATCTTGAATGGAACTTGGAACCTCCAACTATCAACTAGCCACTAGCTACCTCTAACCTCTAACAACTAACAATTAACAACTGGCTACACCACTACAATTGACAACCCTTTGTATGAAGGGTGCACTCCTATTTATACAAAAATCAAGGATAAATTTACAATAAATGCAAATCCTCAAATCTCTCCTAAATCCACATTTATCTTTTGTGGTTACAACCAATCTCCTAAAAATGTAAGATACATATCCTCTCAAAGTTATCTTATCCATTATTCTTCTCCTTTGAATGTTCCTATCTTAATGATCCATATATTCTTCAAATATTCTACAAATCCTCTTGAGTTATAATTTGAAATTCGAATTTGTAGTCAGGAGGCCAAGTAGGACCCTTCTAGAATCCCCAAGTAGGCCTACAATATCACAAAATATATATATGAAAACATGTTAATTTTATAATATTTAATCACATATTCACTTAAAATACTTAAAATAAATGAATTTGAAAAATATAATGCTAAACCCATATGATCATGAAAATGGTTACTTAATGTAGGGTTATGTAGCTACGGAATTACAGAATGTGGGTAAAATGATGGAAATGTGGGTAAACTGGATGACATTTTGGAGGCCCAAAAATAGGTGTCTTATTTCTTTTATAATATGACATATTATCAAAATTTGATTTTTGCATTCCTTAATTCAAGACCAGTACTTTGTTGTATTGATAACTAGATAAGCTAGGAATTGAACCATAGATGTATGGTTTCTCTACCGCTGAGCTACATATTCATTTATGACATAATCGTTAATGTTTTAACCTAGGAGCATGGATTACGATCTCTCCCCACTTTTCAAACCATACTTTGAATCTTTGTTTACAAACCTAGTTGTTGCGTGAATCTTGGATAAAATAAGTCTTGGAACCTCGAATGCAAGTCTCCCCAAAAATTAGGTATCAGTGTGCCCCTTTATTTTCCTTCATAATGAAATTTTTCTCATTAATTTACCCTATCTCGAGGTGATACCTATCCTGCAAATAATTGATCCTAGAATAAATATATCTTTCATTCATGAGTTCATCCCAAGGAAGTATCGGTCGGGGGATCCTTATAGGCCTTTGTACTATGCAGTGTGGTAGACACCTTGGATAGATTTTTTTGTGTACAAGGTTTTCATTATCTACTCAAACATCACTTTTTTTCCACAGTAACCGAGAGTCTCTATCATCTTGATGAGTTCTGGTGATATGGCGGTAAGTGGCGACTCCCAATAGTAGGTAAGAAAAAGTATCTTACTTTGGCAATGATTATACTTAGTGTATGAAGGTTGGTATGTATGTATTTCACTTGTATGTCCTTATATTGGGCTTCGCAAATATTTTTTGTGATGAAAAGGAGAGGAATGGGGCTATAAATAGGGTTAGGATGAGTGGGGTATGTGTAACGCCATATCATGCACTAGAAATATCACGTGCCTAGATTTTATTTAAGCCCCATGTGTCCATCAATGACTCATCCATCCATCCATGCCCATGCCCATGGCCCTCCATCAATATTTACGCATTCTCCTTTGCTAATTTCAGTGAGTTTTCATCAAGGTCGGTGGACTATTCACCCTTTGTATTATTGTGGAGGGTAATGGAAAATGCAATGTCGCAGTTATTAATCCAGATTTTCCTTAACCTTAATAATAGCTTCTGAACTTTATTATATTCATTTTTTTTATTTATTATTTCTTCTTCATCAAACAATTATCAAGAGAAAAATAGTAAAAACAATGGACATAAAAATTAGGCTCCAAGCCATGGAAAAACCCCTCCAAGGGGAAACCCAGAAAAATCTCTTCTTATAGAATCTAATTCAAATTTGACAACCAAAACCCAAACCCTATACCAAGTCCTCCTCCAAGCACAAATTTAGCCCTCCAAGGGGACCTTCCAATAGGATTAGATCAATAAGGTTTGATCCTACTTCAACCAGCTTCCAGCTTCAACTTCGACCCCAACTTCAACCCTACAACTTCGTCCTATAACTTCAATCTTGTAGTTGTTGCAGAAATCCTAATTCTAGCACAATACAGTTCTTCAAGAGATCATCCTTTGATCAAGATAATATCTTCCAAGGTAAAAAAAGTCAAATTAGGATATTCATTATTCCAGCAACTTGATCCTGCAACTTTATCTCTTGCTATTTGGACCTACAATTTTGGCCTTCATTGAAGCTGCAAAAACCCCAGTTCTCGAACGTGCAAGAGAGATAGAGCCTAAAAAAAATATTTCCTTCTTCTTATTGAATTCTAATTTCCTTCTATACCTTCACTCTTCCTTTCTTAAAGCTCCCAACTTCATATTGAACTTCTTATGAGAGAATAAAAAATGAGTGACTTATGAGGTCAAAGTTGCATGTATTTAGAGCCTTTCCAAGGGATCGAATCCCCTCCTTTAGGCCGACTTGTAGTTGTGAGGGCCAACTTGTACTTTGGAGATTTCCAAGACTTTTTAGGCTTAAAATAAATTATTTTACAAGGTACATTTTTCCCAGAAGGGTCGTATAATCATTATGTCTACTCTCTTGACTCGTGACAATAAATCCTATGATCTAACAAACCCTAGAAGCATGAATAATATGCGTTAACCTAGAATACCATCAATAAGAAGCATGAAACCCATGCTTTAAAATAATAATGATAATAATAAAAAAAAAAAATTATTACATAATATATACATATTTAAATGAGTATAATAAAAATAATGAAGACTGAAACTAGTTACATTTCCAATACTCACTCTTAACTAGGGAGGTATTCATAATTGTACAACTAGTACAACATCATTTTCAATCTTAAGAGTTCTCACAAGAAGAGTCAGATTGATAAGTCAATTGTAAGTATCAACATGATAATCAACATTGTCTTTGAGGCCTAACTAGATAAGTTCAACTTCATTCGAGAGCATTATGTTGGGAGGCTTTACGTGAGATATTGCACTACCTCTAAGGCACATACTCCATCTGGATGTTCACTAGGTATGTCCTTTTAGGAAACATTTTATCTTGGATTTTTAACCCTTAATCCTCAAAGAATATCGATCCTCTTCAACCATGCTTATATTGAATATTTTCTTATCCTTAAAGAGTGTCAGTGCCTTTCTTTTCTTGGATTATATTTAATCAATGAAATGATAGATGCTTATACAATCCTCCACCATCCTTTTTCCATGGCCTTCACTTAGACTTATGGTTTTTAGTCCTAGTCAAGTGCATGACACATGAAGAAGAGAATTCATATTTGATTTCCACCATTACTCCCTCTCAAACAGAGAGGATATCCCCATTCCATCTTGATTAGGGAATAGATCCTTGCTCGTGTTCAAGGAGACTCCTTCACTCCCTCTCAAATCTAGAGAAGATTATTGACTTCCATTTTAATTTGAGAAGTCATAACCACAAGCTCTCTAGCTTATATGAGTATAACTATAACTTGTGACAATACAACTATTTAAAAACATATATTTCTAAGTAGATAACTTGATATAAGAGCGTTGATGGATAAGTGGTGTAAATCTAGTCTTGTCTCTCCATAATTTCTTCTTCTCCAACAGTGCAAAGCTATTTTTGGAAAGATAATAATGTGGAATTTTGGTTTCAATTAAAGCTAAGGATTATTGCTCAATTATTTATCATTTTAGATTTACAGCTCACCACTTTGATGTTACATCTGTTGAAAAGAAACTTTTAGATAAAACGATGTGTAACTTAGATGGTTTTGAAATAGTAACGGTGTAGAATTTGATAACGCTCGCCGTCGCCGCCAACTACTCGTCGCTCCTTCGACCCACGCCGTATGTTTCGATGAGAGCCGCATCCAAGGTTGGTCTTCACCATCTGCTGATTCTGCTGCAAACACAAATGGCCACAAACTTGATGAAACCACAGCTGCCTTTGCATATTTAATCGGCTCTCTGGGACCTCAACGAACCAGACCAACAACCACAAAATTTGTAAAAAAACTAGAATCCATACCAGAAATTTCATTACCACCAACCGTGCCAAGGAAAGTCGCGATCTATATCATGGAGAAAGGACTCATAGGTCAGTTTACAGGACTATGTCCGTCACCCAAAACAATGCAGAAATGGGTGGAGAGAAACTGGATCCAGTTCACACAAGGGAAAATCGCCATTCGATTCTGTGGAAGAGGATACTATACATTCCATTTCGAGACCAAAAGTGACCGAGATCTAATCTTCTGAAGCGGGCCTTACTTCATGGATACAAGAGGCCTATATCTTAACCGATGGACTCCAGATTTCGATCCAGAACTAGATGTTCCCAATGCTGTTCCGGTATGGGTCAGATTGTCGCACCTCCCTCTTCACTGCTGGAGTGATGAATCGGTCCGAGTAATATGGAATGGAGTGGGCAAATACATTGACAAAAGTGAACCCAAAGATAACATATACGCATGCGCAAGAATCTGCGTCGAGGTGGATCTAGGAAAGGGCCTCCCGGAAGTTGTCAAGATCAAGGTGGAAAACTGGGTCCACATCCAATAGCTGAACTACGAGCAAATCCCCTTCAAATGTAAGGTATGTCATGAATACAGTCATTTTGACAATATATGTAGTAAAAGAGAGGAACCTGAAAAAAAATGTAGAAGAAAGCTCGGATCCAAAATGGGAACAAGTTAAAATTAAGAAGACAGCCCCAAAGCCCACTTTAGGACCTCATCCACCTCCACCGCCTGGTTCCCATCCTTCCTCTCAAACAAACATCCCAAAAACCACCCTTTTGGGGACAAATTCTTTCGACATTCTCTCATCTACTCTCATATCATCAGATCTGGTCTCCTCCTCATCTCCTGAGCCCTCTCTCCTCTCATCCCTTGCCCCTTCCCCCCTAGGCTCCCCTAATCAGGCGAACAAATCCATCCCCCAAATCCCGGAATGAATACTAACAAGAAACCAATCCAAAGAGAACCTTCAAAATACCAAGAATATCAAGAAAGTTGGAAGGAGATCAAACAAAGAAATCAGGGATGAAGAAGCAGCCAAATACATCTCATTGGGAACACAACAGGGGTTGGAGAAATTTCTAGAAAAGGACCAAAGAATAAAGAGAAAATGCAACAAAAAAACAAATGGAAGGGTCCCACAGCCACCCACAACAATAAATAATGATAGTTGTCTCATGGAATTGTAGAGGGTTGGGTCATCCCTCCAAAATAATTTTTTTAAAAGACCTGATAAAAAGTGAAAAACCCGACATCCTCTTAATTCAAGAGACAAAACTCAGCAGTCAAGAAGTCAACAAGATCATATAAAAAGCTAGAACCTATGAAGGAAAAGCAATATCTGCTAATGGAGCATCATGAGGGATAAGCACTATATGGAAAAAAGGAAAGTGGAAACTGCATCAACACACAAAATCAGAACATTGGATAAACAGAAAGTTGGAAAATGTTGAAACTGGAAGGAAAACCAGCATCTACAACATATACTCCCCCAATCACTAGAGGGACAAGGAAAACTGCTGGAAGACCTTGAAAGAAAGTATTGGGGATGATTGTGAAGAAAACATCATTGTTGGAGGAGATCTAAATTTAATCCTCAAAGCAAAAGAAAAAAGAGGAGGGAGTTTCTTTCCAGATCCAAGCAGAGAAACCCTAGTATAAATAATGGAACAATGCAATCTTCTTGAAATTCCTCCAAAAAATAGGAAATATACCTGGGATAATAAAAGAATAGGTAAGGAAAACATCAAGGAAAGGTTAGATCGGATCCTCATCCAAGATAAGATGATAAGAAACTATAGTAGAGCAGCGTCCAGAATTATCCCCTCAGCAACATCTAATCACAAACTAGTACTACTGGAGCTTGGAATGGCTGAAAACTACGGGCCGCTACCTTTGAGATACAATCAACTCTGGGGCAGCATTGAAGAAGCACAAAAGGAAGTGGAAAATATATGGAAGGAAAACATCAGTGGATTCCCAACTTTCATATGGGAGAAAAAAATAAAATCAACAAAAGTAAGACTAAAAGATTGGGAAAAAAACATATATAAGGAACTCCACAAAAAGAAAGAGGAATTAAAAAATGAGCTAAAACAAATTCAAGAGGAGTTAGAAAGCAGTGACAGTACCATAGAGAAGCAAGCAAGAGAAAAAGAGGTGCAATGGAAAATCTACAGAAATAACAGGCGAGAAGAAGAAACTTGGAGGCTCAAGTCCAGGCAGATATGGATGCAAGCCGGAGACAAGAATACCTCTTTCTTCCACAACTCAGCAAAAACAAGATTGATAAAGAACAATATTGAAAAAATTACAAGAGGAGAGGGACAAGAGCTAAAAGGGCAAGAAGAAATAAAAAATGAGGCATTCAATCACTTCAAAAAACTCCTCACAGCCTCAGATAGTCATGCAAATCCTGAAGAGTTCTTGAGGCATATCCCAAAAATCATTGACAAAAGCACCAATACCTCACTTACAAAGGAAGTGACGAAAGAAGAAGTTAATGTAACAATCTAGGCTCTGCAACCAGACAAGGCTCCGGGACCGGATGGCTTTCCAATAGCCTTCTATAGAACCTTCTGGCATCTTATCAAAAAGGATCTATTGAAAATGAGAAAATATGTAATGAGAAAAAGGAAGATTGGAGGGTACACCAACTCAACTTTTTTGGCCTTAATACCCAAAGACCCCCAGCCATCCTCTCTCAATCGCTTTAGGCCCATATCCCCCTACAACAATTCATACAAAATAATCTCCAAAATCATAGTTGGCAGGCTAAAACCTCTTCTTCACTCCCTAATCACTGAAAACCAAGGGGGATTTGTTCCCAAAAGGCATATTGTGGACAACATCATCTTAGTCCAAGAAGCTATCTACACCAGTCTCTCCAATAACGAAAAAGGCTTCATCCTAAAAATGGACATGGCAAATGCCTTTGATAGAGTAAATCTATCTTTTCTTGCTACCATGTTAAGAACATTTGGGTTCTCAGATGAATTTGTAGAACTTATACAAGCTTGCACAATGGGTCCTTGGATAGCTCGTCTTATAAATGGGAGGCCTTGCAAATTCTTCCAAAGCTCAAGAGGACTAAGGCAGGGATGCCCCCTATCTCCTTTCTTATATATCATAATGGCAGACTCTCTCAGTAGGAATTTGGAAAACTGCAGAAGGAACTCCACATTAACAGGTCTCCCCATAAGTAGAGGAACCAAAAAAATAAATCATTCTTTGTTTGCGGATGACACACTTTTCCTGGGTGGAGCCTCTTGCATAGTGGCAAGAAGATTCAAAGCTATCTTGGATAGCTTCTTGGAGGTCTCCGAAGGACTGGTAAATAATGGAAAAAGTTGTTTATACAACTAGAACACTCCTATAAGGACCCTGCAGAAAATGTCACAAATCCTGAATATTCCCTTCCAAAATAGTTGGGACCATTTTCAATATCTGGGGCTACCAATAATTAAGAAAAACATGAAGAATGAAATGTGGAGTAAGTTTGCTGAAAAAATGAAGGTGAAAATCCAGGCATGGGGAATGCTCTGGCTAAACCAAGTAGGCAGAATTACGCTCATAAAGCCCATATTGGCAGCTTTTCCATGGTATCAATTTACTCTTATTTCGGCTCCTGTAAGCATCCATAAACAAATAGAACTAATAATCATAAGTTTTCTCTGGCAGGGAGGGAAAAGAGAAAAGAAAAAAATTCAGTCTGATAAAGTGGAAACAAGTGACAGCCTCATATAAAAGTGGGGGACTGGCCATAAAACTCCCAGGATTAGTGAACATAGCACTGGGAAGCAAAATAACATGGAGCTTCCTAATTGGGGAAAATACATGGTGGAAAGATGCCCTTGAGGCTAAATATCTCAATGGACCCAGAAATTCGATCTTGGATAGGACCCCTTCGATAAGGCGATGTACCCAGATATGGAAAGCAATCATCAATGCAAATCAACTAATCAGAGATCACATCACAGTGAGACCAGGAAATGGGGAGAAAACAAGCATCTAGGAAGATAGCATAATGGGAAATCCCCCTTTGGGAAGCAACCCAAGTCTGAAAGAATTAAAAGAATGGATGACAAGGGAAGGCCTTCACAAGCTGAAATACATTTCAAACTGGGAGAAGGAAGGAGATTGGAAGCAATGGAGCAATCCAAAGCTTCCAAGTGACCTAACAGGCCAATGGAACCAATTGACAAATCTATTGGCAGGAGCAGCCCCGATAGATAAAAATATAAAGGATTTATATATATGGGAACCAACAGGAGGAGACTACACCATAAGAATAGGATACCAAAAGCTTCAAGAGAATCAAAATCAACAAGATTGGAAATACTGGAGATTAGCATGGAAGGTTGAATCTCTCCCTAAAATAAAAATCTTCTTGTGGACTCTACTTCACAGCAAATCTCTAACTGCAAAGAATCTAAAGAGAAGAGGAATATATGGACCATCTCAATGTCCACTCTGTAGAAAGGAGGAAGAAACAATCCAATTTTTATTTATGGACTTCTCCTTCACAAGAAAATGTTGGGAGGCAATGATGATACCCACAACAACAAATATGAACTATAATCTCCCTATAAACCAATTTATGATTAGATGGAAGAGAAATTACCCTCACTCTTCAAAAATAAACAAAAAATGAAGCGCCTTTGGAACAACCTTCCCTCTTTCCTTTGCTGGCAATTATGGCTAGCAAGAAATGGAGCAATATTTAAAGACAAAATCCCAAAAGTAAGTATAATCACATCAAAAGCATGGGGATTTATGATGGAATTTATCGCAGCAAAAGGAGCCAACGGAATCAACCTAAGCCAACTTCAAGAAGAAGAAAGAAGCTGGATCAGTTTTGCAGCAAGCAAGATCAAACGGTCTCCTAAAACAAAAAATACAATGATACATAAAAAATGGAAAATCAGGAAAACTGAAGAGGAATTCCAAGCCTGGGTAAATACTTTGTACAAAGCTTATCTCTTTTTTGATGGAGCATCAAAAAGGAACCCAGGCAAAGCAAGTATCGGAGGAATAATAATTTTGCAAAATCAAACTATTCAGATACTTTACAATTGGGGCCTAGGCCAGATGACGAATAATAGAGCAGAGGCTTATGGGCTTCTACTAGGCCTAAAAATATTAAGAGAAAAAAAAAAATCAAAGAAGTTATCATCTTCGAGGATTCAACCATCATTATAAAGGCAATGGCAAGCAATTCTCTTCCTCAAAATGTAGGCTTAAACCAAATTCTGAGCAGAGCTCAAAAAATAGCAAATTAGATTGGCAACATTGAGTTTTTTCACATCTTGAGGAAGAATAACATGATGGCAGATGAGCAAGAAAACATGGGAGTCCAACAGAATGCTGGACAGGCACAAATTGGAGAAATCATATCCCAAATTCATATTCCTTAAACCTTCCTCCTCTTGTCATGATGGAAAACAATCAAGTCACATCTAATCAGAAATCCATTGGCAGCAACAATATTCCTTTTGAATCCAAACCTATGCAAAATGTCAAAATTGATATAACTCTTCAACACTGCAATACTCTCCAAATCTTTGAAAATAGTACTACAAAATCTCTGGGCAAGCCTCATCCCGTGAACCTCTTGTCTTTCTTCTCCCATCAACGCAACAATAAGAAACACATCATTCAAGCAACTCCCCAACTAAACTCTTTGCATTTGTATGTGCATGTGGGTTATGCCTCTTCAATTGCGCTTTCCTTTGTTACCTCTTGGATTTTTTGCCTTTGCTAGCCCATTCACACGAACAACTCCTTATCCCTCTAAGCTACCGTAATTCTGGCTTTTTTCTTCATGCCTCTCGCACAACGCTCACCCACACCTCTGTTTCTATTTCCAATACGCAGCTAGCATGCTTTCCTCTGCTTTGTTCTGTTGCATCTCGGGCTTTCCAACCTCTGTTGTCTGCGTGGCTATTGACTCCTCAATGCTATAAGCCTCTGGACAGCAAGAGGTCTGCACCAATCTCAAAGTTTTGTGCAGGTAGATCAAGTGTAGAGTTTCAGAGACCTTACAGGAAGCCTTTACAACGCTTTGCATCAACAACAGAGGAAGCCTTTACAGCGCTTTGCATCAACAACAGAAAGATACTGATGGATCCTTTGGAGAATAGACCCCATCCTTGTGAATTCTGCAAATCACATCGAATTGTGATAGAGAACCTCAAGACCCAGATCCAGCAAGATAAATAAAAGTCAAAGGCAAATATGGCTTATATGAGAATAGAATGGAACACATCTAATGAAGAAATAAGAACGCTAAAGAACAGTTGCAGTCATCTGAAGGAATCACTGAACTTCATCCGAGAAGCAATGAGAAAAAATTCGGAGCAAGGTTCCACATAATGAACTAAGGAAGCAGACAGCAAGGTAGTGAAAACACCGTCAACAAATAGCTCTTCAAAGTCTTCGGCCACCCAAGGATTCAACTCCAAAGTGTAGTAGAAATCATAGTCTAACATAGTTTATTGTGCAAGTCAAGTGTATTCGGCTTTTATTTTAGTTTTTCAAACAATACAGCTCCAATGTAACAATGTCTAGATCCAAAATAAGGAAAGAAAAATGTAATTCAAGTAGCATATCTCAGGAAAAAATCCCCAAGCAGATCGCCCTATGTAACAAACTTGGGAAATTTTGTACTGGAGAAGCATTTCTCCTCAACTTTTTGGAAATATAATACAACCAACTTTGTTCGAAAAGATAATATAATATATTTTATATTACCCAAAAATAAAATATAAATCTTAAGGCATCTTAAAAAAGAATGATTATAAAATTTTATATTACAGAAAACGAAAGTATATATAAAAATAAGAAAATAACAACATACTCATGTTCAATCATGTTTTTGGGTTCTATGGAGGGATGAATGTCTTTGTACTTTTGTCTAAGTGTTTGTAACAATTGTGTGGTTTTATACAATATTTATAACTTTGTTTACTATATAATATATATATTTTTAACTTGGAAATTTTCAAGATATTGGAAGCTTCCAAACAATATGCTCCACTTTCAATAGTATGACCACACTTGTTTTTTTTCCATCTTAAATGACAACGTTGACTTTTGAATTTTAATTTTAAAATTTAAATATATATATATATATATATATATATGGATGGCAAGTCAAGATCTTTACTTATATAAAATAAATTAATGTTTATTAATCTTTAATTTACATGGGAAAGAAAATAATTCGCAAAACTAAAATTCTCATAATGCATAATGTCCATATCATAACAAAAATAATAAAGCTTTCAATGAATTCATTTTATGTTAAATAAAAAATGTACTTTAAATTTCACACATATTAATATTTTAATAAATTAATTTTATTTTTAAATAAAAATATAATCAAAATTTAAATACAAACCTTTAGTTACGAATGTATTTGATTTTATATTTGACTAGTCAAATTATATAAGTTTAATTAATAAATTATTTAAAATCATTTTCAAATAATTGCATTTCTATATTAACTACAACTAAAAATTTCTTCGAAAGTATCAATTGATTTAATATAAAAATATAATTGAAATTAAAAAATATGTAATTGAAATTTTTAAATATATAAATTTTCAATGAAGTTTAAATATCACACAGATCATTTCACTCGAAGAAATTAAAATTTATATACACATGATTCACTTCAACCAAATAAACTAAAATCTATAAACGCACAATTCATATATACAAATAAGAAGTCGCATGTCACCACATGGCTCTTGTTTGTTATGTCAAATTGGAAATGTTGAAGTATAATGTTGTGATGATGTTTCATGACGTGATGGTATGTGGTAATTGAACATAGTTCTAATGAGAAGTTAATGATGTCATGCATATGTGTTGCTTAATTATTTATTTTGTTATAATAATATGTTGAATTTTCATGATGGATATGGTACATCAGATAGGCATATGGATTATTTTCTATGATGTTATGATTATAACTAATCCATTGACTACATGGAAAGAATTCCACCAATGGGCCAAGAGGGGCAGTTTATTAGATGATCTTGTGATAGCTCATACCTATGAGGGAGAATGTGTAACACCATATAGGTTGGGGACATACTCAATCAACACTATATATTTCAATTGTTCTTTTACCTTATATATCTCTTGAGGAGCTATGGGACCATCCCGAGGAGGTCGAGTGTCTAATATTTAATTGGGATGTCAAAGTCCAGAAGTGTGTGTAAAACTTAGATGCTTGGGGATGTACACCTTAGTGAGTGTGGAGGAAGTTGGGCCAACCTTTCGAGATGCTTGGAGTACTACTGCCTAGAGTACTAAGTCGGGTGCTTGCCTTGGGGCAGATGAGGTTTGAGCCTTGGGGCTATGGTACAGATTAATGAGGCTTTATTCTTGGTTCCAAAAGTTGGGAAAAAGGACTTGAGGTTCCTTGGGATTTCTCTAGTGTTGTGTAACTTTCAATGTTTTTTAGTATACTAGTTCAACAAAGAGTGTAGGGAAAACATAAAGTAATAAATAAAATAATAAAATAATAAAAATGTTAAAATATTAAACTTAGCTTCAGGACAGAGTTCCTTAAAGAGGGCAATATGTAATGTCCAATAATAATAATAATTAATGAAATAATATAAATATATAAATAAATAATAAAGAAAAAATAATAATAACAAATAAATAATAAATTGAAGTTTTAATTAAAAATATATAAAAATAG
This sequence comes from Pinus albicaulis, assembly GCA_034641835.2. Taxonomy (NCBI): domain Eukaryota; kingdom Viridiplantae; phylum Streptophyta; class Pinopsida; order Pinales; family Pinaceae; genus Pinus; species Pinus albicaulis. Next base: position 584,134,718 of record CM076582.1, on the reverse strand, counting down.
CAAGAATAAGTAAAGTTAACAAAAAAAAAAAAAAGGAATAAAATAACCAAGAGTTAAATTAAGAAAAATGTTAAGTAAAACTTAAAACAAAGAAATAAAAGTTAGCATGTTGACACATGGATTGTGTGCATGCATATTTCTTTCCAATCTCATTTAATTTAATGGACAAAAAGGGAGATGAGAAGAATTCATTCGCTCGGGGGTGGCGAGGTGTAGAAATATTTTGTGCAGCTGAGCCTACGGTTGGGTGGAAAGTCATCCCCAAATTTTGTTGTTCTCAACATGATTCAAGTAGCACTACGGCTCAATAATTGATAGTAAGATTTATCTCGATTTACAGGTAATTATTGGCTACTCATGTTTCAAAAATTACATGTTAAATTAGTTGAATATTTGTGTCGATTATTCATAGCATGATTTGATGTAATTAGTTGTATGTTTTCCCCGAATGCGGGTGACACGCTTGACATGGGTGAACAGCAATTCCCAACTCACGCGGACTGCGGAAATATCCATTGCAAATCCCCACCTGCAGCGGATCCTATTACCGTTAACTCATCGCACGCTCCTCACAGAAACAAATATCACGCAGATCGGACAGGCCCTGTGTCACCTGACCCTGATCATCACCTCACCCTTACCACCATTAATGTCCATGATGCATAAACTGCAATGCAGCCACGCCTACCCCTCTGCGCCTACTAATCTACTTGAGCTCCACACGCAGCACTGTGAGAAGACCATTCATTTCCTCTATAACAAACCTCATCCTCAATCCTATATATTCGCCCAATCTTTGCTCCTTCCCTTCCCTACCTCATCTGCTCTTCGTTGCTTTCAGCTATCCTCCTTCTGATATGGACGCTCGCTGATTCCAATCACTTGTGAAGCCTCAGACCTGGAGTGGAGCTGCACAGTACCTCTTTGCTTGTTGCATTTCATCCTGGGAACCTATCCCCCAGCCTCTGCAACCTCTCCAGCCTTTGTGTTTCCCCAGATACCCTCCCAAGTGTGCAATGGCTCCCAAGATGCACCAATGCACTATTCGTGGTGGCCAACGTGGGGCTCTTCTGGGTCGTTATCACCGCGGTGAGGATAACCGCCTTGAATGGATTGAAGGCTCCTCATCAAGCTACCCAGTCAGTTGTCATTCAACTCCCGAGCAGCAAGCAGAATCCTCTAGGTACCCTGCGCAAAGGGGAAGTCTAGGCGCGAGGAGGTCCACCCCCTCTCCTAGAGCTCCCTCTACGCAGTGCATTCTGGCACCCCCGAACAGTCCTACGCAGGCGAATGAGCATATGAACATTTGGATTATGGATTCCGATGGCGTTTGGATGAAAGTTCCTGAAGGAGTAGATCCAGACTCCCCCATCCTCTGCGTTCCTACAAATATCCCCAAGCGTACCGCTGCTGAAGTGGGAGCTGTTATGGAAGCGGATGTTGCGCAGGCCCCTACCTGTCCCATCTATGAGGAGACTCCCCATTGCAGTGATGATGAGGATGGATAATGTCTGCACAGTTGTTCAGTCTTATTTTGTTTTTTGTCATATGTGCCCATTGGGCTTTACCGTTATGTTCTACTCTTTTGCTCCTAGATGTATCAGTGCTACTGCACACAATGTAATGCTCATTTTCAAGTTTTTTCTGGGCCAACCCCCTCCCCCGCAGCAGCCCAGAAATAGTGTAAAAAAGGTAGGGATTGGTTAAGTGCATCTTACCAACCCTGCCTGTAAACTATGTACTTTTATGTTTTCGAAATTAATAGATTAGAACAACTTACCAAAAAAAAAAATAGTTGTATGTTTTGAATTTCAGATTGTTACATGAAATTTTGAAGATAAAAGGACTGCCTACAATATAATCAATCAAGGATATTATTCACCATCCTTGTTCAAATATGCCAAACAATATATTTGAAGCATTTATTGTCAATTGATGGGTCAAACAATAGCATCTAACGAAATGCATTTGTAGCAACAACATCTAGAACCATTTGAAAATAGGCTCTAGATTTCATTAGCCTAGCCAACTCCATGTCGAAAGCGAAGATGTACATTATGTTTTTACCAAATATGTTACCAAATGGGTACAAGCCAAAGCATTAGAAGGAGCCTCAAAGCAGTTAGTAGTCAACTTTCTCTTTGAGGACATTTTTGTCAGATTTAGAGTCCCCCGAGAAATTTTCACTAACCAAGGAGCACAATTCACTTCCAAACTGGTCCAAACAATAGTGGAAAAATACAAGATAAAACATAGAAAATCCACTCCTTATCACCCACAAGTCAATGACCATTTAGAATATACTAATTTTTTTTGGAAATAATCATGACTATGACATTCGATTTGAATAGAAAGGGTTGTGCAAATAGGATTCCAGAGGATTTGTAGGCATATAGAACAACTTGTAAAAGTGCTATTGGTTTTACTCCTTATGAACTATTATTTGGTAAGAAAATTATCCTTCCTATTGAACTCCAAATCCAAACTTTCAAATTAGTATCAAAACTAGGGTTATATTTATCAAAAGCTCAAAAGGAAAGATTCATATAGTTAAATAAGCTATATGAAATCAAGAAAGAAGACCAACAATAGAGACCAATATGGCATGAAAAATTCATTAAGAAAGAGGAGTTTAAAGTTGGTGATTGAGATTTTCTCTTTGGTTTCAAATTCAAGGACTTTAAGGAAAATTTTACTTCTCACTGGTTTGGCCCATATGAAGTGGAGGAAGTGTTTGACAATGAATAAATCAAGATAACGAAGATTGACATGGAACGAGTCTTGTTTCTAGTTAATGGCCATAAAATAAAGCTCTACAACAAGTCCCCCCAATCAAGAAGAATTTATTACCCTAATATTTCAACAAGGCGAGATGTGGGTTGTGGGAATTGACAAATTCTCCTACCCCTCCTCCATTCAGAAATTTACTTTTCCATATAGAATAAAAAGAAAAATAAAATTCCCAGGGGGGCAACTCAATTGGTGATCGAAGTAACGTGAGTCCTAATAAAACTATGATATCTAAGGTTCAAATCCCCCTAGTTCTGACAGGGTTTACGAAGAGGATGACAATTCATAGACCCCCAAAGGTTTACTAGTAGCTACGTGTTAGGCCGATTATTGGGTTCCTCTGGGATACAAAAATAAAAAATAAATAGATAATAATAATAATAATAAATTTAGTTTCCCCCCAATTAGGGTGCGTACCAGATGGAGGGCACTCCCATTAAACGTTATGATGGAGGCCTCGAAGTACATGCCCACCACCTTTCACATGCGTGGCAAGGCTGGCAGGGAGTCCCTTGGCATGAAGATGGGAGATATGGGGAAGGGAGATCTTAAACGAAGCCATTCAAGGCTTGATCAGTTGATGGTTTTCTTGGTCCGCTCTAGTGGTGGTATATTTGGAATCCATGTTCACAATGAAGGTGGAAGGTCAGCTCGAACCCTCCCTTAGGGTTCCCCTACAGTGAAATTCTGGTATATATCTTGTCTTACCCACCTTTCTGCCTTTCTCGCCATGGTGGTCTCTGGAGTAGGCAATTGTGGTCATTCTGATTGGATGATGAAGGGTTATGTTGGTTTATGGTCGGCTCCTTCTATGCAGATGTTTGACAATAGGGGGACCTATGTTAATTGGGCCGATACAACATCTAGTTTTGGTGGGTGTGTCATGTGTTGCTTTGTCATCTGTGGGAAAAATCTTGTAGTCTCCACTTGGTCGTGTGTCAACCAGGGTGTAAGTGGGATAACTCGGGAGAGTTTGGGATTCCCAAGCTGAGGTTGGTTGAGCTGGGTAGGGATGAAATACCTCTGTCTCTGTATATGCTAGATCTTGAATTTTTTTAATTCTGCCTAAACCGCGCCTTGTGCGTACATTCTATGCAACCTTTCCTCTACGAGTTGGGTTGTGAATCCGTTGAGTCTTAACCATGAATGGGATGTTGTTGGCTATGTCTTTTTGGATGGCGGAAAGGGTCTGAGTGATATTGGGTGGGTTGAACCCCTCTTTGGGTTGTGGATTTCCGTTGTCTCTAGTTGGAATAATTACGAGAAGAATGTGTCGAGCCCTCCCCAGGTCATCTGGTTGAAATCGTGCCAGTGCACCTGAGTCAATAACCACGACATCAGGTAGCCCTGTATGGGAAGCTCAACTTTCCTGCACGTCATGAACGTGACTTGGGTTCGCGATAAAGACCCCTTGCATGTCTCTTGGAATGATGTTAATTATTTTTGCGATGAATGGAGCAGATGCCCGACTCAATTTCTAGAATTATGCTCCTCTATTTCTATTTGGACAAGTAACCAACTTGGAAACAAGGCTCGTCGGTTGACTTACCCTTTGGAAATCACTCATCCTCTCCTCAACTCACCTGCCGATAAGAAAGTTTATATGGCTCGATCGAAGAGCCCTATTGTGAGAGGTCGTGGCAGGAAAAGCAAATGGAAAGAGCTTGAGGGACACCCCAGTTATTCCTTGGGCAAGCCGAGAGGTAGGACACCCACTATTAGTCTCATTCACGATGTCGCGAAGGTATATCATGAGAACACATCCAAAGAAATTAAAAATTTGATATAAAAATGGGAGGCAGACTTAAACCCCCATGCAGATTCAATGGAGACCAAAGCTGAAGAATGGATGGCACTTGTGCCTAACCCTAGGCAAAATCATGGCCGAGCAACGCAATTTAAAAAACTCTTCCTCTATTGTTCCATGAAATGAATCCTGGGAAAGGCCTTGGAAAAGACCTCCATGAGCATGGCTACGATCATTTAGGACTTTCCATATTATAGAAAATAATTTGATAAACTCAAGTTCTAGCTGCAGAAGCGGGATGGGCGCCTCCAGCGCATCGAATACCACACCCCATGCATCCTTAATCCGACTGAACTCGTGGGAACTTTTGTCCAGGACCCGACACCGATAGAATATGCCTCGGCTGAGGAAGCAGATTACTTTATATGATGTTCTCTATTGTTGGTTTTTGGATCTAATATTTATATGTGGATAGCCTTTAGTTTTATATGTTTAGATGTTCATGCCACTATGCAAGTAGATGATAGAATATTTATGAACACCTAGTCGTTTCTAGCTTGTTTTGACAGACTCAAAACTTATTGTTTTTGGATGGCATACCATGCCATCAGGTGGCCAACAAACTTGGTTTCCCGCTGAGGGCAAGTTGAGGCCACATAGAAGTATCTATCTGGTTGTAACGTGTCGATTAAAATTAATGAAAATGGAGGTAATACCAAGCTTACAAACAAACAAACAAACAAAAATTGTGAAAATCCAAGTTCTTAGCATAGCCTGAACTTGTCAAATTTTCAATAGAAATCCAAGCAATTGGCCAATGAAAATTCTAAATAATATATCTATCCAGTAGTTTCATCTATGTTTCAAAGTGGTAAGTACTCTCTAATGATGATTAAATTATAATTTGAGGGGAATACTTTAGAAAAAGTTTTCAATTCTTGTATATAAGTTTAAATCTCTATTTTTAGAGGATGTACATAAGTTCAAGATAAAGTTGTATAAAATATTTATATTTGTTACTTTCTTTGCTTCCAGAGGCTCTAATATTTTTCTAATACATAGATATTATCAACATTTTATCCACCTTTGATGCAACTACTCTCATTTTTTAAGAATTTTTCAAATGGCCTATTCAAGATGGGAAATCCACCAACAACAAGTTATTACATAGACAACAACAACAATAAAAGAAGAAAATTGAAAAGTACAAGTAAAAACATAACAATTTTTCTCTTGGAATTTGTAAAGAGTTATGAATTTGTTTCCTATGCTTCATCATATTACAACTTTTGGAGAAATCATGGGGAATATACCTCCAAATCTCAAAGCTCATAATTAAATTCTTGTAGAACATAATCTAGATTTGGACAAAGAAATTGAATAGATGAAGAAAGAAAATGAATAGTTGAAAGAAGAAGATAAGAAACTTCATTAAAGAAATAAAGTACTCAAAGCCAACAGTAAAAGCCTTAAGGTAAAGTTGCTCTAGCATGAGCCAAAGAAAGGAGGACATATATCATAGGCCTCAAAGGAGGTGAATACAAGTCGGTAAGGTTTACTTTTTAATGCTTTCAATTTTTTTCAAAAAAATCATTTAAAAAGATGATCATAAAAATACCTTTTTTTTGTCACTATCCCTTTAAAAAAATTGATGGTTAAAACCTCCAAATTTTTCAATTTTCAAGACAATACCACATTGCATTCAAATCCTAATTTCATGCTATTATATCATCTTCCATTATAAACTTTTTTTATTCTTATTTTATAAACTCATCCTAGCCTAAATCTCTTACATTTCTAGCCAATACCTCTAAAACCTAAACATTCTACTTTCTAAAAACCCATAGTCTCCTTTAAATACCACATAAACCTATGGGAAGGCAAGGTGTCATAGACATACAAAGTTTAACAACCAACAATAATTTTCACATTATTCTTTGCCTATAAGAAAATGAGCTTCAAGAGGATACCACGAAAGTATAACAATTTTTTGTGATATAAGAAGTTTGTAATATTCCGAATAGAAATAAACAGTAATACATAGCAACATAAACAAGCAACTACAACAAATAGAGAGAAATCATACAAATAATGCAAATATGGAGAAACTCTTAGCCATTTTATTATATAACTGAAAGATAACAATGAGTATAAAGGTGATCCGAATGATGGCACCTTGGCTTGCACAAGGCAAGCTGGAAATACTCTCAGAAAAGCTCAATGAATGGTTTCTCTGTTAAGGACTGCGTAATCTCCAAATGTTTTTGTTGTTACTGCTACTCCTGGAATGGAATGGCTCTTTGGGGCTGTTACCCTGCTCATAAAATTATGAAACTATGGGAATGAGCTCTCCTCCAATAACCCAGAAAATCCCAGAAAGGAATCTCGGAATGGCTGACCCTGGAATTTGACCTTCCTTAGGAAATAAAGCTCTCCCAATGAATACGTTGGCCCTGAATGTAACTCTGCAAATGATGGCATCCTCCTGTACCAAAATGATGATCAATGAAGGGATGGACCCTCTACATTATCCTCGGGCTAAAATCCCTGATATCTCCTCACTCCCAAAACTCCCTCTACCACAAACTGCGTAATCCCTCCAAGAGACTGCATTGTCCAAGCAACTGTGTGATCCTAGTTGAAGATGTTATAGCTCCCTCCTATAAAACGATGGATAGATCTCCTCACCTAATCAGGCACTCGAACTCCCCCAGGGCTAAGGTTGAGATCTCCGCTCGGAGACATCTAGTGTGTTGAACAGCACTTGCAGACTTCGCTCAACAACAAAAGCGTGCTCAATGTCAAAAGACAGAAATCGGAGCTGCATAATAGAATGAGATAATGAGTATCATTTTCCCTTTTTTATGATTTGAGATCCTTGCTCTCATCCAGGCCCCACCAAACTGCGTTATCCCTCTTGGCCCAAGTTGTCCCCTCTCAATTGCAATGTCATGGGCCCACGCTGCCCACGCTACCACTTCACCCTCATGGGCCCCACGCTGTCAATTAATATGTGCTCAAGTGACTTTAGGGAATAATTATTTCCTAAGTGTGGGCTATGTGTCTCGTCACCCACTTTATTAACTGACTTAACATTAGAAAAGAAAAACTGGCCAAAATTAATATTACCAATTAGCTGCTGCTAATTGGGAATATTACAATCCTCCTCGTCAAAATGTTGCTTTTCCTTAGGCAACTGCAAGAATGGGTGTTGCAAGATTTTTTCACTCTCCCAAGTGGCATCCTCATCCGAAAAGTTCCTCCACCTCACCAAGTACTCTCTAACTTTCCTGCTCTGTAGTTGTCTCTCCCTGGTGTCTATGATGGCTCCTGGATGCAACACCAAATGCCCCTCGTCATCTGTAGGTGGATGCTCCTCTATTGTAGTCACCTACTGCCCCAATTCCTTTTTCAGGCATGATACATGGAAGATGTTGTGGATCCAACTACATGTAGGCAGCTCTAGCTCATATGCAACCTCCCCAATCCTGCGGATCACCCTGTAATGTCCATAGAAGTGGGGCTTGAGCTTCTCGGCCCCCTTCTACTTCAGTGTGGACTGCCAGTATGGTTGAAGTCGTAGGTATACCAATTCCCCTACCTCAACCTATCTCTCAACCCGTCCCCTATCGGCATACAACTTCTGTTGGTTCTATGTTGTAGCTAAGTTATCCTTAAGAGCCCGGTGTATATCTTGGCTCTCTTGGATCCAGTCCTTGGCCCTAGGGGCCTTGCTAGCACCAAAAATCACGTCAGAAAAAGTCAAAGCATGGTACCCATACCTATCCAGGTGGATATCTGTGGCCACCCACCTATTCCATTTGGACCCGCACCATCACCTCTTTAAGTTCTTCACTTCCCGCAACTTACTATTTTTACCAGGTTTTCGATTCCTACACTCCCGGAGCCGTTTTGGGGCCTTGGTGATCCAGGTGGATATTTGTGGCCACCCACCTATTCCATTTTAACCCCCTCCATTAGTTCTTTCCATTTTTAATTTGCATCACAACTTACTATTTTTAGCAGTTTTTTAGGTCTTGAACATCCAGAGTCGTTTTGAGGCCCTAAACGACGTTTTTGGGAAAACCGGGAGAAACATCAGTTCATTGACTAATGTTGCTCACACTGAATTTTTTACTCCTCAGATAGATATTTCTAACAAGCTATTGAGCACGTCAAACGGAGATTGGATTCCAAAGCTACATCCCTGGGAAGTTGAAACACCAATTTACATAAACAGGGCCCATAGTTTTGGAGCTTCATCTCCTACGGTTAGGCTTTTGGACGTTTTGGGTTTTACATTGTTTCTCAACAATAAATAGGCCTTCGATCCTCATTGTAACATAGTGGAGACGTATGTAGCCATCACATATCTTCTCGGGGATACACTACCAGTGCCCTCGCCTGCTCATTTCTATCATTCCTGTAAGCATGTTTCAGTCATTTGTTTTGTAACACAATTCATAGCCCTATAGCTGTCACATCTCTTCTCAGAGATAAGCCTACCAGCACCCTAGCTATTTATTTACATTATGCCTATAAGCAAATTTCAGTCATTTGTTATTGATAAAATGAAGCATTATTTCCGCTGCATCTCTCTGCTTATGGTTATATGTGTATTTTTTTGCGTTCCTACATAAATCTAGATCAGTGGTATCAGAGCGCTCTACTCTTTCTTTGTTTTACTTTACATGTTCCCAACGTAGTCAGGGTATGAGGAGTTCGGGCTTGATCTGGATGACTCGTCGCAAGATCATCCTCGCAAACCCCGACAACCCCCCACAGTGGAAGGAAAGAAAGACGAGGGAGCAGGAGATCCTATTAAAATCTTTCTCAAGGAGGCCCTCGAGAAATAAAGGAACGCGATGATGGATAAATTTCCCCAAATCCTTCAACAACTGCACAAAGGCGGAACATCTACATCTAGCACGTCCTGGAAAAATCCAATACCAAGTTCAGTAGAATTTTCCCCCCCATAGAGGAACTTAATGCAATGGGGACCATTGCTTCCTAAGGAGGGAGGAATTATCTAGGTGGATATCGGTGACCACCCACCTATTCCATTTGGACCCGCACCATCAACTCTTTAAGTTCTTCACTTCCAGCAGCTTACTATTTTTAGCAGCTTTTCGGGTCCTACACTCCCAGAGCCGTTTTGGGGCCTTGGTGATCCAGGTGGATATTGGTGGCCACCCACCGATTCCATTTGAACCCCCACCATAATTTTTTTCCATGTTTAAGTTGCAACACAACTTACTATTTTTAGCAATTTTTCGGGTCCTGAACATCTGGAGCCGTTTTGAGGCCCTAAACGACATTTTTGGGAAAACTAGGAGAAAAATGGATCCATGCACCGATCTTTCTCACACCGAAAGTTTTAATTCTCAGATATATATTTCTAATGAGCTATTGAGCACATCAAACGAAGATTGGATGTCAAAGTTATGTCCCCAGGAAGTTGAAACACTAATTTACCCAAACGGGGCCCATATTTTTCGCGCTTCATCTCCTACGGTTAGGTTTTTGGATGTTTCGGGTTTTACATTATTTCTAAAAAGTAAATAGGCCTTCGAGCCTCATTTTAACACAGTGGAGAGATCTGTAGCCATCACATATCTTCTCAGGGATACGCTACCAGTGCCCTCGCCCGCTCATTTCTATTATTTCCGTAAGCATGTTTCAGTCATTTGTTTTGTAACATAGTTCGGAGGCCTGTAGCTGCCACATCTCTTCTCAAAGATAAGCCTACTAGCACCCTACCTGTTTATTTACATTATTCCTGTAAGCATATTTCAGTCATTTTTATTAATAAAATGAAGAATTATTTCTGTTGCATCTCTGTGCTTATGGTTATATGTGTATTCTATTGCGTTCCTGCATAAATCCAGATCAGTGGTATCAGAGCAGTCTGGTCTTTCTCTGTTTTTCTTTGAATTTCCCCAACACAGTTAGGGTATAAGGATTTCAAGCTCGATCTAGTTGACCCGACATAAGATCAGCCTCGCAAACCCCGACGACCCCCCATGGTGGAAGGAAAGAAAGACGAGGGAGCAGGAGATCCTATCAAAATATTGCTCGAGGAGGCCCTCGAGAAACAAAGAAATGCGATGAAGGATAAATTTTCCCAAATCCTTCAACGACTGCCCACCTACGGCACATCTACATCCAGCACGTCCACCAAAAGGTCCACAACATCCTGGACAAATCCAATACCAAGTTCAGCAGAATTTTCCCCCCCATGGAGGAACTTAACGCAATGGGTACCATTGCTTCCTAAGGAGGGAGGAATGATCCAGGTGGATATCGGTGGCCACCCACCTATTCCATTTGGACCCGCACCATCAACTCTTTCAGTTCTTCTCTTCTAGCTTACTATTTTTAGCAGGTTTTCGGGTCCTACACTCCTAGAGCTGTTTTGGGGTGTTGGTGATCTAGGTGGATATTGGTGGCCACACAGATATTCCATTTGAACCCCCACCATCAGTTCTTTATGTTTTTAAGTTGCAACACAACTTACTATTTTTAGCAGTTTTTCAAGTCCTGAACTTCCGGAGCTGTTTTGAGGATCTAAATGACGTTTTTTGGGAAAATCGGGAGCAGCATGAGTACATGGACCAATGTTGCTCGCATCAAAATTTAGAGTTGAAACACCAATTTACCCAAACGGGGCCCATAGTTTTGGCGCTTCATCTCCTACGGTTAGGTTTTTGATGTTTCAGGTTTTACATTGTTTCTCAACAATAAATAGGCCTTTGATCCTCATTGTAACACAGTGGAGAGGCTTGTAGTTGTCACATCTCTTCTCAAGGATACACTACAAGTGCCCTCGCCCGCTTATTTCTATTATTCCTATTAGCATGTTTCAGTGATTTGTTTTGTAACACAGTTCGGAGGCCTGTAGCCGCCACATCACTTCTCAGAGATAAGCCTACCAGCGCCATAGCTATTTATTTACATTATGCCTGTAAGCATATTTCAATCATTTTTTATTAATAAAATGAAGCATTATTTCCACTGCATCTATCTGCTTATGGTTATATGTGTATTGTGTTGCGTTCCTGCATAAATCCAGATCAATGGTATCAGAGCAATCTCCTCTTTCTCTATTTTTCTTTTCATGTCCCCAACACAATCAGGGTATAAGGAGTTCGAGCTCGATTTGGTTGACTCGTCGCAAGATCAGCCTCGCAAACCCCGACGACCCTCCATGGCGGAAGGAAAGAAAGATGAGGGAGCAGGATATATTATCGAAATCTTGCTCGAGGAGGCCATTGAGAAACAGAGGAACGTGATGATGGATAAATTTGCCCAAATCCTTCAATGACTGCCCACCGGCAACACATCTACATCCAGCACGTCTGTTAAAAGGTCTGCGACATCCCGGACATATCCAATACCAAGTTCAACAAAATTTGGCCCCCCATGGAGGAACTTAACACAATGAAGATCATTTATTCCTAAGTAGTAAGGAGGGAGGAATGATCCAGGTGGATATCGGTGGCCACCCACCTATTCCATTTGGACCCGCACCATCAACTCTTTAAGTTCTTCACTTCCAGTAGCTTACTATTTTTAGCAAGTTTCAGGTCCTACACTTCAAAGCCTTTTTGGGGCCTTGGTGATCCAGGTGGATATTGGTGGCCATCCACCTGTTCCATTTGAACCCCCCCCCCCCCCCACCAATCAGTTATTTCCATTTTTAAGTTCTAGTATAACTCACTATTTTTAGCAGGTTTTCAGGTCCTGAACTTCTGGAGCAATTTTGAGGCCCTAAACGATTTTTTTTGGAAAATTAAGAGCAACATGGGGATTTTGAAAAAAAATTCTCACATCGAAAGTTGTACTCCTCGGATAGATATTTCTAATGAGCTATTGAGCGCGTCAAACGGAGATTGGATTCTAGAGTTATGTCCCTGGGAAGTTGAAACACCAATTTAACCAAACGAATCCCATCGTTTTGGTGCTTCATCTCCTACGGTTAGGTTTTTGGAAGTTTCAGGGTTTACATTGTTTCTCAAAAATAAATAGGCCTTCGAGCCTTATTGTAACACAGTGTAGAGACTTTTATCTGTCACATTTCTTCTCAGGGATACACTACCAGTGCACTTGCCCGCTCATTTCTATTATTCATGTAAGCATGTTTCAGTCATTTGTCCTCTAACACAGTTTGGAGGCCTATAACCGCCACATCTCCTCTCAGAGATAATCCATTAATAAAATGAAGCATTATTTTCGCTACTTCTCTGTGCTTATGGTTATATATGTATTCTGTTGCGTTCCTGCATAAATCTAGATTGGTGGTATCAGAGCGGTCTGCTCTTTCTCTGTTTTTCTTTGCATGTACCCAACGCATTTAGGGTATAAGGAGTTAGGCCTCGATCTGGTTGACCTGTCGCAAGATCAGCCTCACAAACCCCGATGACCCCCCATGGCAAAAGGAAAGAAAGACGAGGGAGCAGGAGATCCTATCAAAATCTTACTCGAGGAGGCCATCAAGAAAGAGAGGAACACAATGATGGATAAATTTTCCCAAATCCTTCAACAACTGCCGACCGGCGGCACATCTACATCCAGCACGTCCACCAAAAGGTTCGCGACATCCTAGACAAATCCAATACTAAGTTCAGCATAATTTTCCCCCCCATGGAGGAACTTAACATAATGGGGACCATTGTTTCCTAAGGAGAGAGTAATGATCCAAGTGGACATAGGTGGCCACCCACCTATTCCATTTGCACCCTCACAATCAACTCTTTAAGTTCTTCACTTCCAGCAGCTTACTATTTTTAGTAGGTTTTCGGGTCCTACACTCCCGAAGCCGTTTTGGGGCCTTGGTGATCCAAGTGGATATTGGTGGCCACCCACTTATTCCATTTGAACCCCCGCCATTAGTTCTTTCCATTTTTAAGTTGCAGCACAACTTATTATATTCAGCAGTTTTTCGAGCCCTAAACTTCTGGAGTAGTTTTGAGGCCCTAAACGAATTTTTGGTAAAACCAGGAGCAACATTGGTCAATGGACCAATGTTGCTCACATTTAAATTTTTAATCCTTGGATAGATCTTTCTAACAAGCTACTGAGCGCGTCAAACGGAGATCGAATGCCAAATTTACGTCCCCAGAAAGTTGAAACACCAATTTACCCAAACGGGGCCCATAGTTTTGGCGCTTCATCTCCTACGGTTAGGTTTTTGGACGTTTCGGGTTTTAAATTGTTTCTCAACAATAAATAGTCCTTCGAGCCTCATTGTAACACAGTGGAGAAGCATGTACCTGTCACATCTCTTATCAGGGATATGCTACCAGTGCCCTCACCCACTCATTTCTATTATTCTTGTAAGCATGTTTCAGTCATTTGTTTTGTAACACAGTTTGGAGGCTTGTAGCCACCACATCTCTTCTCGGAGATAATCCTACCAATTCCCTACCTGTTTATTTAAATTATGTCTGTAATCATATTTCAACCATTTTCTATTAATAAAATGAAGCATTATTTCCATTGCATCTCTGTGCTTATGGTTATATGTGTATTTTGTTTCGTTCCTGCATAAATCTGGATCAGTGGTATCAAAGCAGTCTGTTCTTTCTCTGTTTTTCTTTGCATGTCCCCAATGCAGTCAGGGTATAAGGAGTTTGGGCTCGATCTGGTTGACTCGTGGCAATATCAGCCTCACAAACCCCGACGGACCCCCATGGCGAAAGGAAAGAAAAACGAGGGAGCAGGAGATCCTATCAAAATATCTCTCAAGGATGCCCTCGAGAAACAGAGGAACGGGATGATGGATAAATTTTCCCAAATCCTTCAACAATTGCCCACCGGCGGCACATCTACATCCAGCACGTCTTCCAAAAGGTCCGCGACATATTGGAAAAATCCAATACCAAGTTCAGAAGAATTTCCCCCCCCATGGAGGAACTTAACGCAATGGGGGAAATTTCTTCCTAAGGAGGTAGGAATGATCCAGGTGGATATCAGTGGCCACCCATATATTCCATTTGGACCCGCACCATCAACTCTTTAAGTTCTTCACTTCTAGCAGCTTACTATTTTTAGCAATTTTTCTGGTCCTACACTCCTGGAGCCGTTTTGGGGCCTTGGTGATCCAAGTGGGTATTGGTGGCCACCCACCTATTCCATTTGAACCCCCGCCATCAGTTCTTTCATTTTTTACGTTGCAACACAATTTACTACTTTTAGCATTTTTTCGGGTCCTGAACTTTCGGAGCCGTTTTGAGGCCCTGAACGACGTTTTTGGGAAAACCGGGAGAAACATGAGCCGACACCAAAAGTTGTACTCCTCGGATATATCTTTCTAACGAACTATTGAGTGCCTAAAATGGAGATCGAATGCCAAGGTTACGTCCCCGGGAAGTTGAAACACCAGTTTACCCAAACGGAGCCCATAGTTTTGGCGCTTCATCTCCTATGGTTAGGTTTTTGGACGTTTCAAGTTTTACAATGTTTCTCAACAATAAATAGGCCTTCGAGCCTCATTGTAACACAGTGGAGAGCCCTGTAGTCTTCACATCTCTTCTTAGGGATACGCTATTAGTGCCCTTGCTAGCTCATTTCTATTATTCCTGTCAGCATGTTTCAGTCATTTGTTTTGTAACACAATTCGGAGGCCTGTAGCCGCCACATCTCTTCTCGGAGATAAGCCTGTTAGCGCCCTAGCTATTTATTTACATTATGCCTGTGCTTATGGTGTTGTGTTCCTCAAAAAATCTGGATCAATGGTTTTAGAGCGGTCTTCTCTTTCTCTATTTTTATTTGCATGTCCCCAACACAGTCAAGGTATAAGGAGTTCAGGCTCAATCTGGTTGACCCATCAAAATATCAGCCTCACAAACCTCGACGATCCCCCATGGTGGAAGGAAAGAAAGACGAGGGAGCAGGAGATCTTATCAAAATCTTGCTCGAGGAGGCCCTCAAGAAATAGAGGAACGCGATGATGGATAAATTTGCCTAAATCCTTCAACGACTGCCCACCAGCGACACATCTACATCCAGCACATCCGCCAAAAGGTCCGCGACATCTTGGAAAAATACAATACCAAGTTCAGCAGAATTCCCCCCCCCCCCCCATGGAGGAACTTAACGCAATGAGTACCATGGCTTCCTAAGGAGGGAGGAATGATCCAAGTGGATATCAGTGGCCACCCACCTATTCCATTTGGACCCGCAACATCAACTCTTTAAGTTCTTCACTTCCAACAGCTTGCTATTTTTTGTAGGTCTTCGGGTCCTACACTCTCGGAGCCGTTTTGGGGCCTTGGTGATCCAGGTGGATATTGGTGGCCACCCACCTATTCCATTTGAACCCTCGCCATCAGTTCTTTCCATTTTTAAGTTGAAACACAACTTACTATTTTTAGCAATTTTTCGAGTCGTGAACTTCCGGAGCCGTTTTGAGGCCCTAAACGACGTTTTTGGGAAAACCAGGAGCAACATAGGTCCATGGGTAAGTCCATGGACCCATGGACCGATGTTTCTCACACCGAAAGTTGTACTCCTTGGATAGATATTTCTAACGAGCTATTGAGTGCGTCAAATGGAGATTGGATGCCAAAGTTACGCCCCAGGAAAGTTGAAACACCAATTTACCCAAACGGGGCCCATAGTTTTGGCGCTTCATCTCCTACGGTTAGGTTTTTGGACGTTTTGGGTTTTACATTGTTTCTCAACAATAAATAGGCCTCGAGCCTCATTGTAACACAGTGGAGAGGACCGTAGCCGTCACATCTCTTCTCATGGATACCCTACCAGTGCCCTCACCCGCTCATTTCTATTATTCCTGTAAGCATGTTTCAGTCATTTTTTTTGTAACATAATTCGGAGGCCTGTAGCCGCCACATCTCTTCTCAGAGATAAGCCTACCAATGCCCTATTTGTTTATTTACATTATTCCTATAAACATATTTCAGTCATTTGTTTTTAATAAAATGAAGCATTATTTCTGTTGCATCTCTCTGCTTATGGTTATATGTGTATTCTGTTGCATTCCTGCATAAATCTAGATCAGTGGTATTAGAGCAGTCTGCTCTTTATCTGTTTTTATTTTCATGTCCCCAACGCAGTCAGGGTATAAGAAGTTCGGGCTTGATATGGTTGACTCGTTACAATATCAGCCTCACAAACCCTGACAATCCCCCATGGCGGAAGGAAAGAAAGATGAGGGAGTAGGATATCCTATCAAAATATTTCTCAAGGAGGTCCTCGAGAAACAGAGGAACGGGATGATGGATAAATTTTCCCAAATCCTTCAACGACTGCCCACCGGCGGCACATCTACATCCAGCACGTCTGCCAAAATATCCATGACATCCTGGACAAATCCAATACCAAGTTCAGCAGAATTTTCCCCCCATGTAGGAACTTAATGCAATGGGGACCATTGCTTTCTAATGAGGGAGGAATGACCTAGGTGGATATCGATGGCCACCCACCTATTACATTTGGACGCGCACCATCAGCTCTTTAAGTTCTTCACTTCCAGCAGCTTACTATTTTTAGCATGTTTTCAGGTCCTACACTTTTGGAGCCGTTTTGGGGCCTTGGTGATCCAGGTGGATATTGGTGGCCACCCACCTATTCCATTTCAACCCCCGCCATCAGTCCTTTCCTTTTTTAAGTTGCAGCACAACTACTATTTTTAGTATTTTTTCGGGTCCTAAACTTCTGGAGCCGTCTTGAGGCCATAAACGACGTTTTTGGGAAAACTATGAGCAACATGGCTTTATGGACTGATGTTGCTCACACTGAAAGTTTCAATCCTCAGATAGTTCTTTCTAATGAGCTATTGAGCACGTAAAACGGAGATCGGATGCCAAAGTTACGTCCCCGGGAAGTTGAAACACCAATTTACCCAAACAAAGCCCATTGTTTTGGCGCTTCATCTCCTACGGTTAGGTTTTTGAACGTTTTGCGTTTTACATTGTTTCTCAACAATAAATAGGCCTTCAAGCCTCATTGTAACACAGTGGAGAGGCCTGTAGTCGTCACATCTCTTCTCAGAGATACGCTACCAGTGCCCTCGCCCGCTCATTTCTATTATTCTTGTAAGCATGTTTCAATCATTTTTTTTGTAACATGGTTCAGAGGCCTGTAGCCGCCACATCTCTCCTCAGAGATAAGCGTACCAGCACCCTAGCTATTTATTTTCATTATGCTTGTAATCATATTTCAGTCATTTGTTATTAATAAAATGAAGCATTATTTTCGTTGCATCTCTATGCTTATGGCTATATGTGTATCCTATTGCGTTTCTGCATAAATCCGGATCAGTGGTATCAGAGCGGTCTACTCTTTCTCTGTTTTCTTTGCATGTCCCCAACGCAGTCAGGGTATAAGGAGTTTGGGCTCGATCTAGTTGACCCGTCGCAAGATCAACCTCTCAAACCCCGACGACCCCCCATGGCGAAAGGAAAGAAAGATGAGGGAGCAGGAGATCCTATCAAAATCTTGCTTAAGGAGGCCCTCGAGAAACAGAGGAACGCGATGATGGATAAATTTGCCCAAATCCTTCAACAACTACCCACTGGCGGCACATCTATATCCAACACGTCCGCCAAAAGGTCTGCGACATCCTGGACAAATCTAATACCAAGTTCAGTAGAATTTGCCCCCCCATGGAGGAACTTAACGCAATGGGGACCATTGCTTCCTAAGGAGGGAGGAATGATCCATGTGGATATCGGTGGCCACTCACCTATTCCATTTGGACCCGCACCATCAACTCTTTAAGTTCTTCACTTCCTAAAGCTTACTATTTTTAGCATGTTTTCAGGTCCTACACTCCCAAAGCCGTTTTGGGGCCTTGGTGATCCATGTGGATATTTGTGGCCACCCACCTATTCCATTTGAACCTCCGCCATCAGTTCTTTATGTTTTTAAGGTACATCACAACTTACTATTTTTAGCAGTTTTTTGGGTCCTGAAATTCCGGAGCCATTTTGAGGCCCTAAACGACATTTTTGGGGAAACCGGGAGCAACATGGGATTATGGACCAATGTTTCTCACACCAAAAGTTGTACTTCTCGGATATATCTTTCTAATGAGCTATTGAGCGTGTCAAGCGGAGATCGAATGCCAAAGTTACGTCCCCAGGAAGTTGAAACACCAATTTATCCAATCGAGGCCCATAGTTTTAGCGCTTCATCTTCTACGGTTAGGTTTTTGGAAGTTTCGGGTTTTACATTGTTTCTCAACAATAAATAGGCCTTCGAGCCTCATTGTAACACAGTGGAGAGGCTTGTAGCCGTCACATCTCTTCTCGGGGATACACTACCAGTGCCCTCGCCCGCTCATTTCTATTATTCCTATAAGCATGTTTCAGTCATTTGTTTTGTAACACAGTTTGGAGGCTTGTAGCCGCCACATATCTTCTCAGAGTTAAGCCTACCAATGCCCTAGATGTTTATTTAAATTATGTCTGTAAGCATATTTCAGTCATTTGTTATTAATAAAATTAATCATTATTTCTGCTGCATCTCTGTGCTTATGGTTATATGTGTATTTTGTTGCGTTCCTGCATAAATTTGGATCACATACAAAGCATAGAATAGAGACATATCGATGGAAATGTGAAAAGTGGTGTTGTAACAGTACTCTCCCTAGTGCAACCAGCGTAACCATGCCTTCTACTACCCTGTGACATAGTTTCACAAGTAGCCTTCCAGCCACTTGCTCACTATCTTTGTCTGCCCATCCATCTAAGGGTGATAACTGGTACTCGGAGTCAACTTTGTACCCACCAAACGAAAGAGCTCCTGCCAAAATCCACCCATGAAACGATTGTCTCGGTCACTAACAATGGTCTTTGGAGGACCATGCAATATGAAGATATCCCTAAAGAACAACTCCGCTACCTGTGTTGTTGTATACCATGTTGATATAGCGAGAAGTGTGCATACTTTGTCAGTCAATCAACGGCCACAAAGATGCAATCCTTGCCTTGCACAGTGGGCAAGCTCGTGATGAAGTCCATAGAAATGTTTTCCCATTTCCACTTTGGATTGGGAAGTGGTTGTATTAATCCTGTCATATGGCTCATCTCTCCTTTGTTCCGTTGACACACCCCGCACTCCCTGACATGCCAGAGTACGTCCTCCTTGAGGCCTCTCCAAGAGAACCTCTCCCTTATGGCCATGTAGGTCTTGGTGAACCCCTAGTGGCCTAATAATGGTGAGTCATGGGAGGTACGCAGTACCTTCTCCTTGAGCTGAGAGTTCCTAGTCAAGAAGATCCTTCCCCTGAAGTATATCACCTCATCCATCACTTTGTACCTATCATCTGTGATCTGACCATCTAGTATCTCACAGGAAAAACGGTCATTAGAGTACTCCACCAGTAACTGAGCCATCCAGTCCGTGTCTAGGCTCATCAGAGACAACGTTTCCAATCTGTGTGATAAAGCATCAGCCACCACATTGTTCTTCCCTTTGACGTACTCAATGTCAAATTCATACGCCTGGATTTTGCTGACCCACTTCTACTGCCTCTCCTGCAACTGCTTCTGCTCTAAGAAGAACCGAAGGCTATTGTGGTCAGTCCTCACCTTGAACCTGTTCCCCACCAAGTATTGTTGAAACTTGGCCAGTGCATGCATGATAGCCAGCATTTCCTTGTCGTATATGGGATACAACCTCTCATGCAGAAATAGCTTCCTGCTCTCGAAAGCTATGGGGTGGCCCCCCTGCATCAAGACTGCACCCACCCCCTCTCTTGAGGCATCGCACTCCAAGGCAAAGGGCTACATGAAATCTGGAAAAACTAAGACTAGATAGCTGCTCATCATGATCTGGATTTATTTTTTTTGTAGGAACACAACAGAATACACATATAACCATAAGCACGGAGATGCAACGGAAATAATGCTTCCTTTTATTAAAATCAAATTACTGAAATATGCTTACAGACAGGGCATTGTTAGCTTATCTATAAGAAGAGATGTGGCGGCTACATGCCTCTGAACTATGTTACAATACAGCCATAATAGAAATAAATAGCTAGGGCACTGGTAGGTGTATCTCTGAGAAGATATGTGGCAGCTACAAACCTCTAAACTCTGTTACAATGAGATGTAATGGAAATGAGCGGGCAAGGGCACTGGTAACGTATCTCTAAGAAGAGATTTGACGGCTATAGGCCCCTCCACTGTGTTATAATGAGGCTCGAATTCCTATTTATTGTTGAGAAACAATGTAAAACCCTAAACATCCAAAAACCTAACCTAGGAGACGAAGCGCGAAAATTGTTGGGTCCCGCTTGGGTAAATTGGTGTTTCAACTTCCCGGGGACGTAACTTTGGCATACGATCTTTGTTTGACGCGCTCAATAGCTCGTTAGAAATATCTATCTGAGGAATACAAATTTTGAGTGAGAAACATTCGTTTATGACCCATATTTCTCCCGATTTCCCCAAAAATGTCGTTTAGAGCCTCAAAACAGCTCCAGAAGTTCAGGACCTGAAAAATTGCTAAAAATAGTAAGTTGTGCTGAAAGTGAAAAGCTGCAAGAATCGATGGCGCGAGTCCAAATGGAATAGGTGGGTGGCCACCGATATCCACCTGGATCATTCGTCCCTCCTTAGGAAGCAATGGTCCCCACTGCGTTAAGTTCCTCCATGAGGGGCAAATTTTGCTGAACTTGGTATTGGATTTTTCCACGATGTCGCGGACATGTTGGCGGACGTGCTGGATGTAGGTGTACCACTGGTGGGCAGTCGTTGAAGGATCTGGGCAAAGTTATCCATCATCACGTTCCTCTGTTTCTCGAGGGCCTCCTCGAGCAAGATTTTGATAGGATCTCCTACTCCATCGTCTTTCTTTCCTTCCGCCATGGGGGGTCGTCGGGGTTCGCGAGGTTGAACTCCTTATACCCTAGCCGCGTTGGGGACATGAAAATAAAAACAGAGAAAGAGAAGACCGCTCTGATACCACTGATCCGGTTTTTTTTTTTTTTGCAAGAACGCAACATAATACACATATAACCATAAGCATAGAGATGCAACATAAATAATGCTTCCTTATATTAAAATCAAATTACTGAAATATGCTTACAGACAGGGTGATGGTAGCTTATCTCTAAGAAGAGATGTGGCGGCTACATGCCTCTGAACTGTGTTACAATACAACCATAATATAAATAAACAGCTAGGGCGCTGGTAGGCTTATCTCTGAGAAGAGATGTGGCGGCTACAGGCCTTTGAACTGTGTTACCATGAGATGTAATGGAAATTAGTGGGCAAGGGCATTGGTAGTGTATCTCTAAGAAGAGATGTGATGGCTACAGGCCCCTCCACTGTGTTATAATGAGGCTCGAAGGCCTATTTATTGGTGAGAAACAATGTAAAACCCTAACCATCGAAAAACCTAACCCTAGAAGATGAAGCGCCAAAATTGTGGGTCTTGTTTGGGTAAATTGGTGTTTCAACTTCCGGGGGACGTTATAACTTTGGCATACAATCTTCGTTTGACGCACTCAATAGCTCATTAGAAATATCTATTCGAGGACTACAACTTTTGATTGAGCAACATTGGACTATGACTCCAAGGCCTCAAAACGGCTCCAGAAGTTCATGACCCAAAAAATTGCTAAAAATAGTAAGTTGTGCTAAAAGTGAAAAGTTGCAAGAATTGATGGCGCCGGTCCAAATGGAATAGGTGGGTGGCCACCGATATCCACCTGGATCACATCACCTCCTTGAGCCTGTCAAAGGCCCTCTGAACTGTGTCTGTCCAACTGAATGTGCCCTTTTTGGTAAGATCTGTGAGGGGTGCAGCAAGTTGGGAAAACCACTTGATGAACTTCCGATAGTAGGTGCAGATGCCTACAAACCCCCGGAGCTCAGTCACGTTCCTTGGTTCCTGCCAATCTCGAATGGCCTAGATCTTCTCCTCGTGGACTCTCACTCCATCCACACTAATGATGTGCCCAAAATAGAGCTTCTATGTCAGCCCAAACTCACATTTGGAGAGCTTAGCATAAAATGTTGCTCCTCCAAAATGTGCAATGCAGCCTCAATGCATTATAGGTGCTCGTCCCATGTCTGGTTGTATATCAGGATATCGTCGAAGAATACCAGCAAAAATTTCCTCAATTGACCACGGAATATGTGGTTCATAAAGGACTGGAAGGTGGCCAGTGCATTGGTTAGCCCGGAGGGCATCACCAAAAACTCAAAATGGCCATAGTGACATCTGAAAGTCGTCTTGGGGACATCCTGGTTCCTCACTTGGAACTTATCATAGCCTGACCTCAGATCAATCTTCGAGAAGAACTTTGATCCCCTCAGCTCATCCATCAGCTCATCAATCCACGGAAAAGGGTATTGGTTCTTCATGGTTTTCTTGTTGTGAGTCCAATAATCGATGCACATCCTCAGTGTGATCCTTATTCTTCACCAGTACAACAAAAGAAGCAAAAGGGCTAGTGTTGGGTCATATGTGTCCCAGCGCTAAGAGCTCATGAATAGATCTCTCGATCTCATCCCTGTAGGCTTTGGGGTGCCAATAGGGTGTAGTAATCACGGCCTGAATGCCCTGCTCAAACTCAATGGTGTGCTCAAACCCCTGATCCGGTGGCTTTCCTATAGGTATATCCCCAAAAACTGTAGCATATCTGTCCAAAATCGACTGCACATCTGGGTGAATTTCCTGTACTGTAGCTCTTGCCTCTAAAATACGCAGCTCCACTACCCAATCTATATCTCCCTTCCGGAAGTCTGCCTCCATCCAGTTGCTGAAAATGTCTGTGGGGGATAAGTGTGCATGCCTCGGATCATCTCGTGCTTACCTCTCTTTTTGTCTGTCCACTCCATCTCTAGAGTCTCCCAGTCTGTAGTGACCTTCCCCAACGTGATCAACCATTGCACTCCCAGTATCACGTTGGCATCTGGAATGTCCACGACAAAGAAATGATCCGTTAGAGTGTAAGTCCCCATGGTCACTGCCAACGCCAATACATATCTAGCACACTGCATAGTTCTAGCACCTGGTTCTAGTACTGAAAATCCATCAAAGCTCTCTGTCGGTAAGCCCCTTTGCTCTACCAACTGTGCATCAATAAAGTTGTGAGTGGCCCCACTGTCAACTAGCATTGAAACACATTGTCCCTGCACAGTTCCCCGGACACGCAGTGTCAAATACTTGGGAACCCCTTGCAAAAAATCAAGGACTCCCCCAGTAGGTGCAAATTTTTCCCCTCCTGCTCTTGGGGGTGGAGGTGGTGGATGATCCCCTCTCTACACCACAACACTGCCTCCTGCCTCTATCTCCTCGTATGCATCTTCTTCCCTGTCACTGTCGGAGAAGACCTCTATGTAGTGTGCCTTCCTTGTGGCACATCGATGTCCCAGCGCCCACGGATCCTGGCATGTGAAGCATAGCTTCCTCCGTCTCAAGTCTCTCAAAGTATCATCGTCCAAAGCCCCCCCCTCCCCACCCCCTCGGAGGTGGAACCCTTATGTCCTTCCCCTTCAGCTGAAATGTCGGTCTCTGGGGGGTAGGAGCTCTGGTCCTAGGTAGAGCATCCTGCAAATCCCTGGTCCTCCCAACTGCATCCTGAAGTGTAGCAAGCCTCGTGGATCTGACTAATCCATGCAGAGGTTCTGCCAACCCATCAATAAACATGTAGATCATCCTGCATGTGGACAAGTCAGGCACCATCACCAAAAGCCTCAAGAACTTGGAAATGTAGGTTTCCGGGTTCCCAGTCTACTTGAGTTTGGTCAGCTCAACAAAGTGCTCTTCCAGATCCCTCCGGTCAAATCGCTTTACCAATATCCGTGCAAACTCTGGATACATTTTCACTGCTGAGTGACCCTGCGTGGCCATCTTGTGGAACCACCAATTGTGGGCCTCTCCCTCAAGGTGCAGCGCTGCCACCTTGATGGCCTCTCCCTTTGCCATCTGATTGAGCTGGAAATAAATATCCAGCTTCTCCACCCAAGCCTTTGCCAAACATTTTGAAGACCCTTCAAATGTTGACAAGAAAAACCTACCCACTGTCTGCTCTACATCCCCATCCTGTGTGTATCTACCCCCTCTGTTCTGGTTACGGTGTCGGTTGTCCATCTTGAGCTGAACAAAATCATGGAAAGTGAGAGCTTCACCAAACTCTCGCCCATAGGACTAATACTCGGCAAAATAATCCCCCATATGAACCGGTTATGGCTCCTGAGGTGCTCCCATTCCGGTGCCTGCAATTAGAAATGTGGGCATCGTGGAACGTGGGGGAGTAAGTGACACAACTTGTTGCATTGTGAGCTGCTCCTGCAAATGGTGGGAAGTGTCAAACCCTTCTCCGATGTGAAAACCCCTTGGGGTTTCACGCTGTCTCTGGTCTGCGGTAAAATTCTACCCCATCTCTTCGATCCTCCTCGATAGCTCCTGCACAAACTTTTGGAGTTGCCCGAACTCTCTCCCTTCATCTTTCTCCTCTACCATTGGTTCTTCCTCCTCTGCGTCCACTACTGGAACGCAGTCTCCTTCTCCAAAAGTGGTCTCAAGCCTCCGCTCTTGGTCCTTGTACTTCCTTCCCCGGTAAGTGATATATGGTTTTCCTGCTGGTGTCATAGACTAATCTGTTCCACAAGCTGAGCCAAGTCTATGAGATCTGATACCACTGTAATATTCCGAATAGAAATAAACAGTAATACACATCAACATAAACAAGAAACTACAACAAATAGAGAGACATCATACAAATAATGCAGATATGGAGAAACGCCGAGCCATTTTATTATATAACTGAAATATAACAATTAGTACAAAGGTGATCAGAATGATGGAACCTTGGCTTGCACAAGGCAAGCTGGAAATACTCTCAGAAATGCTCAATGAATGGCTACTTTGTCAAGGACTACGCAATCTCCAAATGATGCTGCTACTACTGGAATGGAATGGCTCTTTGGGGTTGTTCCCCTACTCAGAAAATTATGAAACTATGGGAATGAACTCTCTTCCAATAACCCAGAAAAGATTAGAAAGGAATCTCGGAATGGCTGACCCCGGAATTTGACCTCCCTTAGGAAGTAACGCTCTCCTAGTGAATACGCTAGCCTTGAATGATAACTCCGCAAATTATGGCCTCCTCCTGTACCAAAATGATGATCAGTGAAGGGTTGGACCCTCCACACTATCTTCGGGCTGAAATCCCTGATATCTCCTCTCTCCCGGAACTGCCTCTACCACAAAATGTGTAATCCCTCCAAGAGGTTGCGTTGTTCAAGCAACTGTGTGATCCTAGCTGAAAATGCTATGGCTCCCTCCTATAAAACGATGGATAGGTCTCCTCACCCGAGCAGGCACTCGAAGTCCCTCGGGGCTGAGGTTGGGATCTCAGCTCGGAGACACCCGGTGTGCTTAACAACACTTACAAACTTCGCTCAATAGCAAAAGCGTGCTCAATGTCAAAAGACAGAAATCAGAGATGCACAATAGAATGAGAAAATGAGGAGCCTCTTCCCCTTTTATGCTTTGAGAGCCTTGCTCTCATCTGGGCCCCACCAAACTGCGATGTCCCTCTTGGCCCACGTTGTCCCCTCTCAACTGCACTATCCTGGGCCCACGCTGCCTCTTCCCTCATGCTGCCACTTCACCCTCATGGGCCCCATGCTGTCAAGTAATATGTGCTCAAGTGACTTTAGGGAATAATTATTTCTTAAGTGTGGGCTATGTGTCTCATTACCCACTTTATTAACTAACTTGACATTAGAAAAGAAAAAGTGGCCAAAATTAATATTACCAATTAGCTGCTGCTAATTGAGAATATTACAAAGTTTAATTTTCAAAGCTACTTTCTAAGAACCCCTAGTCTCCCTTATATACCACATAAACCTGTGAGAAGACAAGGTATCATAGACATACCCCTAGTCTCCCTTATATACCACATAAACCTGTGGGAAGACAAGGTATCATAGACATACCGAGTTTGACAACCAAAAATAATTTTTACATTATCCTTTGCCTATCAGAAAACAAGCTTCAAGAGGATATTGTACAGCTATTTCAAGGAAGTCCAACCATTTTTTGTGATTTAAGAAGTTTTATTTTCAAAGCTACATCTTGATGAGGTATTATTAAAACAATGCTCTTTTTCTGAAACAATATGTTTACAAGAATGCTTTATTTTTACAGTATTGTCATAACCTACGGAAGTGATGAAAAATACAAGCATGGATTTGCACTCTACATAAATGATAGCATCATTGGTAAAAGTGTTGAGAGGTATAATGGAAATTATATGATGTTTGAAAAGGTTCAATTCTAACATTGTTTCCATACAATACGATATCCCCTTGCCGTAAGTAGGTTCATTTCAAAACCAAATGTGAGTTTGTATGAAAAACGTTTTCTGGAACGAGAGCAAGAACTTTTGTAGTTTTCTGACACCAAAGCAAGTGTTGAAGCTGAGTCGAATCTACAGGTAAGCCTTTCGAATTCTATAGTCAATCATTTAACATTCCAGGAAATCTGTGTTGTATAAAAAGTTCCAATATGTTCACTGTCGCTAAATACGACAAGGTAAATGTTTGTTGAAAGTTGCTTTTATCCATATTACAGTTTCATTAACTTCTACTCCTTAGATTTGGGTAAATCTGTCGACCAAAATCCAAGGGATTGTGTGACCATATGCAATCGAATTCGCCAAAATTTAACATTTGAAAAGAGTGAATCGACACTATGTGAGAGTGAATTTGAAGGCACTGGAAACGACATAAATCCAATAAAGAGTCACATTGCATTGACACATTGCATTGAGATTTGTGTATAGTTGTTAACACCAGTGAAAAGGTGTGAGAAAATCTGATTTTCACAGTATGTTTTCAAAAAAAATTGACAGAGAAGCTTCAGTGAATAGGGTAAACTAAATTCTTAATTTCCTCATAGAACTATAGACTTAAAAGGTACAGAGCAAAAGTTTCAAAGCAAGTTTAAGGTTTCAGTGTTGAATTGGGTACTATTCAGATTGTATTTCAATTCACATAATTGTCTCAAAACTCAAAAAAGAATTGTATGAAACATACTTCAAGAACGATTTTTGTTTCACTTCCCAAAGGATATAGTTCTTTACCCATATTATTTCTAAACCTATTTCAGATAATGATAAAAGAACCATAAAAACTTTGGTTTTTTTTTGTTGTATTTGTGAGACACTGCAATGGATCTTGATTTGGTCGGCTGGGATCTTTTCCACCACAAAATTCAGGAAATGAAAAGAGCAGCTAAACAATGGGAGATCAATAAGAAAAAGAAGTTAAAGGAAGAGTTGACTGTCATAAAAGAATAGATGAGGGCCATCTACATCAGTTTCAAAGACAGAGCTCCGAATATCATGACCATGAACAGATCCAAAGGCTTGCTGTGCGAGAACAAGAAATTCTGAAAATTGATGAAATATCGTGGAAGTTGAAGAGTCGGAATTGCTGGTTGAAAGAAGGCGACAGGAATACTAAGTATTTTCATAAATGTGCCACTGACCGCAGAAATCGGAATGCTATATGGCGCATCAAGAGGATTGATGGTTCTGTTGCTACTACTACTCCGGAAATACAACACGAAGCCTTCCTTCATTTTTCGGCCTTTTATCAGCAGAACCAAGAGATAGATGTTGCATGCCAACAATGGGTTCTTGATCATGTTCCTAGAATTTTAGAAGACAATGACATTAATTCCTTGGAGGCGCCTATCTCGATGGCCGAGGTCGAGGGGGTGCTGAAGTCCTTTCCCCACGACAAATGCCCTGGTCCAGATGGCTGGACCTCCGAGTTCTTTCTGTTTTTCTTTGATATTATGGGGGAAGAACTGACGGATATCACGAAATCCTTCAGAACAAGTGGAAGAATCTCAGCCAACCTGAACTCCACATTCATAGCACTCATTCCAAAGAATGATAACCCCTCAACATTCGGGGAATATCGGCCAATTGCTCTATGCAATCTTCTATATAAAATCACCTCCAAGATCATCACTAACAGACTAAAGTCGGCCCTCTCTGCGCATATATCTCCTGAACAATTCGGCTTCCTCAAAGGCAGGTCTATTCATGATGCTATAGCTGTAGCACAGGAGGTTCTACACTCCATTCACTCTCAGAAATGTGAGGCCTTGGTTATGAAAGTAGATCTCCACAAGGCATACGATACCCTGGATTGGTCATACAAACGACTGGTTTTATTCAAAATAGGACTGCCTCTCAGTATCATCCGATGGGTTATGTCTTGCATCACCACTGTCTGTTTCGCTGTCCTTATAAATGGTCTGCCTACCTCCTTCTTCGTGGCTGGCCGGGGATTAAGACAAGGATGCGCCTTGTCCCCGTTGATCTTCATACTTATTTTGGATGGCTTCAGTAAACTGCTGCATATGGCGTCTAGTAATGGTTTCATTTCAGGTTTTTCTTTTTCTGATTCCATATCGACCTCCCATTCTCTCTTTGCCGACGACATGCTGTTATTTGGGAGGCTCAGAAGGAATCACTGGTTCTACATACTCTTCATATTTAACAGATTTGCTGCTGCCACGGGTTTGCACATTAACAAGGACAAATCATTTCTTCTATAAGAGTATGGTGACATGGATGAAATCCTATTCATTGCGGAGTTCTTGGGGGTTCGTGTTCAGTTGCTAACAGATGGACTGACATACTTGGGTTACAAAATCAAACCTTGTGGATACCACCGGGCGGACTGGCTTTGGATGCTTGAGCGATTTCGGAAGAAAATCAACTCATGGTCTCACAGATGGCTTACCTTGGGCGGCAGATACATCATGATCCAGGCTGTCCTATCCCAACTCCTGGTTTATTGGGGACATCTTTTTTATCTACCTGCGAATATAGTGGAAGACATTAACAGGATCATCGACAGATTTCTCTGGAATGGATCAGGGGATTCTCATAAAATCCACCTATTCAGACTTTCCTCCATTTGCAGGTCCAAGGATCACGACGGTTGGGGCATCTTGGACACAAGGAACTTCAACATTGCTTTTCTCGTCAAATCATTCTGGCGGGCTACCAATGGATCAGGAATTTGGTCACAGATTATCAAAAGCAAATATCTCATAGGTGATTCCTTACATTTCCTCCTCTGCCACGAATTTCGGTTCCCTGCATCTTATTCGGCTATCTGGGGAAGTTTCAAAAATATCTTGGGACATATCACGGTCAGGCTCACATGGTTGTTCAGGGACGGAAGTCGTATTCCAATCTGCAACCTTAATATGCTTGGTCTTGATTTCCAGACAAAACCATCTGATAGGCTTATTCATTTTCTCGCTCACCGGGGAATCTGCCATCTATCACAGACTATTTCTTCATGGACATTTGGGGCCCCCATCTTCAAGAACGCACAACAACTGGGACTTCATGATGAAATAGCTTATGAATGGGATCAGATTCACGATTCTTTAAGTGCGGCGGGAGTTTGTTATTTTGCTGGAGGCGACTGCATCATCTGGGATGGGCCGATGGCTGCGGATCTACCGATAGTCAAAGATATATACCACAGAATCAATTTTCAATCCTACTCATCTCCATGTTCTGGTAATTTTGCACAGTTCTGGAAACGTGGGATTCCAAACAAGATCATCCTTTTTGGCTGGCTTACATGGAGGAATAAGATCCTGACTTGGAATAATCTGATCAAAAGAGGCACGATGGGCCCCAACAGATGTGCTATATGTGCCCTTGCCGAAGAGACAGTTGAACATATATTTTTTCATTGCCCTAAGGTCCTTCAGCTCTGGAGATTATTCTCTGTTCACCTTATTGATTCTGACTGGATTCCTACTGTTTTCATTGATGTCGTGCACAAATGGGACTCCATCAAGAACAGATTTAGAATGTTTCCTTTCTACCTCATATGGGAGGTTTGGCTTACAAGAAACCGGCTCATTTTTTATGCTGCCCCTTTCAATCTTTCACACATTTTCAAGGCTATCATGAGCTGGATCGATGCCATCCCAACAAAGCCCAAAAGGCCCACTGATGGCTCCCATCGGATACGTCCTCACGAGATTTCAATTCCGGTTGTCTTCTTTGACGGTGCTTGCAAAGAAGGCAACACCGGATGTGGTGCTTGGATTAAGATATCTGACCGGGAAAGAATCCATTTATTTTGGAATGGAGGACAGGGCTCCAATAATAAGGCCGAGTTAATGGCCCTTTGGGGAGGTCTATTTGTGGCGGCCAACATGGATCTTATGGATCTCCACATATATGGAGACTCTACTTTGATTGTTGATGGTATCATGGGCCATTCACAGATTCATATCCTGTCCTTACAGGGCTGGATCTCCAGAGTCTGGAGGATTTGGCAGAGACTGGGATCCCCTCCCATCGAGCACATATACCGGGATCTGAACTCTCGTGCTGACAGTCTATCTAAACGGGGATTAAATGCTGCCTATGGTGTTATACAGATGCTCCACTTCCAGGACGAAGTCCTTCAACTGGAAAATTCTTTTCCTTTTCCATAACTCTGCCTCTTATATGATATTTTCTCCTACATCCACTTTTTGTTTTGCTCTGCGATGTTTTCTGTTTCTAATCCCTACACCTCTCCTTATTTTCGCTATCTACAGATCATAACCTACTCTATCTACAGTTTCTTATATCCTATCTATCTATCCTTTTTCTTCCTATCCTTCTCAACTACATGAGTTTTTGCTTGTTCTTCCCAGCTCCACTTTCCCCTCGTCCATATGTTTTATGATACACTCTATGCATAATTTATATCAGTTCATTGGAAGCGGACCTTTTTCTTTCATGTGAGATAGTTTCACTCCAGGGAGAAGACTGCCATCTCTTTTTGCAAGGTTTTTGCTCTTATCATTGCTAACAACAAGCATGTATTCGGAATTGCTGTTCACATTTTATTTCTCCCATGATCGATCGCATGTTTCTGTTTCACCTCATGACAAGCGAGCCAGATAACAAGCGAGCCTGCCATAAGTTTATATTTTCTACATCCCTACTACAGGAACAGTATTTTGTTTTTATAGTCATATCTGATACATACATGCATGCTCGATGGATCATATCAAGTGTGCCTGACTACAAGAGAGCCTGTTTACATCGACTGCACTTTCGGCAACTTCACAGAATTGTCTCAAGTGAGCTTGTTTCTCTCATTTTGCTGGTGGTCTTATTGTCACATCTGGGTTATGATATCTGGACTTTTCGCCATAATAAGTGAGACTATTTCATCATTCTGTTTTGTCTCAACATCCTGCTCCTAGAAAGCTGGCACCTGCATGTTGTTTTCTAAGGGTGCTTATCTGTACTGGCTCATATGTTGAATTGGGTGGATTTATCCCCCAAAAAAGTTTTCAATGATCCCATCCTGCTTTTGGTTCGACTTTCACATGAAGTCTTTACCACTGGATGTTGGATCTGTTTATCATCGCTTCTGTTTTGATGTAATGTCTGTCATATGAACTGTTAATACAACAGCGTTTTTTTCCTCTGAAAAAAAAAAGAGACACTGCAATGGATACGACAACTAAATTTTTACCCTTTTCAAGGGTTAGAGAATCATAGAGATTACATAGCGGAGATTTCAGGATCAAAATTTTAATATTCGGATTTTTAGATCAAACCAAGTATGTCTTGCATTTTTTCTCAGGTGATGGTAAATGGTGAAATAATTAAATAGAGCAAGTGTTCTGAGCATATCACACCATTTTTAAAGCACAGATCAGACCTTGTTTAGCTCAAACTTTATTTTAAAACTTTATTTCTAGTTGCATTTTGTAATTTTTTTTGCAATGGCATCAAATCGAAGGAAATATTAATGGCATTAATATACAATACAGATACATTTCAAGCTCACAATTTTAGTGAGGAAACTCTCACTTTGCTCGAACAAGAAGGTGGACACAACTTTTCAGTAAATTTGAAGGATACAATATTGCAGTAAGTAGGGAATTTGCATATACTTTTGATGGTTTCATAGCTAAGATTGGGAATCTAGAATTACACACAGTCCAAGGAAAAGATATGGATTCCTTTCCTTAAGAAGTTTACAAAATTAGTGAAATGGACTTACGGAGTTCCAAGAACATGGCTGCAACACCCTTCAGATGAAGTGGCTTATCTAGTTATTAAATATACAACATGTGAAGGGAGGTATATAACTATTTTCCTATATCATATTAGATTATTGCAACATGTTAACAAGATCAAGCTCATGAAAAAAAAATTTCACCTCCTTAAAAGTCTCACTAGAATGGTGAAAAATGTACAAAGGAAACCAACAACAAATGCAGAGATGAGTATGTACCACTATGGCTTGATTAAAATAGTGATCCAAAGTGAATTTCAAAAAGCCAGTAAGAGTTTGGAGGATTTTCTTATTGACAATAAATTTGTTGAACTAGGAAGTGATAAGGAAGAGTTAGAGATGGGAATTGTTGAAAACAAATTCTTAATAAAATAGAAATGATACAATGACACATACACATTAACAAAAATATTTTACTTCAGAAACTCAAACTAGAAAAAATAATAATAATAATAATAAAATAAAAATTAATAATAATAATAATAAATAAATAATCAGTATATATCTTATTTATAATATTACAATACAATATATTGAAATTTGCTCGACCTAGGCCACGCCACTCTGCATCAAGCTCGTGCCTTCCATCGCTTGTGGCATTTGGCCTTGCCATGGCCCCTCCGGATGCTTCATCGGAGGTGGCCAATGCTCAATCTGCCTTCTCCGCCCTGGTAAATTCCTTACCGCCCCAGCGCCCTCAACCTGCTTTATCGAAATTTGTTAAGAAATTGGATGGATTGCAAGAAGTAGTACTTCCTTTTACCCTACCACGAATGGTGGCACTCTCTCTTGCTGAACGAGGCCTCATCAAGAAATTCACTGGCTTGTGGCCATCCCCGAAAATAGTACAAAGATGGATCGAGCGGAACTGGTCGGACAAAATAAGCGGTAAAATCTCCATTCATTTCTGTGGGAAAGGATATTATACCTCTCATTTTGAATCAAGAGAAAACAAGGATTTAATCTTCAGAAATGGACCATATTTTATGGACTTCAGAGGATTGTACCTAAACAAGTGGACTTTGGACTTCGATCCCGAACTGGATGTCCCTAGTGCTGTCCCAGTCTGGGTCCGTCTTCCGCATCTCCCGCTCCACTGTTGGGGAGATGATTTGATTCAAGCCATTGGCAATGCTGTTGGGAAGTTTATTGATGGAAGCAAGCCCAAGGACAATATGCAAGCATGTGCGCATATCTGTGTTGAAGTTGATCTCGACAAGGGTCTTCCGGAGGCAATCAAGCTCAAAGTGGATGACTGGACACACATTCAGCAACTAGACTACGAACAAATCCCATTTAAATGCAAGGTATGTCACGAATACGGCCATTTTTCCAATCGCTGCTCTAAACTAGTTAATGTTGAAAATGCTCCACCAAATGAGCAATGGGAAACTGTAAAAAAAAAAAAAGACTCCTGCCACCCCAAAGGCAAACTATGAAGCTTCCCCTCCCAAAATTAACCCCTCAGCCCCTCCCTCCTCCTCCTCCCTGGATCCTCCAATCATTCCTGCCTCTGGCTCTATCTCTGAAACCCCCTTGGAATCTTCTAATCCCTTTGGCGTCCTTTCCCTCCCTGAAAATGACCCCCCGATCTCCTTTGAAAATGACCCTCCCATCCCCATCACCCTTTCCCAAACCTCCCCCTCTCCTCCTCATGATCCCCCCCCTTCTCGAACAACTAGGAGCTCTTCTAAAGAGCATGGTGTCAATATGGAAGCGCAAAAAAAAGGACCTGGTAGGAAAACCATAAAGCAACAGAGGGATGAAAATGCCCAAAAAGACATAGCCATGGGAACTCAAAATCCCATAGCAACTTATATTTTGGGTCAAAGCAACAAAGAAGCAGCACACAAGGAACATGGAGGGCGAGCAACTCTCTGTATACCCCATACCCAATGATGAAAGTAATATCTTGGAACGGCAGGGGACTAGGGCACCCCTCTAAAATTGCTGCCCTGAAAGACCTAATAGACCATGAGAAGCCAGGAATCCTAATGATCCAAGAAACTAAACAAGGACTTCAAGAGATGAAAGGAATCATAGATCAGCTCAAACAGTATGATGGTTACATTTGTGAATCAAGAGGAGCCTCTGGTGGAATCACCACTATTTGGAACAAAAACACATGGACATGCATATCCAATACAATCAATCAGTATTGGATCAAATTCAGCCTAGAGAATCAAGCAGATCACGAACAAATTGTCATCTACAATATCTATGCACCAAACCATTTCAGAGATAAAGAGTAATGTTGGATCACTCTTCAAGCAGACATAGATGATGAAGATAACAGTAATATCATTCTCAGTGGAGATCTCAATCTTATACTACACTCCAATGAGAAAATAGGAGGTGTCTTTGCCCATGAGCCCTACAGATCAAAGCTGGAATAAATCATGCAGGAGCACGACTTAGTTGATGTTGTTCCAAAAAACCGGAGATACACTTGGAATAATCGTAGGTTGGGCAAAGATAACATAATGGAGTGACTTGATAGGATTCTAATAAATACCACTCTCCTTTCTGCGTACTCCACAGCTTATGCTGTAATTCTCCCCTATTTGGCATCCGACCACTATCCCACAAGCCTTGTTCTCGAGGCCCACTGTCCATTGGGGCCGATACCTTTTAAATACAGCTCCTTATGGCGTAGCAATCCCATCGTAGACCAG
The DNA here is from genome assembly GCA_034641835.2 of Pinus albicaulis. Taxonomy (NCBI): domain Eukaryota; kingdom Viridiplantae; phylum Streptophyta; class Pinopsida; order Pinales; family Pinaceae; genus Pinus; species Pinus albicaulis. Next base: position 584,099,436 of record CM076582.1, on the reverse strand, counting down.
ATTGTTAATCTAACATGGCACCAACACATAGAAGGGTCGCCGGGCTACATTTGGGAATGCAAGCTGAAGAAGACCAAATGTGCCTTGAAGGACTGGGTGAAACATTATTACAAAGAACCAGAAAAGGCCAAAACTGAAATAAAAAATAAATTGGAAGAAGTCCACAGAAAGATAGAGGAGCACGGACTCAGCCATGAAGATAGAGCGCTAGAAGGCGATTTATACTTCCATCTTTATCGTGTCAATAGAGATGAAGAGCAGAAATGGAGAATAAAGTCGAGACAACTTTGGCTTCAAGGAGGGGATAAAAATTCTGCCTTCTTCCATAAGCAGGCCACTGTTAGGAAAGTCAAGAATAATGTTACCATGATCAACGAGGAGGAAGGCCGCCCTCAAAAAACCCAGGACGCCATCAAACAAACGGCTTCAGATTACTACAGATCCCTCTTAACAGAGACAAAAGCAGCAGAATATTACTCAGATCTCCTTCAGCACTTGCCCACGGGAATCAGTGAGGATATCAATGCAAATTTGACCAAAGAAATTGATGAAGAAGAAATTCAAAATTCCATCTGGGCGCTTCAGCCAGACAAAGCTCCTGGTTCAGATGGCTTCCCCATCTATTTCTACAGAACATACTAGGGAACAATAAAAAAAGGATATTGTCAAAATGATAAGATGGGCTCAGCGCAAATGCAAAATATGAGGCTTCACTAATGCCACCCATCTTGCCCTTATTCCTATGGAAAATCGACCCTTATCCTTCTCTCGTTTTCGACCCATCTCATTGTGCAACTCCTCTTACAAAATCTTGACCAAAATCCTAGCCACACGCCTTAAACCTCTCCTCCCCTCTCTCATTTCAGAAAATCAAGGAGGTTTTTTGGCCAATAGACAAATCTCAGACTCCATCCTTCTTGTCCAAGAGGCCATTCATTCCAGCCAAACAAGAAATGAGAAACGTTTCATCTTAAAACTAGACTTAGCCAATGCCTTTGACCGAGTCAGGCACTCCTTTTTATTTGTTATTTTAGAAAAAATGGGATTTGCCACACCCTTTATCGACCTTGTCAAAGCCTGCATCTCTGGTCCTTGGATCTCACCTCTCATTAATGGTAGACCAGGACCTTCCTTCCAATCGACTCGAGGACTAAGACAAGGTTGTCCGCTCTCACCTTATCTTTTCATATTGATGGTCAAATCCTTCAGCAAGGCCCTGGAATACAATCGTCGCATGGGTCTCATTACTGGGATCAAATTTGGAAATGGAGCCAAGAACATCAACCATTCTCAGTTTTCTAACGATACTCTTTTAATGGGGGGAGCCTCAAACATCATAGCCTGTCGCTTCAAAACTCTCCTAGACAAATAAATGAGCTACTCAGGAGGTCTGATCAACTACCACAAGAGCTGCATCTATGGCTGGAACACTGCTGCCCAAACTCTTCATAGCATTGCCAATACCTTTGGAGTCCCTTGTAAGTTGGACTGGGAGCATTTTTCCTATCTGGGCATGCCAGTGAGTGCTGGCAATCTAAAAGCTTCAGCGTGGGACATTATTATTGATAAGATGAAAAGGAAGGTGTGGCAATGGGGCAACTCTTGGCTTAATCCAGCAGGGCGCCTAATACTTCTTTAATTAGGTCTTTCCTCCTTACCCTTGTACTGTTTTTCACTCCTGCAAGCTCCAGCCAGCTTTCATAACAAAGTGGATGCACTCCTTCGTCACTTTCTATGGCAAGGGGGGGAAAATGAAAGAAAGAAATATAACCTAATAAGTTGGAGGCAAGTTATTCAAATGCAGGAGAAAGGAGGGCTTGGAATCAGATCTTCAAAACTTCTAAACCTTGCCTTTGGTGGCAAGTTTGTATGGAGACTCATAAATGGCAAGACTGTTTGGTGGAAGAAAGTGTTAGAAATCAAATATCTTAACTTCCCAAGGCAACAGCTTCTGGACCAAGAGATCCCTAACAGAGCGTGCTCAAAAATATGGGGAATTTGTAAGAGAGAAATACCACTTCTTGCTCAAAACATTTCCAAAGTCCCCAAAGGTGGCAGTCACATTAGAATTGGGGCTGATAAGATAATGGGACAACAACCCATTAGTAGCAGACTTGGTACTCAATAGATCCTATCCTTTCTTACCAGTATAGGGATACAAACATTGGATCAGATTTCTCAATGGGATGGCCAAACTCAGATTTGGCAAGGATGGACCCTACCAAACATTCCTATTGATATGGAAGTAAGCCTCACTAATCTTCAAGCTCATCTCCATGGCATAGCGCCCACAAAACACTACAGCGCTGATGACTTTCGATGGGATCCTTCAGGCTCCATCTACATTGTTAAAGCTGCCTACCACCATATTTGCAGCATCAAATTCCCCGTGTTTGTTTGGGCGCAGTGGAGACTTGTCTGGAAAGCGGAGAATCTCCCAAAAATAAAAAAATTGTATTTGGGTCCTCCTAAGAGGGAAAGTTATCACCTCTGAGAATCTTAAAAAACGAGGAATAAGTAGCCCATCTCGCTGCCCAAATTGTCAAACATATGAAGAAACCAGTCAACATCTTTTCATAGATTGCCCCTTTACCATTGCCTGTTGGAAGGAAGCTTTTCCGAGCATCAATATCCTGTGGGTGCCCAGCACCAGCATCACTGAAGTTTTACAAATATGGAAAAAAAGCTATCCCTGGCAGGAAAAAAAAACACCGACAACATTGCTCGAAGAGTCTGGAATGCTTTACCATGTTCTCTTCTATGGAACATTTGGTTGGCAAGAAACCGCATGATCTTTAAAGATAAAGAAACCGGCGTTAGAAAGCTTTACAACAAGGCATGGAGCCTCACTCTGGAAGCAATGTCCACCAAATTTCAAGGGAAACTAGATACGGTGGATCTTTATGTCGAGGAGAGAAACTTCATAGGGTATTTACTGGATAGAAACAACATGGCCCTAAGTAGCAGCAATGCTAATAGCAGTACCAACTCTAGGTACAGTTGGAAAATTAGAATGAAAGATGAGGAATTTTCACTATGGCTCAAGAACTGCAATACTCACTATCTTTTTTTTTATGGCGCTTCTAAATCTAATCCAAGAATGGATGGGGCTGGAGGAATCATCTGTAATGGTAATGGAGATATCATAACTGCATATGAGTGGAGATTGGGTAATCTTTCCAACAACAGGTCCGAAGCATTAGCTCTTTACCAAGGTCTACTCCAACTACAAAAACTTGGCATAAACACATCAGTGATTATTGGAGATTCGGCTATTGTCATTAGCTTGATGGTACACAACAGGAAAGCCTCCAACTTGATACTACAGCAAAATATAAGACGGTGCCAAGCTCTTGATCAGCAGATGAAAGGAAACTGCTTCTATCATGTACTCTGCTCACTCAACAAGGAAGCGGATGCGTGGGCAAACAGAGCCTGTCTCCATCATATTGGTACACTTCGATGTAACGCCTATAAACACCATTGTTATCTGCCATGATCAGAATTAAATATCCTCGCAGATTCACCGCACAGAGGAACAGCACCATCGGATTCCTCAATTTCATGCCTATTTTCGTCTCTCTTTCACATAATCTATCCACCGAATTCTTTGAAAGGTTCCCTCTGGCATAAAATCTGTGTTATCAGTTTATTTCCTCTGTAGCTTCCCCTTAATTCTCACGCCCCTGCCATCTCCTTACCTTTCCCATGAACCACCCATCACTCTTCATGTGATCGAATCTTATCCTCTTATAGATTGTTCAATCCTTGCGCTCCTTAATAGCCACTGCGATCCTTCAATCCCTGACTGCCCTTTGATGTTGCGACCTCATAGGCCTGTTCTCTTTTCATCATTCAGCAACCAAGCCATGGATGCACCAAGTATCAGCTTAGCAAATGCTCGAAATGTAGAAGCCGAAGGCAATCTTGAAGAATCAATTGCTCGTCAAATCCTTCACATAAACATAGATTGAGCATGAAATGCAAATTTTGTCTTTTACTATTTCATTTTGTTAGAATCTACACTAGTTCAGCTTTTCTCATTGTGAAGAACGTTGGATGCAAAAGGGATCTTGACCTCAATATTGTCCTCACTTGCTCCACTTCTCACCTACATTACCATGTAACACTAGAGCTCAGTCTCCCATATCTTTTTTGAATATAAACAGCATCCGACTTTGTAAAAAAAAAAAAGGAAGAGTTAGAGATGGAATAAGAAGAAGTGCAAGAAATCCCTACACCAAAATCTATCAAAAAAAAGCCGCAAAAGAATACAAGGAAGGCCATTGTTAACCGAAGATTAAAAAGAGAAATAGCCAGAAAAGAAAATTGAGGAAAACTTACAGCATGAAGAAACCATTGCTAATAGACCAAGAACCAAATATTCTTCAACCAGTACATCTAGTCAACAAGTGGAAACTGCCAACAAAAACATGCAAATAAGATACAAAAGATGGAAGCTAAAGAGGGTAATTATAATGAAATTTATAAAAATCTCTATGAAACTATTTGTGAAGAGAATGATACTATCTATGAGGAGTATGACATAACTTATGAAAAATATGATGAGCAACCACACTCTTTACATGAAAAACAAGTATAGTTTGAAGAAAAGGAAACATTTGAAGAAGAGGAAAACCTTGAGGAAATGGTAAGAAGAATTTCAGAAGAAACTAGAGGTAAAACTCTTACAAATTCAAAGCAAAAGAAAAATAGGAAAATTGAAAAGCTGAAAAAACTAATAGAGGAAATGGAAATGGAAGTTTTGGAAAGATAAATAAAAACTCAAAATGCGGCTCCTAAGAAATCAGAGTAGAGTTATCTTGGAAGAAAATGATAGGTTGAAATAGGAAAATAAAAATATTAAGTATGATAATGTTTTAATATCTAAAGATGCATACAAGTGGTTCAAACAAAAGAAAACATTGATATCTAAGAATCAAAGTTTAAAGTTAATATTGCTAGTGCAACAAGGACAGGTTCACGAAGAGGTTCACATCCCATCATGGTCAAATTTGGATGTTCTTCTAAAAGAAGCACGTGAAGCAGGGAATCTAAGAAAATCCTTGGTTGCATGAGGACGTGTAACATCTCTACTTTGGGGGAGATGTTGTGTATAATTTTGATGACCATTTTACCTTAGGGTAAACCCAAAATCCAGTATTTAAACCTACCTTACACCTTATTTTGCTTATCTTTATTTTGGCCCTAAATTACATATAAAAGTTATTCAAGTCATTCTTTATTAAATTATGTTTTTTTGACAAAATTTGTGTATTAGGAAAATAAATCTAACCAGAAAGTTACAAAATTGTTGTCAAGCTTTTGGTAAATGCTCATTAGTTGGAATGTGTGCAAAACAGCTAGGAAAAATATAAAATATAGGTTTTTTCCTTGGAAACCACAGATTGATAAATACATATTTTCTTTTCAATAATAATCTCACATGTGCCCAATCAATGATTGGTAGCTCAGCCAGTTTTTAGGAAAATGTCATGTTTTAGCCTAAAAATCATACATGTTTTAGTTTTTAAGGGATTTGATCAGAATATGAGGGTCTCCATGGGTGGAGTTGGACCCAACTAGCTCTCTAAATTAGTATTTTTATCTATGGTTTGAGATTTCGTAGCATTTTCAATTTCAAAACTTTGTATCTAGACACCTAAGTGTGTGAATACTTCAGTAAATTTGTAATGTCTAAATTTCATTCTTGAGAATTTGAGTTTTAGTATGAGACTTATATAGTTATGATATAGTTGTGGAAATGGTTATTTCATCAATATATGAAGCTTATTGAATTTTCTTGACTAGTAACCTTAAATGTGTGCAAGTTAAGGTGTGGAGGGCCCCCACAAACTCATCGTTTACACTTCCTTTTTCTTGTTGTTTATCATTTGTACTTCTTGTATATATTCTTCATGTTATTTTGGTGTTAGCATATTTTCCTTTTTATGTACTTTCTTAATTATCTTGTATATATTTACAATTGTATAATTGATATGCTCATAACTGCTCATAACTAATTTAAATTGTTATTCATAAACCAATTTATCATTGAATAATTGTTGCTTGTGAAGATAAGCTAATTGACAAGTTAAGCAGTGGATTAGGAGTTTCCATCCATTACCTTTATTGGTGGAAATTCCCTAACACTCTCTTATCCTCTCACTTAGTGTTGCATAAAAAGACACCATAGTTCCCCGCCCAATCTTTCAATGGATTTCAAGTGTGTGTGCTTTACTTTCCAAGCAGTGTGATTAGATTATATTTGCTTTTGAAATTTTTGTTTCATGCTTCTTTAACTTACTCTTTTAAAATTGTATACCTTAACTTTTGCTAGTTGACTTTAGCACTTAGTCTTAGTTTAATGTAACAAACCAACCTAGTCTAACTCCCTACATATTGTAATGTGCTTTTAAGTTTACGAACACCCAGATTGATTGAAATATTATGTCATGATCTATGCCCATAGATTAACCTGACAATACCTATGTAGGCCACTATGGTACTTCAAAATCAAGTGCCACTTTGAATCTTTAATACTCAAATTTTAGTGCAAGGTATGGTAATTATTGGTGTACTTCGACATTGTCTAGTCTCTCTCCTATCATATAGTTGTCCATCTTGTATAATGGTCATCATAGTTCCTACAGGGTAGAATTCTTCCTTGATGGCATAAAAAAAGGTGGCCCGAGTGGGTCTTGCATTGAATATTGCAGACTCCATCTTTGTTGTGTCTGTTGGCGAGAGAACAGGTCTCGCAGAGAAGACCCGGGTTCAGGTTAAGAGCCAACAAGGTTTTCCGCCATAGTCTAGCTTCACGCTGGCATTTGAACCCAGCTCTGAAAAGCTGAGAGTCTCACCCGAGGCGTGCCGCGACCTTACTATGGTAGGGAGTCGATCGGTATCACAACAACAACAACATTGATACGGTTGAATCAAAGTTACGTTGAAAGTCTAAATAGCCATAACACAACGTTCCATAACATATATCTCTCTGAAATGCGTTCAGACTTAAAGTAAATAAAATTTTAAAAGGAGCTTGCAAAACCATTCATTCAAACCCATAACAGATACTCGCAACAGCACTTCTGATTATATTAAGCATCAGCTATCAGTGAAAAACTATTACAAGGCTCAACTGCGTGAGCATGAACAGAGTAGAATACAAGAAGTCCTATTGGACAGAGAGAAATATAGAAACATAGAGGAATGGAGAACAGTACAACACAGACAGAGCTCTCCTGCGGCTCCCTGTTGCCTATTCCCATCTGCACCAACCTTCCTATCCGCTGGCTGGTTGCTTATTTGTTCTGTTTCCAGCACGACTGACAGTTCCTCCTTCCTTCTCGCTCGGCTATCTTCTGTTTCTTTCTGTTCATCGAGAGTTCCACTACTCGTTTCCTTCCGCGCTCTTCTGCCATCTGTGCTTTCTCCCGCAATATCCGCGACACCTGTCCTTTGCTCCTTCGCAACCTTGACATCTTTCTGCCTACCGTGGTTGCGTTCTGCCACGTACTAACCGCAACTCAAAATCTGTTAAGTTTCAAAACAAGGGCCCCAACAGGCCCTGACCACATCCTATTGACTTGCCCCGAGTCGATTGTTCTACATTGTCTCTAATTATATGGATTTGCTCGGCCCTGTGCCCTGTTCTGCCTGCCTTCCTTCTCCTGGTTGTCCAAACAAGGGCCCCAACTCTGGGACCTTGTTTAGAGCTGATGCTTGAGTTCTTGGAAGGTTACCATGGCTTGTTGCCACCCTTGCATTAGCTCTTCAGTTTCGGCCATGATTTTTGTGACAAATTCTTCCCCTACATTCGGCGGCAGGGCACCAAACACGGTGTTGATTTGAGTGTTGACCTCAGAGGCCAATTGTTGCATTGTCTGCGCATTGATTTTTACGGGCTGTCGAAGCTCCCGGATGGCTTGCTTTGCCGTCGTTGAGGTCTCCTCTATTTGTTGTATCTGGACCTTTAACACATCTGCCTGGGTGTAGAGTTGGTCCAGTCCAGTAGGGTCCGTGGCTTCGTGGATTTCTCTTGATATCTGTTGAAGTTGTAGCGATACCGGTTGTGCATTTAGAGTAAGGGTTGTCGAGAATTCTTGTAGACCCTTCAGTAGGTCGTATGCTTCTCTTGCTGCAGTACTCAGAACTTCCTACACTTTTGTTACTTCGCCCTGCCTTTCTGATATCTATGTCGAGTACACAACCGCTGGGTCGGGTAATGCGGGTTGGGCTGCCAATGCCACCTTGAGTTCCACATTCTCCTGTGAGGGACTCCATTTTCTGAATTATGTTGTCCATCTCCTGTTCCACAACTGCTGGGCTTACTCTTGTCATTCTGGCTCGTCGTTGGTATACCTGTAGAACAGTTTTCTCTCTTTTCTCTTGAATTCCTTCTTCCGGACGCCTTCTCTGTTCTGGTTCTGGTTCACCTTCCCTTGCTCTTTTGGAGGTTTCTAAATCTAACTCGAATTTTTCTGGAATTCTCGCGCTTCCTTGCATGCGGGTTATGTAAGTAACCGGCATGGGTGAGGTTGATGAGACCCCATAACTAATTAATTTTTCCCTGGCTTCTCTCGCGGCTACAATCGTGCGATTAGTTTGCTGCTGAGGTGGGTTCTGACATTGCTGATTGTGGTTTTTCAATTTGGTCAGACACAACGACTGATGGTTATGTCTAATTATGGAAAATTTATTACAGTATGGGTGATGCTAATTATGGCAATTATTTCCAAATCTTGGTAATTCGACAGACTGACATTGGTACTACGCTTAATGATGATGGGCTAATGTTCGACACGCTTTTCTGTCTGACGTGGATGACACGCTGGACACTACCCCTCCCCGACCACTATTGGTTGTGTTGCGTTCTCCGCAACACAACTGTAATTTATTTTACTATGCTAAATCCTATCTATGCTCATCTCGGGTGCGAGAGAGTTATTGACTCTAATCTACCATGCTGACTCCTCTCGGTTGTGAGAGTTATTGAAAATGAAATGGTTAACTTACTCTTGGTAGGGTTTCAGGCGTGCGTCGTTGACCCATCCATGTAGAACTTGGCCGTTCAGTTATGCCAACCAAACTGCTCCTGAATGTTTGATTTCTATGACATGAAATGGTCCTAGCCAATGCATCTGCAGTTTCCCAAGGAACTTCTGGTATTTACTGTCATAAATTATAACTTTCTCCCCAACCTGAAAAGTCTTGTGCTTAATATGCCGGTCGTGCCAAGCTTTCTGCCTCTCCTTTTGTACCTTCTGGTGAAATTCCGCAAGAAATCGTCCTTCTTCAAGTTCTTGCAACTCCTGCAATCGCTCCCTTTAGGATTCTTCTTCATATAACTATAGAGTTGTTGCGATTAGAAGGCTTGGTACAATGAATTTCGTTGGGACTACCACTTCTCTTCCGTAAACTAGCTGGAAGGGTGTTTGGTTGTTTATTCGTTTTACCGTTGTTCGGTATGCCCACAGTGTTGCTAAGTGATCTGTGAAAATTTTGAACTTACCTCCCAACAGGTAGTGATGGAATTTCTGAAGAGAGTACACCATTGTCAATGCCTCCCGCTCTGTTTTTGTGTAGTTCCATTCTGTTGCTGAAAACTTGCGACTGGAAAAATATATCGGATGATCGACTGAAGTGTCTCTAGGTTGAGCCAAGACCGCTTTGAGCGCAATGCTAGAAGCATCAATGTGTACATGAAACTATTTGTCCCAGTCTGTGTGGACTAGTATTGGCGCACTCGCCAGCTTTTCCTTTAGGGTGTCCAGGGTTGTTCTGCAGTTGTCCGTCCACTAGAACTGTTCTGACTTCTTCAATAGCTTTTCTAATGGCGTTGTTATCTTGGTGTAGTTGCGAATGAAACGCTGGTAGTAACCTGTGTGGCCCAGCAGTGACCTTATCTGTTTTACCATTTCCAGCACCTCCATACTGACAATCACTGCTACTTTGGTCGGGTCTACGTAGACACCTTGATTACATACCACGTGCCCTAGCAGTGTTCCAAACGGTATGGAAAATATACACTTCTTCAGGTTCAACGATATCTGTAGTTGTCGACATCTATCAAACATTACTCTCAATAGGCTCGCATGATCCTTTAGTATGCTATAAATAGTCCAGTCATCCATATAGACTTCTAAGAACTTGTGGATGTATTCCCGGAATGCGGCTATCACAATGCGCAAGAAGACTACAGGTCCATTCTTCAATCCGAATGGCATCACATTGTATGCGAAAGAGCCCCATTCGGTGGTGAATTTTGTCTTTCTCTTGTCTTCCTCCGCTATTCTTACTTGATGGTATCCTGAGAACCCATCGGTGGATGAGTATGCCTCGTTCCCCACAATGTTGTCTAGGACTTCGTCACTGAATGGAGTAGGAAACGGATCATGGATACAAGCATTGTTTAAGCTTTTGTAATCTAGACAGACTCGCATCTCCGATTTCTCCTTTTTGTTCTGTATAACTATGGGACTTACCCATTCTGCTTCTTCTACTGGGAATATTAATCCAGCTTTCAACATTTTGTTGATCTCTGCTTTCACCTTTTCCTTTACTCTTGGGTTCAGACGATATGGTACATGTTTCACAGGCCTTGCATTGGGCTTTAGTATTATCCGCATTTCCCCCATCTCCCCTTTTATGCCCTTTATATATACTACTGATGAAGGAAACAAATCCTTGTATTCCTTGAGTAGACTGAATATTTCCTTAGTTGTTTGTTCATCCCAGTAGTCTCCAATTATCGCCAATTTAGGTTTGTCTTCTGTTCCAATATTTAATTTCTTGGTTCTGAGAGGTAACAGATGGATCCCTTCTATCGTTGGTTCTTCTCTGATGTCCCTCTCCCCTTGTGTTTCTTCAAAATACAGGTGCCTGAGATCCTCCATATTTTCATCATCCATCTCACTATTAATTTTTTGACATGCCACCTTTTGTTGGATACCTTGGTATTGATACGAATGCTCATCCGTCTGTTGAATATCTGGGAATAACAGTACCTTCTTGATAGCCTGCAACGCTTGTGTAACCGGCTCGGTCTTTCCTTCAAACGAGAAACATTGTGTGAAGTTGTTCGCAACTTCCTGCCCTTTGTGGGTCCCTCTCCTTTTTTCCTCCGTTAGGTACCAGGCCTTTGGAATTACGTCCAGAGAGTGGATAAACCGGTGGACCCACAGTTCTTCCGGATATCCATCGGTTCTCCATTGTGCTTCACATTTCTCCAGATGGTTTTTGGGGTCTGAGTCCCATTGGTACTTGTCCTTACTTTCGGGTCCCTCTTCTTCCTTAAATCTGACTTTTTGTGCTGCCGCAAATTCGTCCCATTGCGTCAATGAGTTGCGATGATTACTCCACCATCTTGCGGATGTGGATTGTAATGCCATGTCCATCAATGGTACTCTGTGACTTTCCGGTACCATAGTTTCTATCTTGGCTATGAAAAGACTTACAGCCTTCATATCAGATAAGATTGGGTATTCCTGAATCTCGGTCTCGATCCAATTTACTCTCCCAATATTGGCGTATCTCCTTGTATTTGTTTCATACCCTCCTTGCTGCCAATCATCCCAAGCTATTTCTAATCCCAATTCTGAGCTTTGGATGCTTCTCTAGCTTACCGAGCCTTCTGCTGTCGGGTTAATGTAATCTTCTCTTCTTCCTGCAATCATTTGATAGAGATGGTCCAGAAGCTAAGCATCTTCTTTGTTATCCACAGTCTTTGTATATCTTGGTCCTTGGTATGGGTCGTGTGGATAAGTGACTCTGATCTCCCCGTCCTCGAAGACCATCAATTCTTTCTTCCTATCGATTATTGCATAATTTTCAAAGGCCCAATCAATTCTTAACATTCCAGGGTACGGATATTTATCTCCCATGATGTCGATGACTTCAAAGTCCGTAAATGTCTTTACTCCCGCAATGTCAACTTCAACCTCCTCCATTCGGCTGATGAGAAAAATGCAATACTGGTTCACCATCCGAAGTTGAATCGGGGAATATGTCAATCTTGGCTTCCCTAATGCCTCCCAAGTTTTTCTTGGTAGGATGTTGACATCAGATCCCAAATCAAGCATGGTGTCTTTAATCTGGAAGCCTGCAACTTGTGTGTTCACTCAGAATTCCTTTCCCGTCCTTTGTTTATTTCTCTTTATTCTTTGTACATACTTTTTGCCCGCCTTTGCTGATTCTCTTGCTCTTATGTTCTTCTTCAGCACCCCTTCCAGGTTCTACTTTAGCCGTTCTAGCATTGGTGTGTTGTTAACAATTTTCAAGAATAGATGGAACCACTCCTAGATCAAAGCTTCAGAATTAATTTGGGTTTCATTGTCTTCCTGAGTTTTCTATAACTCAATTCCTTTGCTTCCCCCCAATTGGGCAAACGTTTCTGCTGCTTCCTGAAAAAATTGTTTCTGTCGTTATGGTTTGATCAGGAGCTTTGGGGATGCTAGCCTGATCAATTTTATTGGGTCCATAGTACACGCATCTTCCCCCATTATTTTGCCTCCTCGTGTCACTATGGCCACGTTCTGCATTGTCTTAGTTCCCATTAACCTGGGTTTTGTATTTACTAAATTTGTCCCCCTCTGTCTAGCTCTTTCCTCCCATCTTTTGATAAGCTCCAGGAAATCTTATGTTGCATGTGTGTTAACCCGGCACTGAGAACACCAGGGTCTTCTAGGGAGTGGAAATTCTCTAGCTACATGTCCTTCCTGGTCGCAGTTGTAGCATCTTACTGGGCCTCTACCTACTGCTCGACCTCCTCTCATGCCTCCTCCTCTTCCTCGGGGAGCTTCATTTACTCTGTATGAAGGCCGGTCCAGTCACTCCGCCAATGCATCCAGTGCTCGGTACTGCTCTGTGTTGTGGGTGGTTGAGGCACAAAACTCACAGTATATATTATTTGGAACATTGGAATATTTTTGTAAGATCGGACACAGGCGAGGTTGATGGCCCGTATTTTTGCATATTTCACAGTACTCATTGGTGGTTGGACTTTGTTGTGCAGGGAACCTTGTGTATTGTTGTTGCGGTGGATATATCCCCTGGGTGTTTATTTGCGCAACCCCTCCTAGTGGTGGAGCCCCTTGTGCCCCTGCGGCTGATGATGTACCTCCATGAGACAATTCGTGCACCATACATTCAGTCTCACCAGTCGCATTGGTTGCATTTCCTTGATTTTTTCTGTCAGACTGGCTATTTGATGCTGCAGACCCATTATAGAGGGGTCATGTACCGCTACTCCTCCCTTAAACTCTTGTGGGTAACTCGCCATAGCTTCTATCCTCATTTCCTGCTCTAGTGTGTCCTGCAACGTCTCGATCCTTTGTTGAGTCAATGGAGTTCGGGTCAAAGGTAGTAGCGCTTTAATGAACCAATCCCTCTAATGGTTTGGATCAATTGGATAGCTGAGTTTCCCAATTGCGTCCTTGAATCTCTACATCAAATCCCAAGTAGTCTCTCCTTCTCGCTGCTTGATTTCCCACATCTCTGACAGGTCTTGTTGGCCTATTTGGGGCAGTTTGAGTTCCTTAATGAAATCCCTCTTTACATCTGCCATCGTTGGATTCGAGTGAGCTTCTGACCATTTCATAAACCAGCGTAGGGCTCTCTTCCTAAGGGTGGTATGAAATTCTATCAACTTCCCAACATTTGGTGTTTGTCGTGCCCTCCATATGGCCTCGCAGAGGTACCAGTGCTATTCAACATCGTCGTCCCCCTTCCCAGAGAAATATGGATACCGAGTAAGGGATCCTGCCATGTTCGCTTGAGTAGGCATCACTAAAATGAAGCCGTTGGTTCCTGGCTGTGATATTGTACCACTATCAATCCTACTACTAGTATGCGTTACTGTTGGAGACTGAATACTGTGCAACTTACTTAATTCACGCAACTTAACAAAAATTTCACTTATGGGCTTATAGAGCACCAGGGGAAGGTTGGGACTAGAGCTACTTGAACTGTGGGGACTAGGAATACCTTGAGATATGGAGGTCGGCCTTTCTTGAAATAGTTGCTCCATTGCAACATGCATCTCCACATCGAACACCTCCTCCAGGCGCGCGTCTGTATCTTCTCCGTCAGACTTCTTTCATTTCTCCATCTGGGCTAGACTCCTATACACCTGTCGCACTTCTTTAACGGTCCCTCCTATATCATGGGGACCCACCTGACCTTCCATTCCTTTTGTCATCTAAGGCGCCTCCTCTTTGTTCTTTCAACCACTTTCCTGTCTCTTCAACTCCTTTATCACCCTCTCTCGCCACCTTTCTACAATCTACGCCCTCCGATGTGCTCGTCGCTCCCTGAGCCTGTTGGCGGTCTCGACATACATAGTCCTACTCCTCCTTTTCACTGTTCTTGTAGCATCTCTCCCTTAATCCCTTCCCCCGGCACCGGAGGTTTTACGCTTCCATCTCTACTTTTTGGAATCCCATCAGTCCTTCGTCTACCATTAATGCCTTAATCCACAAAAGAATCTCCTTCAGCAGCTTCCCCCTTCACTTGGATCTGAAGGTATCTTCTGCTCTTGAGAAATGCTGGTAGCACTCGGCTGCAAACTCCACTATATATTCGTCCAAGGTAGATTCCACCCAAAAATCTACAGCTCGGGTTAAAATGGTGTTTAGCTGATGAAGGGCCACCAGATCCTCATGTGCCCACTTGTGATTGATCTTCCGCGACCTTTCCTTGACAGCCTTGGTCTGACGCCTCCGCAACCAGTTATAGAGCTCTTCTGGGAACTTTCCCCAAAATATTTCGTAGGTATCACTAGCAGAGTTGGAGAATAGAACCAGGTTTTTAATCATTTTCTCCTTTTGTCGTCTCAGCTCAGCTTGTTGAGCAATGAACTGATCTAGGTGGTTATCCCACCAGCTTGTATTTCTCTTTCAAAGATCCGAGATACCATGATCTAGCTCCCAAATGAATTTTCGGGTCTCGACAACGGAACCATTTGTTGGCGAGAGAACAGGTCTTGCAGAGAAGACCCGGGTTCAAGTTAAGGGCCAACAAGGTTTTCCGCCGTAGTCTAGCTTCACGCCGACATTTTCACCCAGCTCCGAAGAGCCGAGAATCGCACTCAAGGCGTGCCGCGAACTCACTATGGTAGGGAGTCGATCGGTATCACAACAACAACAACATTGATACGGTTGAATCAAAGTTACGTTGAAATTCTAAACAGCCATAACACAACGTTCCATAACATATATCTCTCTGAAATGCGTTCAGACTTACAGTAAATAAAATTTTAAAAGGAGCTTGCAAAACCATTCATTCAAACCCATAACAGATACTCAAAACTGCACTTATGATTATATTAAGCATCGGCTATCAGTTACAAACTATTATGCAGAATACAAGAAGTCCTATTGGACAGAGAGAAGTAAATAAACACAAAGGAATGGAGAACAGTACAGCACAGACAGAGCTCTCCTGCGGCTCCCTGATGCCTATTCCCGTCTGCACCAACCTTCCTATCCGCTGGCTGGCTACCTATTTGTTTTGCTACCAGCGCGACTGACAGTTCCTCCTTCCTTCTCGCTCGACTGTCTTCTATTTCTTTCTATTCATCAAGAGTTCCACTGCTCGTTTCCTTCCGCACTCTTCTGCCATCTGTGCTTCCTCCCGC
The DNA here is from genome assembly GCA_034641835.2 of Pinus albicaulis. Lineage (NCBI taxonomy): Eukaryota > Viridiplantae > Streptophyta > Pinopsida > Pinales > Pinaceae > Pinus > Pinus albicaulis. The sequence goes on along the minus strand of CM076582.1, from coordinate 584,083,799 downwards.
AACACCTGTCCTTTGCTCCTTCACAACCTTTACATCTTTCTACCTACCATGGTTGCGTTCCACCACGTACTAGCCGCAACTCAAAATCTGTTAAGTTTCAAAACAAGGGCCCCAACAGTGTCTCTCCCAATAACCTTCCCACCAATATTTGACATGGGGAAGGGATTTCAAGAGAACAAAGGTGATATTCTCATTATGAGAAAAGTTTTGGATAGAGTAATAACCCTCTAACAAATTTAACCATTTCTCCAAAGCATATGCAGTTATTTGGCCTTTAAATAGGAGGGTATCAAAGTTAACTTGTACCTTGAAGGGTGAAATGCCTCCAAAATTAATGCATGTTGAAGGTGCCTTAGTCGTTGAAGGATCTAGGATAAATTGTCCACCACCTCACTCTTTTGTTGCATGAGTGATTCCTCAAGCAAAAATTTGATAATATCTCTTACTTCATCATCTCTCTTTTCTTTCGACATGGGAGACTGACTGGGTTTGCAAGAGCGGTCATTTCCAAGTGAAACTAGCTGGACACCCAACACTTTGTACCTTAACCTTGTTGGGGATATGCACTAAGAAACAACAAGGAGAAAATTGCTTAGATACCATTGATCCAGGTTGTACAAGGAATAATATGAAAGGAAATGGAACACATATAGAGAAATATAGTAGAGAGCACAGTAATATAGGTAAAACCCAACTTCAATTGATAAATAAAAGAACATAATATTGTAGAACACAAATTTGGATAGAATGGTGCAGTTATCTCTGAAGAGAAAGAGATGGTGGCTACGAGAACTCACAAAAGCTATTACAAGAGACCAAAATAATAACTTTTTGACATAAAGAAATAACCTTAGATTTCCCAACCCTTACCCTAGAAGATGAAGCATGAAAAGGTTTATGGGCTCTGAGGTGGTTAGTTGGTCTATCAACTTCCTAGGTGCACAAATTTTGCATACATGTCTGCTTGGGGAACATTATAGCCCGTTGGAAAGAATTATCCAAGGATTAAAACTTTTAGATGCATCCAAGGCATGCCAATCTAATCCCTAGCCTCGAGAATTGCTAAAAAACATTATTTTGGGCCTAAAAACAAACACAGAAGTTTGGGACCTGAAAAACCATATAAAAATTGCTAAGATGATAGAGAACCATTGAGTTAGTGGAAGAGGTGGGTGGCCATCGATATCCACTTGGACCAAAGATCCATTAGATAATTATATGTCTTTATATTCCAAAATGTATATTTTGTTTTGCTAAAAAGGAGAGCTCTACTTGTGGAGAAACCTTCTTGACTAGCTATGTGTGCTTCCCAAATCTACCTCTAGCAGATATAATATTTTTCAAGGAACCCCCTCTGAAACCAATTGATAAACACATACTTACACTGTTGGGGGTGAATCATTATAAGACAATCTTTTACTTATTAAATACAATCACCACAATAAAACAATCATACATAAAATCTATCAATTACAAAACATGGAACATTGAAGCTACATGGAAACCCTTTGGAAATAAAACCACAAATATTAAACTTCTCTTTATAACTCTTTGTAGGGACCAACCTACTGGAGACATTTTTCTTCAAGTATATCACTCTCTCCAACATTGGTCTCTTGATCTCCTTGTAGAAAACATGTTATCTCTTTATCACCCTTAAAAATGGGCCAATGCTCATAGTAATCTGGTATTGTAGGTCGGTATATTACATCCACTATACACATTTGATGCTTGGATATTTCTTCATCGATAATTTGATCACTCGAGGTAGCTACAACAAGGGCATCAACTAGGCAATTGTTGTTCCAAATCGCCTTTATGTCAAACTTTTCAATCTCCTTTATTGTGTTGGCTACTATTTATGTGTATAGTGTTAGTTTCTCATTTTTCATGTTGAAAGAACCAATAAATTGAGAAATAATCAAATTAGAATCCCCATTGGCTATAAATTTGTGAATTTGATTTGAAAGGGAAACATCTAAACCCAATGCCAAGGCTTCATATTTGGCCACATTTTTAGTACAATCATATTCAATTCTTAAACAAAGCAATGTGTGCTTCATTGATGTGGATATTAGGAAAATACCTACCCTAGAACTAGTCTTTGACAAGCCCCATCAAAGTACAACGTCCAAGTCCCACTAGGTTCCGGGTCATGATTAGGTTCCCTTATGTATAACCTCCACTCCCCAAATTCATAATTTTCCTCAAGTAGTTCATCATTTGAATGACAATGGTGGACTATCAAAGGTCTAGTAAAAGGTTGGCATTATATGAGGGCATAATATTTCTCCTCCATGGGAATCTTGACATATTTATCATCTATGAAAGTAGAAACCAATTGGTCCACCAATTCCTTTGAGAGGAGGACTCTCCATTCAACAGGGATGTCCACATTAATTATGTCGATACACACTTATTTTTCGAGATACCCTTCTAAGGATACCTTTTATCCTTCTATAATCGTGTCGACTTGTACCTTCTCAGACCCAATGGTGCTTGTATTATGATACTCTCAGGTTATATTTAAACCTAAGCCTTCCATTATCTTGTGAGGCATAATATGGATCATCGACTCGAAGTTTAGAACATAGTCCCTCAAGACATTATCATTGAACCTACGGGATATATAGAATGGAGAGGTTCTCATGGGATATACAAAGATTGGAGGATCAATATTCAATTCACTAAATGACCTCTAGGTATATTTTTCATCCTTTAATTTGTCAATCTAGGAATATATGAAACTATCATTGTAAGACATAATAGGAACTTTTTCTCTCCTTTTCTATTTATTCCAATTAGTCATGATACTATGAAGCTGATGATAATATGATAAATGGAAAAACACAAACACATAAGCTCAAAAGAAAGGGAAAACCCTAAAAATGGAGGCATTCTACAGTAGTTGCAGGTCATCTTCGGGCTTCAGAGCCCACACGCGTGGAGGCTTTGCATGTGGCAGGCACTCGGTTTCGTCAGAACCCAGCAAACACCTGTATGCACAGTCAAAGGACACGGGGAGTACGAGATTCTCTGAAACCGCATCCAGTTAACCTAGGTTAGGATGGAGTTTCACATTCCAAACCCTAACCTTTTCGCAAGACGGCGTTTTGGGCATAGGGTTTTTGTGCAGGAGCGGTTTCTACACTGTCATGGAATAGGTTTAAGACCGAAAGCTTGTTTTAGAAATGGGTTTCGAAAGGGATCACGTGGATTTTGACCCGGTGTTGGAACACCTGCTCACTTACTGGGGACACGAGGTGTCGGAGAAAAACGTGGATCTATTATTTCCGGCCATTGCAGAGCAAAACCGAGACTAGTTAATTCGGAAGAGCTCGGGGCCTATCGAATGGGGCTGCGTTGTTAGAAGAAAGCTTGCAGAGTACCCTTAACTTTGTCTGGAAGGCGCGAGGCGCAAAAGGACATGTTTCACCAGCGGCTTCTCTAGACTGTGTTGGAGGCGGTCGTCATCAGACAAACCTGCAAACCCTACCAATCTATTCGGTGCCAGGTATTTCCTCTATTCTGATATTTACAGGAGGGTTAGAAGGCATTGTTGCTAGTTATGGTTTTCAGGGTTCTGTGGGATTGAAAGATCTGGGGGATGAAGGGAAAATAGGTCTGGATCTGAGTAATGGCCGTCCTCGGGAAGACTCTTTTTTGTTTAGAAACCCTACTCAGTTTCAGGGGCTTAGCTTCTTGGAGAACTTCCTTTTATCACAAGGAAGTGAAGTGGCTAGTACGGGTCTGGTCTTGGCAGAGATTTTTCTTCAGACCTCCCAGAATTTGAGTCAGTCTAGCAGAAGACAGGAGAGGGTTTCCTCACCTATGGCTGAAGAAGGAGAAGTAGAAGGACTCTTGGAAAGTCTAAAAGGAGCTATTCAAGAGGAGGTTTTAGCGCCAGAAGCGAGGCAGGTAGTAGCAAGGGTCTTGGATAGGGAAGGCACGATATTTGCTGAAGGAAGGCAACCTAGGTCGCCTTTAGCAGAAGCTCCGGATGCACTCGAAATCCCTATGGAAGGAGAGGAAGGAGGAGGAAGTGGGTCTGCAGGATCGAAAAGGAAAAATAACAAGGCCATTAGGAGGAAATAAGAGCGCCCCTGTTGTATTCTTGGAGTAGACATTCGTATCGACAAATTCATGGAAGCAAATGAGACCATTCTTGTTGGCAGGGTCTGCGGAAGAAAATTCTCGGAAAACTATATCACTGAATGGACCATTTCGGAATGGAAGGATGCCCCGGGGAAACCTCTGGAAATCCAATCCCTAGCCAGGGGTTGTTTTAGCATTAAATTTGAGCAGAAAGATCATTTGGACTGGGTACTCGAAAGGAATTGGTGTTTTGGGAAGAGGCCAGTCTTGTTCCGTAGATGAAATTTGTTATTTGATGCTCAGAGAGAAAAAATGGAAGAGTCTCATGTATGGGTAAAACTTTCGAGGCTCCCACTACCATTTTGGATGGATTCAGCCTTTCGTTCCATTGGAAATACCCTTGGACAGTTTTTAGAAGTTGATTGTCCTTTAAGCAATCAAAGGATCTGAGAGTGGCTAGAATACTGGTAAACTTAAATCCCAGAGAAGGACTAGCGGATGAAATGTGCCTGAAGTATAAAGATTTTGAATACATCTAGACATTGGACTATGAGCATTTACCATTTCATTGTCACAGGTGCCACAAATATGGGCACCTTGCAAATGACTGTCCCCTTGGACACCGTCGCAGAAAAAAGCAGAAAAATATTTCCCGGGAGTCCATTCCATTTGTCAGCACATAAGAGAATAGGGATCCAGAGGAGGATCAGATGGAAGGGGTAGAGGGCCCGGGTATTGCAATGGATGAATCCTTGCCATCGGATCATATGGAAAATCTACAAAACCAACATGCAATGGATCCAGATCTGGAGATCCCACGGGCTCAGAATCCTCCAAAAGAAGTGGGGGTGGAAGGATACCCCCTGGAGGGTACACCTCTTATCTCCAATCCCTCTTTTTGTTCATCCTTTTGCTCATCTGTTTTCGATTTATCTAAGCATGGTCCCTCCAGGCCCCTACATATGGAACATATTCAAATGCATGATAATATTGAGTCCCTTGATAGTATCATTACATCCATTCCATCATCTTCTTTGGCCTCTTCCCTTGTTGTCGTGCCAGCTTCTGATCCGCCCCTGTCTGGTATTCCTGAAAAACCTCCCTACAACCTCAGATCGCTAGTGAACAAACCTTTGAAAGGAGAATTCATCGGAGGGTTGGAGGCCAATCATGTCCCGATTGGGCCTAGGAAGTTGAAAGGAAGGAAATCAAATCTATCCAAGGCTCAAGTAAAGGCTAAAATGGAAATTGCAGATGGGAAGCAGAGGTCTCTCTTTGGGGTGCTTAGAGCAGCGCAGCCACCCTCGAAAGGTTATCAATGATAATTCTCTCCTACAACTGTAGGGGTTTGGCTAGTCAGCCTAAAAAACTAGCATTAAGGGAACTTATGAAATCACACAATCCGGATGTTCTGCTGCTTCAGGAAACTATGGACCAGGGGGAGGAGGTGAGAGGCCTTCTCACAAGGATGTTTCCCGGTTGGGTGTTCCAAGCATTGGATACTCATGGTAGATCGGGGGGATTAGCGATGGGTTTCAAATCAGGGAGAATGAAGGAGCTGTCTTCCTCGGGTTTTGAAAACTCTCTGGCAATGGAAGTTTATTCAAATGAGATTTGTCACCCTATTTTTCTCCTCAATGTATATGGGCCTTGTTCGAAGAGAGTGCAGTTTTGGAACAATCTCTTCACCAAATCCTTTCTAATAAACCCAAATATCATTTAGGGAGGGGACCTAAATTTCTCCTTAGGGTTATCAGAATCCCAAGGTCCATAGATTATTTCACCAATAAGTTGGCTTCCTCACATCTTGTGGATGCAAATTGAATCAAGCCCAAGCCTACCTGGAGGAATAGAATACTGGGAGATGATTGGGTGGAAAAAAATCTGGATAGGTTCCTTCTTAATGAAGATTTGGTGGCAATATCTCCTGTTTTCAGACACTAGGTCGGGGAGGGTGGTCTATCTAATCACCTTCCCATTTTCCTTGAGATCAAATGCACACAGAAAAAACCTGGCACTCTGTTCAAATTCAACTCCTCCTGGCTAAAATATGAGTCATATAATTCTTTGTTCCACGCCACTTGGAGGAAGGATAGACCAAGGGACCCGGGTAACATGTGTAAGCATTTTATGGAGAACCTGAAAAACATGAAGAATGCAACCCGAGATTGGGAAAAACTCAAAAAATTAAAGGAGGAGGAGCTAAGGAAGGTCAATGAGGAATTAGACTTTCTTGAAAGGCCGGAGGGGGCAGGATATTCCAATGTTGATTCAAGAAATAGAATAAGGGATCTGGAAATAGCTAGGAAGAAAATTCTGCTGGAAAAAGAAGAAATTTGACATTTGAAAAGTAGGCTATCTGGCTTCAATCTGGAGATGAAAACACAAAGTTTTTCTAGAACTATGCTAAAGGAAGGAAAAGCATAAACACCATATGGGAACTGCAGATGGAGAATGGTGGGTGGGCACAATATTTTGAAGATATTTCCTCCCTAGGAATAAATCACTTTAAATCTCTATTCAGAGCCCCAGCAGAGGCTTCCATAGTTGAAGTAATTAGGGTGGCTCAATTCTTTCCGAGTTACATAAATGAGGAAGGAAATAACAGCATCATGGAGCCGGTCACAAAAGAGGAAGTAGAAGTTATCCTAAAATCAATGCAGAAGGATAAGAGCCCAGGACCTGACGGATGGATGATGGAATTCTTTCAACATTTTTTTGAATTATTAGGGAAGGATTTCGTAGAGGTGGTGGAAGAGTCTCGCAGTTCAAGCTCAATTTATCAGCCCTTCAATGCTACTTTCCTAGCTCTTATTCCAAAAAAAGAACATCCAGTCTCCTTTGATGAATTTCGCCCCATTTCTCTCTGCACCTATATCTACAAGATCATTTCTAAAGTGATAGCCTCCCGCCTGAAACCTTTCCTCTCTAAAAATATCTCGTTGGAAAAATTTGGTTTCCTGGACGGAAGGAAAATTCATGAGGTTGTTGGGGTATCCCAAGAAACCCTCCATAGTCTAAAAAGAAGCAAGAAAAAAGGAGCCATTGTTAAAATTGAATTGTCAAAGGCTTATGATAGAATTAGCTAGTTGTTCTTGAGGTTGCTAATCACTCATCTTGGATTCAGGATTGACTTCATTAACTGGGTGATGGGGTTTATTTCTTCATCCAGTATAGCAATTCTGATAAATGGGGCCGCAACAAGTTTTTTTAATCCACAAAGGGGCCTCTGTTAAGGATTTCCACTCTCCCCCTTCTCTTCTTATTCGCAGCAGAGGGACTAAGCCTGATGATACACGAAGCAAAGAGGCGAGGGGAACTAAAAGGAATTGAAGTGGTGATGAACTTATTTGTCACTCATCTGTTGTTTGTTGACGATATTTTTTTGTTCATCAATGGTAGCATGGAATACTGTAGATGTCTTAAGGAGGTGCTAGATATTTTCCTGAAAGCTACTGGCCTTAGCATAAACTACCATAAGTACTCCCTGACAATGGTAAGTCTCTCTAGAGTTGAAGTGGGCAGAATAGAAGAAGTACTTCATTTTGAAGTTAAAATGCTTCAGGACAAGTTCATATATTTGGGCTTCTTCCTAAAGCCGGACTCATACCTTATTCAGGACTGGAAATGGCTTATTGCAAAAATAGAGGCAAGAATGAAGCACTGGAGCTTCAAATGGTTATCTAGAGCAGGAAGACTTGTGCTGATAAAATCTGTTGCTATGGCCATTCTGGTATACTGGGTTGGTCTTTCCTGGGTCCCAAAGAGTATTATTTCTTCAATAAATAAAGTGTGCAGTAGATTCTTATGGGCAGGATAAAAAAATGGAACATGTGATGCCCTGGGTGGCATAGGAGAAAATAGTAAGGCCAAAAGGTTGGGGAGGTTGGGGAATAAAAGAACTAGCCTCGTTCTCAAAGTCTTTGGCAGCTAAATTAGTGTGGAGACTTATCACCCTTTATAATCTTTGGACATCCGTTACAAAAATAAAGTACATTGATCCCATGCCAATTCAAGACTGGAAGAGATTGCCTCAAAAAAATTCAAAGAATTCCTCAATAGTATGGAAAGAAATTATAGCCTCAATAAATATCATAGAACAGGGGCTATCATGGCATGTGGGGGATGGATCCCGGTTTAGGCTGGGTCATGACCCATGGGTGGGTTGTTCTGGGAGATATGCCCTATCTCGAGAACTAATAGAGCAGCTGGACCAAAGAGGGTTCAACACTCTGAGCCAGATTGCAAATCAGGAAAGAACAACAATGTGGAGATAAGCGTGGTTAAATGGGGATGATCTTCAGCTTAAAGATAAATGGTTGGAGGAATGGGAGGGCTTTATATCAGATCTCCAGAACTCCAACATAAGGATCCAGGAATAGAGAGATGAGCTCATATGGGTTCATTCCCCGTCTAGGATGTACTCCCCAAAGTTCGGATACAATTGGCTCATGGCGCAGAAAGGATGGGGGGAGCCGAAGTGGTGGTATAAGCCTCTATGGGAGCTGAAAGGGCCAGAAAAAATGAGATTGTTCTTCTAGTGCATTCTCAAAAACAAAGTTCCCACTTGGGACTTTTTTCAGCACAGGGGAAAGATTGGTCCTGGTTGGTGCTCCTTATGCAAGGATAGTCTTGAAACTGTCCAACATATTTTCGTCACATGTCCTTTCAACATCAGTCTTTGGAATGAATCCCTAAGGCTTCTCAAAATCCCACAGAGGTGGGAAGGTCGGGAGGTACAATAAGATGGTGGCAAGAAGCTCCAAATGATAGGGTTAGAAACATCCCTTTATTGATCACCTAGGGAACCTGGATAGCTAGGAATCATGTTATTTTTAAAGACTCCCAGTTTCCGATCAGTATTCTGGCGGCGAAAGGAGTATCCATCTATGAGTACATTCCAATCCCATCTCAGTCTCAACAAGCTCGAGTCATTCAACAAGAAAACATTAAGGGAGACATACCATGGGCTTATTTTTATGGGGCTTCGGACCCTCAAAATAGATGTGGAGCAGGTCTGGTCATACATGCCCCCTCAGGAAAAATTCTCAAAGCCTCGATTGGTCTGGTTCAGGGGACTAATAACTATGCAGAATTAAAAGCTTTACATCTTCTTCTATGCTGGATTTCCTTCTTGAGAATGAGAGAGGTTCATATCTTTGGAGATTCTTTAAACATCGTCAAGTGGTTCAACGGGACTCAAAGATGCCTAAATTATAGTTTGCTTCCTTTAATGAGATGTCCCATCTTAAAATATTTTTTAATGAGATATTTTTTTGTCACATTTACAGCGAACGGAACCAGGATGCAGACCTCCTTTCTAAGGAGGGAATTCGGCATGATATGGGGCACTGAATAGCTGTTAAGGTCGAGGGTGGGCTGGTTCAGAATATCGAACAGCCTGCTTTTGGATGAAGATTCAGTCACTGTTGTTGTTTTATTTTCCTTTTTATGCACAAACAGACAATATGATATAAATATGTTACTATATATACTTTTCAAATCTTGTCTCTGTTTCAGGCTGTTTTCCTCAACGATAAAGTCCGAGAGACGGGATTAAATATGTTCTTAAAACAATTTTGGACATATTTTACGAACTGGATCAGTGTCTACCACCCAGTTTTTTGTTTTTCTGAGATATCAAACTGACTCGGTCTCTCTACACCTCTGTTTCGGGCGTATATTTCCTGGAAAGGAAGCCGGGGGGGCTGAAAAAAGATGATGAAAGCTCACTCATGTGGAATATGGCTAAGAGGATGGTGGCTTCTCCATTATTATCAACAGTAACTCCATCTCTCTCCTTGAAAAGGGAGGAAATGTAGTTTTTTGGAATGCATTATGCATATACTATGTAACTCTCTATGACTTAATAGATGGTTCGACTTTTTCTTTGGAAAAAAATAATAGGAACTTTTTCTTCTATTTCTTTTATGAGCATTGAATAGGAGTCATTGTAATCCTTAGTAACCATGTTTATGGATTCCACTTCTTGTATACATTTACTAAGATTGAAGTCGTTATCTTGGGCGTGCAAGAGATTAGAAGGTTCATTAGCCCTAATAGTGTATGTCATCTCCCCATCAAAAGCTTGAAAGTAAACATCAAGGACTAATTGGTCAGGAGGCTTTAGTTTTTTTGGGATCAGTTCGACATAGGTATTAAATCTTTGGTTGAACTCTTCAATAGGCTCATTTTGCTCATTTCTAATATTGAGGAGGTTTTTGTATAATTAAACCACATCATTCTCCTTAACAAACCTTAAAGTGAAGATGTTTAATAAATTATCTCGTAGTTGTAACGATTTTCTAGGAATAGATAGAAACCACTCATGGGCATAGAACTTGAATGAATAATAAAACAAGGTCATGACCTAATCCAAGTGGCTCTAGAGACGCTTAGAAGTCAAAAAGGGTCTATGATATCTCAAAAATCAAATTCCTCAGATTGAAGTGAAACCAGGACCAGATTGTAGTGCTCATTGCCCTGATTCCAACAATGCGAACGACAGTCAAATCTGAGTTCGTATGCTCAAGATATTCACGGTCAAATTTTTGGTGAAACTTGGCCAAGTGGTAGTCAATAATGAGGCAACAATTTCGCAGAATCCCGACATACAGAATCCCACAGTCGAAAAGGGTGAAATTGTTGCCTACTTAAAAAAATAAATAAATAAATAAATTTGTTTGGGTTGGTTGGTCAGCGGTCAAACCCTGCCGACCAGGCCCTAACCACATAACCAATTAAAAATTAAAAATTAAACTCATTTTGGTCGGCGAGCAGTCAAACCCCGCTGACCCCAAAGCCACATAACAAAACACCCCACCCCAAACCATATATATTAATGACATGTATTACACAGTTTGACTATTGATAATTCGGGGCTGACAGCGGCCCCATGTACCAACATAACAAATCATGCCCAACAAAACCGTTACCATATGCCGCCACATAACACGTTAACCAACCATTAAATGCCAACGTATGTATAACCGCCGACGCCAACTATACTCCGCCATGGTTAATAAAAATGCCATGTACGGTTCGGGCGAGGATTTGATCCCCCGACCCCATGGTAACTAACCTACCAATTTTTCCAATGAGCCAACGACTCGGCTATGTAAACTCTGCCCAAAAAGGTTTATATAAACCATGCTCGATGGCCATTTGACCGACAAAGCAAGCGTCGAGCGAAACCAAGTGCATACGGAACCCAACCAGAAGTGGGCATGAATTTCGAGGTGGAGAATATTCTAGGGAAATATTCCCAAGAATATTCCACATAATATTCCTTGATGCATTGAGGAATCTAAGACTCCCTCGAGGGTGATTTTTCACAGTGACATAATAATGTCAATTTTATACTCAAAAGAACCATAATTTCACAACGAATGTGATGGTGTGGTGTGTTTCCCCATCTGAGCAGCCAAAATTCAGGCAGCCAGCAAAAAGGAATCTTTGTGGAATCTTGGAGGAATATTTTAGGTTTCTTTTTGACAAAAGTGGAATGATTCCAACTTTATAGTCATTTTTCACATAATTTCGTAGGGAGCGTAGTAGTGTGCTCAGAATATTCATCCAAGCAGTGGATTTTTCGGCCATCTTCAGGAAGGAATCTTTGAGATTCCCGAGGGTCCATAATTTGACGGTGTCAGAAAGGGGAAAAGTGTATAGTCGTTTGACACGATTTCGTGCCACGAACTCAACAATGCAGTCCATCTCGTGAGATGTGCTTTCCATTTTCAGGCCATCATATGGATTAGAGGTATAAGGGTCATTTATGTAAAATTGATTGTAATTCATTTTTACTTCCATTTAATGAAAGATGCCTCCCCACTTTGAGCAAGGCCCAAACACATAGCCCACACTGGGTGAACTCCGTAATCAAATCGCTTGTGTGCATTTGATATCATGGTTGATTTAATGGTTTCCGCTTCTTTTCCATGTGTGTTAAGTTACTTCGCTAACATGCTCTATTATATGCAACCTTAAAGTTAAAAAATCTAGATCAAATTTGGTATCAGAGCAGGTCTTCTTGATGTGATCTGCATGAGTGAATGCTAACCAGAAATAAGCTCCAAAGAGGTGAAGGAAAACTTAAATCCTTTGACCCTGAAGCAAGGCATGCACCACGAAGATGAAACATGGCAGATGAGGAAGCTCGATTGGAGGAAGAGCGAAATTATCGCAAGATATTCTCTTCACCATGGAAAAGAAAGTTGACAAGTTATTTGCAGAATATGAGAAGACAATCAAGCCTGAGAAAAAAGAACTAGATGATCATGCATCGGTAAATCATGAAGGTGGAGGAGAAGAGCCTCCTCCCTCTCTGTCCTCCAGTGAGAGTTCTTCTTCTTCCTCTTCTCATCATTCTAACAAGCATCATAGGAAGGAATCTAAAAAGCCCTTTTTCAAGTTGGATGTCAAGTTTGATTTACCTGTATTTAGTGGAGAATCTAATTCAGAAAAGCTAGATAACTGGATAAGACAGGTTGAAGTGTATTTCCGCATACAACAAATCAAAGAGCATGAAGCCAAGATCCAGCTAGTATCCCTTCGATTGATTGGCACTACTCTCGTATGGAGGGAAGGCAAGTTGCAACGAGGTGGTAATAGTAGTCGTAAACTTCTTTCATCTTGGTATGAGTTCATTTATGCTTTAAGAGGACAATTTTACCCATTGGGTTACAAACATAAGGCCGTGATGGAATGGAAAAATTTGAATCAAAGTAAAGGACAAATTGCTCAAGATTTTACAAAGGAGTTTAGAAAAAAAACATTAGCATTGAATTTTCCACTAGACACTTCTGAGATGTTGATGAAATATATTGGCTCTTTGCATAGTTATTTGTGTCACTCACTGTTATTATTTGAACCTAAGTCTCTTCATGAAGCTAGTTTGAAGGTGGTACATCTTGAAAGAAGGGGGAAGCATAAGCAAGATGACCGCCCGAAGAGGGCAACAACAACTAATAAAAGAGAAGCAAGGCCCTCTTGCACTCATTGTGAGAAAGAAGGGCATGATGAGCATAATTTCTTGAAACTGCATCTAGAATTGAGGCCAAAGAGAAACGAGAGAAAAAAGAAGCAGAAGACAGTTACAACTATGCAACAAGACCAAGAATCTGAAGCAAAGGATGATGAAAGGATCACAACTGTAGTATTTGCAGACGTTGGACCAATTGAACTGGGATTGGACTCAGGTGACGAAATGAAGATTGTTGCTCTCGGGATTGCAGAAGATGGACCCAATGACTTGGGTTCCAATTTGGGCAATGAGACAAATATTTTAGCAGATGTTGTGCCAAAAATGAAAAGGGCACCAAATGAAACATGGCTCCAAGAAATAAAATAAATCAACCAAAGCATTCAAGCAGAGAATGTTGAACTAAGGGGACTCCTACAAGAAGTAGAGAAGGAGAAACAAAGGTTGCAACGTCAGTTACAAGCCAAAGAGGAGACCTTGGAAAAGTTACAGCATAACAATCCTGAGGTAAAAAGTGATTCTTCAATTTCATGTACTTCTTATGATGATGATTTCGCTGCTCTTGAGAAACATATTATAGGAATTGTATAAAAATTATTGAAGAAAATGGGGTATCAAGGAAAGGGCCTCAGTATTAATGGCCAAGGCATTCTGAATCCCATTAAAGTGAAGGAATTTCCTCATTATGCAAGACTTGGATATGTCAGAAAGGAAGTTGGGGAATGCTCCAAGATAGCCAGTGACCCACTAATGACAAATGGTGAAAGCACCTCATCGCATTCCAGTGATAGTGAGGATTCCACGGTCACTTATTAGAGGTGCACAAGGAAAAAGCATTCCAAGACGATCTGGAAATTTTGGAGGAGAAATAATCATTATAGTTACTACAACAAGGATGGATACTAGAAATCCCGGTCTCATACACTCCAGGCCCAAAAAGCACCTATCAAGAAACTGGGTGGTAAATATATTCGACAAGAGAATCCGCCACGGGGAGATGACCCATTCACTTTGTTGAGTAATAGATAGTTTTACTAGGCAGAGTCACTTGACATGGCCACGGTTTATAAATCATGTGTTGTGGTATAAATTTATAAGTGATGATGTGTTTTCCATCGCTTATTAAAGAAACGATGAGGTTTTTTCCTTTTGATTGATAGCCAGGGTATTGATTTTTATGATGATGTAAACTTGACCGAAGAGTGTGTGTTATAAACTCTTGACAAGTATGGGTTTGTTTGAGTCATGTGTGGTTTTTTATGTGATTGCAAATAATGTACCAGATTTGCATGAAATGCAGATGTTGAAAGTGTGGCTTGGCAAGGGCACAACCAGTGTGCAGGATGTCTTTATGCTTTTAGAAGACCAAAATCTCCTCAATGGGGAGGAATGATCCAGGTGGCTCCAGAGACGCTCATAAGTCAAAGAGGGCTCAGAATATATCAAAAATCAAAGTCCTCAAATTGAAGTGAAACCATGACAAATCGTAGTGCTCATCGCCATGATTCCAATGATGTGAATGACACTCAAATCCAAGTTTGTATGCTCAAGATACTCGCAGTCAAATTTTTGGTCAAACTTAGCCAAGTGGCAGTCACTAATGAGGCAAAAATTTGGCAAAGTCTCTACACAAAGAATTCAAAGGTCGGAAAGGGTGAATTTGTTTCCTACTTAATTTGTCCAGTAACCCTTAAAATCTGGTCGAAAAATTTGGAATGGTTGGGTTATAAAAATCAAAAATAAAAAAATTGTTCAGGTCGGTTGGCCAGGGGTCATTGATGGCGGCCCCATGTCCCAACATAACAAATTGTGCCCAACAAAATTGTTGCCATGTGCCACCACATAACACGTTAACCAACCATTAATTTCCAACGTATGTATAACCGTCGATGCCAACTATAATCCGCCACGGTTAATAAAACAAAACAACGGTTAATAAAAATTCCATGTATGGGTCGGGCGGGTATTTTTTCCACCGACCCAACCATAACCAACATACCAATTTTGCTAATGAGCCAACGACTCGACTATGTGAACTCCGCCCAAACAGGGTTATATAAACCATGCTTGATGCCCATACAACCAACGAAGGAAGCACCGAGGGGAACCAGGTGCACACGGAACCCAGCCAGGAGCGGGCGCGAATTTCGAGGTGGAGAATATTCCAGGGGAATATTCCTTGGAATATTCCACAAAATACTCCCTGATGTAGTGAGTAATCTAAAAGACTCCTTGGAGGGTGATTTTTCACAGTGACGGTATCATGTCAACTTTATACTTAAAAGAACGAGAATTTCGCAGGGAACGTGATGATGTGGTATGTTTCCCCATCTGAGCAACAGAAATTCAAGTAGTAGCAGCAAGGAATCTTTGCATAATCTTGGAGGAATCTAAAAGATTCCTTTAGAGGTTGATTTTTGACAGAGGCAGAATGATGCCAACTTTATAGTCATTTTTCATAGAATTTCGCAAGGAGTGCAGTGGCATGCTCAGAATCTTCATCCAAGCAGTGCATTTTTCGACCATCTTCAGGAATGAATCTTTGGGGGAATCTTCGAGATTCCAAAGGATCTATAATTTGATGGTGTTAGAAAGGGGCAAATTTTATAGTTGTTTGACTTGATTTCACGCCACGAACTCAACGTTGCAATCCATCTCATCAGTGGATCTTTCCATTTAATGAAAGAGGCCTCTCCACTTTGAGCATGCCCGGAGACATAGCCCACACTGGGTGAAATCCATAATCAAATCGCTTGTGTGCCTTTGATCTCATGGTTGCTTTAATGGTTTCCGCTTATTTTCCATGTGTGTTAAGTTACTCGATTAACATGCTCTGTTATATGAAAGAATTTAAAATATCTGGATCATGACCACATGTTCCTCAAAATTATTCCTAGCTAAGAAAGTGTGGAAAGCCTCTAAGTATTTTATGGGGCCTTCACTCCCTTTTCCACTGAAATTTGGAAAACCATCGTATTGTTGGGGAATAGGATCAAAAGCTCCAAGGATGTTTACAAAATATAAATGGTTGAGAGCACATTGCACCCATGATGATGTCTTTCTTCTTGAGCAAATTTTTTCAAAGAAGGGAGTATTAAGAAACCCTTCATCCCTCCTATGATGTCTTAACAAAGCTTGGGTATTAACACCCATAATCAATGCTTATATGAGTCACCGTGATATTATATATCTTGTCTTTGGAGGAACCACCTCTTCAAATGATTCAATCAAGGGAAGGTAAACTAACAGATGTAGATTTTGTGAAAGATGTAATATCACAAATTGATTGTCTTAGATCAAAGGAAAAATGAGTATCGAAAATTCAGGAATATGATCTAGATATCCATCCTAAAAAAATTATTAAGGACAAGGGTTGGCCAAAATGCTAACTAAAAGAAATAATGAGGCCATTAAAGAGGGAGAAGGTGAATATGTTTGTGCCACAACCATTAAGCTTGAGAAGGATGAATGGTATTCTGATATTATATATTAATTTTGAAACTTGAATGTTCCACTAGGATTGGTGGATCATAAGAGGTGGGCCCTTAGGTTAAAGGTTGTAAATATTTCCAAACCCAACTTGAATGGATTATTCTTGATAGGGTTATCCTCTAATGTGTTAGTAAAGAAGAATCTAAGGACTTAGTCAAAGAATTTCATGTTGGGTTTTGTGGAGGAAATGATATTGTTAAGACCACCGCGCACAAAATTTAGTAGGCCTTAGAAAGGGAAACCCTACAAGATAAGTAACTAGACCAAGTGCTAACAATGGGGCAATGATACACTGTCACCACAACCAAGGCCCCATGCTCTTTATATATTTCACCGATGGGACGAGTCCCAGTAGCATATGATCACCTATGAACAATATTCGAAGGTTCAGGTGTAACGTGATATGCTAGAATCTATAAAGAAAGGCTCAAATTTATGGTACAGTGCTTGAAGAAGAAATATGATTTCTACAAGATACCTAGCAATAAAATGCACAAGACCTATGGTTTTATTGTTTTGCTTGATTTTAGGTACTCCCAATATCAAGGAAATAAGGAGAAAATGCTTCTTGTAATATACTTCAATAAGTACTAAGCTCATATAGCCTTCAAGGAAGTCCCCAAGTTGAGGAAGAATAACTAGGGTTTCCCTCTTAGTGCACACCTAGGGCAAGAGATTTTATGGAGAAAACTTAAGTGGATGCCACTAAATTTTGAGGTCAAGTAGCCAGAACCCTTAACTTGATTTTTAGGCTCTCAAGTTCTCACAAAACCTCTCCCAAGGAAATTCGCTTTAAGCCTTATCTATATGTCCTAGCCTTAAGAGGATCGAAATTTTAAGAGGAAAATTTATGGATAAAATGTGAGAGAGATCACCAAGGACTTGGAATAGTGCTTTATCCTTTGGGAATATGGAATCAAGGAGGCTCAAGATAAGCTAAATCATTTCTAAGGAGGCTAAAAATTGATGTTGTAGGTACCAACTTCTAACATCTACCCACTTCCAAGTAAAATGGAATTTGATGGATAGTTATAATAATTACTCAACTAGGAACATTCATTACATGTTATACGATGAATAAAATATGCAATTCTCATCCATATATCCTTTCAAATTTAATTTTCAATAATTAGGGCACAAATAAGCATAATATAGAAGCAATAATTCCATACATTAAACAATCTCAAGATAAAATTCATCAACAGTAAGCACTTACAAGACAACATGTAGTGTATGCATCCATTCACCAAAACTCCAAATACAATCCAAAATAACTTCCAAACGTCGAAATGGATCCAAGAAATCTCTAATATCCAAGGAGGAACAAGTGTGAATTCTCTTATGAGGTCTGAATTCTCCAAGTGATGATGGTGCTAGCTTAAAAGCCCCACAATTCATAAAATAATGGCTAATACTAGGTGAGGTTAGAAGCCAACCTCATAGCCAATGCAAAACAATAATATTAACCCATAAAATAGGTTGAAATGTTAACGCCATGCATGTGTAGGAACTTCTAGGGCGTGCATTGGGCTCCTCTAGTGCCAAGTTGAGTGTAGAGAGCTCCAAACATCTAGATCTAAGGGTTGGCCTCTAAATCTCCATGCAAATCATCTTGTGGACCCTAGTTTTGTGTTTGGCACACCAAATGGGTCTCATGGGTCTCCTAGTGATAGAATAGACTGCTTTTGTTCCAATCTTTGAGGGCGCAGAGGATGGTGCTAGCCTTCCCATGTCTTAAGGGGTGAGACAAACCTCATCTCAGCCTCATATAAGCTGCCAAACCATGTGAATACTACTAAGTCGACCGAGGGAATATTTTTCCTAGTGAATCATCTCATGTTTAATGTGGGGCAAAGTGAAAACTATTGGGGTGTAGGTTCCCATGGAATGGAATGATGCTTTGCAAGTGATAGGAGTCCCATGGCTCTCAACGCTTCACCTATAGGGTGTCATAATGTTACTTTAGTGGACCTAGGCCCCAGTTAAGTTGCCCATCCCATGTTGAAAACCACTTGCCAATCACGCACAATGTCCAATGTTGCATCTTCTCCATTAGGTACAATTAATCACTAGTGCATCTAAGTGAACCAAGCTTGTTAATCAAGGGAAAAGTGAGACTTCTTATGAGGATTCTCTTCCAAATTTGGGGCTTTGATCATGTAATAGTGTTACCTCCCTAGGTAGGAGTGGCTAATAAATAACCCTATTAGGTGTCCCCAACCCCTAATGGGAAATACATGTCCCGTACATCCTTCAATCAATAGCTTGCATGTGAAAAATGATGGAACGAAATGGGGATGAAGAGGTCTCAGGGCCAAATTCCATGGGAAAATGGGTAGAAATAATGAGGAAGTCCACATATTGCGTGTATTGATGTGAGGAGGGAGCAATCGTGGATACATAAGATACCCCAGCCTTTGTTTTTCCACAACTCTTTATTTTCCTTTTGCTTTTTCTTGATTTTTCTTTGTATTACTACTCAAAGCTCTATTAAATGAGAGCATGTTGTGAATGTTGTATAATAGCTATTACCCCCTTATAGGTGGGGCAGTTCATTGCCCACCAGGGTTGAGACATGCATGGGTTCCTTTTATGATGTGATGGGCCAATAATTGGACCTAGGAACCAAAGTGATGGCCATAATGATAAGAGGTAAAGCTCATGCTCGGCTTTTCCTTGCATGTTATTATTAATGTATCGGAAATATTTTGCATTTTATGAATTTCTTTTTCTTTTGTTTCTTTCTTGTGGCCATAATATGCTTTTAACTTTCTTTTAGTTGCCTCAACCTCTCGAGCAATGTTTCCAAGCCCAACCTAGATATGTGGACAATGGGAAGGGGTGTGCTAGACCTAGTGGACCCATGATCATGTCACTACAAGGAAAAGACCCTCTAGTGGAGGTTACAAAGGAGGTTTTTAGTGTTATAAAATTGGCCAAAATTTCAAAAAAACATATGCTACCACATCTGTTTATGGTTACGGAGGTTTTAGCGGAGCTTTTAACAGAAATTCAACACAATTAAAAAAACATGGGCGGCCGGAGGTTATTAAAGATGTTGTTTTCCTCGGTGCGCTAATCAGGCTTTAACGCACTGGTGCGTACCTGTGGACGGCGCCCCGAGGCAGTCGAAGAAGAATGCATCAGGCCGTTAAGGTATAAAACAACATCGGGCATAGTGTTTGTGATACAACACATGAGGTCGTTATAATTGGTCTTTGAGCAGTGCCCATAGGTCGTATCAACGCCCCGGTGCATAGACTTATAGAAACGCATCGGTGCGTCCTTTCACGCAAATGCACCAAGATTTATAATTGGTATCGGTATTCGTGCAGTGAAAATATGTAATACAAATACACCGGTGTGTATAGACTCTTAAACGCCCCGGTGCGTAGTATCACACAAATGCATGAAGATTTATAATTGGTATCAGTATTTGTGCAGTGCCCATAGGTCGTCTAAATGCACCGATGCGTATAGACACAAAAACGCCCCGGTGCATAGTATCACACAAACGCACCGAGATTTATAATTGGTATTTGTATTTGTGCGGTGCTAATAGGTTGTAAAAAGGCACCGGTGCTTAGATAGACATAAACGCACCGAAGAGTCGTACTGCACAAACGCCTCAATATTTTCAACCGGTTTTCGTATTTGTACAGTGCCCATAGGTCGTAAAAACGCACCAGGCGCTTAAGAATACAAGCACACCGGTGTAAGTATACACACACCAGTTTTCATTTTGTATTTTTTAGAAACATCGACCTGTGACAATGCAATTATTGTGATTGTTTTAAATTCATTATTCATCAAAAGTCGACACATCTTATAACAATATTCATATTAATTAAATTTTTATTAATGCATTTGAATGTGATGTTTGGATTAATTTGTTATATCATATCAAAATTATTGTGGTTTTTTAAAATTCATTATTCATCAAAAGTTGACACATATATATCTTATAACAATATTCATATGAATTAAATTTTTATTAGTGCATTTGAGAACGACAATGGAGAACGCAATAGTGACAATAAAGAACGCAATAGAATAAATTAAAACATTTTTTATTTTATACATATATATATATATATATATATATACGAATAAGACATTCTTTGTCGTACAAAATGGGACAGTTATTGGTATCCCTTTATCTTTCAATTGGGACAATATGTCCATTACATTAAAGAAAATGTTTGATTTTACAGACATTTTTCAAAAAATACAATGCCTTGCTTTTATATCCAAACATAGTGATCATCATTCTTCGCTTGAACTGTTGTCACTGCTAGAGCAACTTCCATGACTTGGGTTATTTTTCAGAAATGTTTTGTTCATAGTGTTGATTGTTTTCTTCTTCTTCACCTTCCATCTAGAAACATAAAAATAAACTGTAATGAGTGTATATACATTGGTGAGAATAATGAAAATTGCAATATTAAATAATATACATCAATGTAAATCAAAAAGAGATGATGTACCAATGCAACAATTGACTCATAAACTATACACATTTTTTCAAAACCACGTAACATGCAATCTTTCAAGAATTGTTTCCTGCAAGTTTTATACCCCATAACAAATCATATATTTAATATAAAAGATTTATTTTTTCTATTAGTTATAGATGGAGATAAGTAAAACAAGATCGATAGATGCTTACAAATTCCACAATTCAGTTCTGATATGCCAACATATATGCACAACTCGTATTTAACCCAATTTCAATCAATTCCTCTGATGGTTCTTCTTTGTATGTTAGCACCTGTTTGAAGACATTCAATGATGATTTTTGTAAAACAACTTAAAAAATTAAAAAAATGAAATCTAATTAAGTTGTTATAAGGAAGTAACAATTACTCACAAAATTAGATATCAATCATTTTCTTCCTTGTCGTCTTGTTTTATGTGTTGAGTGGGTTCCATTTTCTTTTCTTTTCTGCAAGAAAATACTTGAAAAATAATATTTAATGCTAAATTGTTTATTTTTTTACCTAATGATCGAAAAATTCAGTGATTACATATTACATTTGAAGCAAGTTGTTGTTGAGATGGCTCCTCCAGCGATGCAATTTTGTCCATTTCTTTGACCATCTCCTTGTACACCTTTTTGGACATTCCTACTGGCATATTTCTGATATCAGCTCGTTCATCTTTTGAGATTTTCATAATTTTCCTGAAAATGTAACATGACAATAAACTATTTAATTTTTATATTGATATATGAAAAGTAAGTATAACAAAAGTGATATTTATAAATAATTCTAGACAAACATCTAAAGGAATATTACTTTTTTATTCCTTCTTTTTTTTTTGTACGTTTTCGCTATTAAAAGTCTAACATGTCTCATTGACCAATTCTCTGGAAAATCCTCCTATAGTTTACATAAAATTTGGTTCTTGGAATCATTGGATTGGTTTGTGTATTGTAAGTGGAAAGAATGTCTATACATTCGTTCCACTAGATCCCTCAAACTTTTGTAAAAGTTTTCCCCCCTTTCATTAACTTCCAGCACCACTCCAGATGAGCTAAGGAGCAATTGATTTTCATTTGCATGTTCTATTTTTTTCTTTTATTAGAACAACATCCTTTTCTTAGTTGCTGGTCCCTGTAGAACATTAAACAGATGTGAATTAGTATACTGTTTGACACATGTTATCTAATAATTTTAAGTATATTATTAATGATAATTAAAAAAAGAAACTCATATTGGATCGATAGTATTTTTCATTCACCTGATTCATCCTTTTGCAATTTTTCCATTAAACTTTTACGCTCTTCTGGTCCTAGATCAGAAATAATCATATCAAGCTTCGTCATTTTGTGGCTCTGCATGATACACAATAAACAATACATATTAGTTATACTTACATATAGTTCAAAAATAATATTTTTTCTAAAGAATTTATGAAGAACTTGCCTTTTTTGTTTTTCTTGATGTGTTAACAATATTTTTGTTACTTGATCTCTTATTAGACATTTCTTTATCAATCTGAAACCTGTGCCATATCATTCATTAATATATTTATAAATAAATTATCAACTTTTCAGATAAAAAATAAATCTCAAGACACTGGTGCGCCTTTCATGAGGTCTGCACCGCAGCCGGTGCGTGGGGATATTAACAACGCACCGCAAAACAGTATAATACACCGTACGGTGCGTTGGGTATTATAAACGCACCTCAAAAAATAGTGTAATAGACCTGACGGTGCGTGGGGTATTATAAACGCACCGCAAAAATGGTGTAATACACTGTATGGTGCTTGCCTAGTTAAATGGAGCACCAGTGCCCTATTTCAGATTTGGCACACGGATTTAGAAAAAATGTTTTTGTTTTTTTTACTAGAGTACTTTTGCGGTGCGCTGTATAATACAGCGCACTAGTGCGGTAGCATACGCAGGGCGCACTAATAAAGAAAATTCCATTTTTTCAAAAATTCACGCAATGGCCAAATGGATTGGGATCCGACTATGCAAGTCGTCTCGTGGGTTGGACGTCAATATAAAATGAAAAATCCTAATTCTGAAATCACAGAAACAGGGAGAAGAAAGGGAAAAAAACAAAAAAATGAAGGGTTTAGGGTAAAAATGGATAAACCTGCAAAAAAAAAAAGGTAAAAAAAATAATCAAATTTAATCACGAGATGGTTTCAAATTCTATGATATAGGGTTTGAATCACCAGAGGTTTGGTTTCTGATTGTCTACATACTTCTGTTCGAACGTATTTCGCTGCTCTACAGTGCCTCCTGCTCTCTTGCTCCAGGTCTCTCCTACAAATATCTGGCTGAAAATTTTAGCAAAAATAGTGAAATAATGAAAAGTGTTTTGTATTTAAAGAATTATTTTATGAAATTAGATTTTCGAAAATATTTTGCCGCCCATTTTTCAAATTGCCTCTTTTTTTCACTTAAGGAAAATAGAGTTGCGTTTTTTTTATTTGCATTTATTTGTTACCGGTGCGGAAGAGTTGCGACGCACCGGTGCGTCTTATTTATACGACGTATCGGTGCATGTTAGGATGATAAGCGCACCGGACTGTATAAAGTTCTTTTTTTTTATGTAAAATCATAATAAAATCTTTATAATTATAAAGTACATGACTTTATTTTCATTATTTTCTAAACTTTATTATGTTACAAAAATCTGTATTATTCTAAATTTGTTATTTTACAATTATTTGCAAATTTACAAATTTAAATGTTTTAATAAAATCATTTCACATTAATAGAATTAAAATTTTCACATTAATAAAATTAAAATTTTTCAAATATTTTACATACAATTACAATTAAAAGTAGAATTACAATTAGAATTAAAATTACAATTACAATTTTACATTAATTTCACATACATGAATTACTATTAGAATTACAATTACAATTACAATTTTACAAATATTTTACATACAATTCAATTAAAATTACAATTACAATTTAGAATTTTAGATACAATTACATTTACAATTTTACATAGAATTACATTTACAGTTACAATTACAATTTTACAAATATTTTACATACAATTCGATTAATATTTCAATTACAAATATCCTCGATCGGGGTTCTCCAAGATCGATGACACGGGCCACAACATAAGCCAAGTGGCGATAGTGTAGTCACCAGCCCTATAATTTACTAGATGAACGCTAGGCTTTACAATTTTTTTTAACACAGTAACAAGGAAGTGAAACCATAATCATACAAGTTTGAAACTCAGTAAAATTAAATCAAGTATATCAAGTCCATAAATTTAACTTTATAACACATACATATACTTAACTTGATTATAGGCACAATGAAATCATCATAATTAAAAACAATATAACTAACACATGTACCGTTCACCCTTAGACGAGAACCAAACTTGACTTGCCACTGCTTGAGCTCCTTTTTTGTCGTCTACCTCCAAGCCTGAATGTTGTCGTGCTTAGTCTGAATGTAATGACCCACCGGTTGACCTCCCAGCCTACTCCTTGGGTACTCTCCTTCCCCGCAGACCCCCAAGCTGCAATGGGGTTGTACAATGACGGAATATACTAGCTGACAGAGGTGAGCCCCTCTTGGCTCAAGAGTCCCCTCTCTATAATCCTCTACCTCACCAAACTCAACTACAGCTCGTAACCACTCAAAATGACATAATCTCCTCCATCCAACCATAGGGTAACAAAAGGTCATTTTCCCTTCCATTTCCCTTTCTTTTATAGAAGGTTTCATAGGTGACACTTGGAATTTCATGCATAAATAATTATTATTTTTTATTACCCCAAAATTTGATTATTCATCCACCAATGTGTCACCCTCTCATCAAGACTCTCCAAAAATAATTTATGTAATTATTCATTTAAAAATAGTATTTCCCTCAACCCAACAAGGTTTCCTATTTCTTCTCCTAGTTGTCTCTTGATTTCCTCCTTTTTACTCCTTAATTTGCGTTTATTATTGAAGTTAATTGATGATTCTCAGATTTGGTCCCCTAACTACCTCAATTTTCCCTTTTGATGAATATTCTTATGTTGGCTTTTGCTACATGGAAGTTCTCTAAATTCTCAAATTTCAATTTATTAATCTTATTTTAATTCACCGCCCTCTTCTCTTAATGAAGTTTTTAATAATCTTTATACTTAACTCTATGTCCCTATTTCCCCCTTTTACCTAATTAAGTCTTTTGTATTTAATATTTTGTTTTAACATGGAAATGGTAGAATTATCATGGTAAAATGTTATCTCTTCCTATTCCTCCCTTACCCTAAGTTTTATTCTTGATTTAATTCTGTTGGTTCTAACATCATATGTCACTTGATATGAATTAGTTGGATTTTCATATATTGATTATATTTATTAGTTTCTTTAATTATGTCGAGGATGTCAAGTTGTTCATGCCCTTCAATAACTTCCATTCAAAGTTCCAAGGGTGCCATGCCTAAGAATTTATTTTTTTAATACCAAGGGTGCCAAGTCGGTCGTGCCCTTCAAGAATTTCTCTTGAAATTCCAAGGGTGCCACACCACTTGCCCTTCAAGTATCCAGTGGTTACGAGGGGAAATTATATGTGCAACGACAAAGCTAGCAGGTGAGATCAGGAACATTGTTCCACCCCTCCCATGTTCTTCCATCCAATTGTACAACCCCATCACCCATATGTGAGTCATTCGGCCAAGCAACTAACATGTTCCTGCACCCACTGACATATCATAAGAGTGTATATATATATATATATATATATCAAGTTCCAAACTGAACTTATAATTTCAAAGACAAAATATTAATTCCTATCAAACCAGATGTTGTCAGCTCATCATATGCGAGTGCCTCTGGTGGTTTCCTGTCATACTCAATAATCATCAGTAACAAGGTTTCTCATTGTTAGTCATTATCATAATAGAAACATTAACATGATCTTCATTCACATCGTTGTTCATTTTGAATCATTACTAATGTAAGTAGCTACCATAGGGGACACATCCATCATGGTTATCATAATCATAACATCAATGGGAAATTAACATATCCATCAAAGCCGTCATCATCGTAACATCAATAGAAAACATACCTATCCATCATCATCGTAACATCAATAGAAAACATACCTATCCATCAAGTCTATCATCATCATGATATCAATAGAGTACATACATATCCTTCAATGATGTCATCATCATAGTATCAATAAATAACATACATAACCATAAAATCCACTAATAACAGAGTCATGTGTCTGGATCCTCAACCTGAGGTCCTCAAGGAATAAAGTATGAAGGATCAGTGTCCATCAACCAAAGTGGGGCACTACAGATAGAGTACCATGCACATTAACTATGAAAGTTAAGCCATCCATCAAACGATTATGGAGGCATGCGGAGGATATGGGAATGATCATAAAATTAGGAAGACAACTTGTGCTGTCAAAAGCTTGGGGTAAAAGCCATTCCAGGGCTGGGTTCAAGCGACATAGTTCGGTTTTCCAAACAATAACCTCCTTTGCTAAAAATGGTGAATTACGGTGGGTGGAGACTGGAGCTTCCATAATTCGCAGCAGTTTCGATCTAGTGCTGGGGTATGTTCTTCTTCATATCAATCTTATGTCCTTTTTCATCAGTATTGATATATATTAGGATAGGGAAGTATCTGCTTGTAAACATTTCTCTTATTCAATTTCTCTTTGTCCATACCTCCGGAGGCTATTGAGCCTTGCTTTAGGGATCCTTGTAATGTTGGGAAGATTAATTACCTTTCTTTGTTTCCTATGAAGTGCTATTTTCGTATGTTCATGAGTTATCAAGTTTGTTCTGTAGGTTTCTGGCTGGTATATTTAGGTTCTAGAAGTGGAAGAAAGAAGAACCATTCTTTCATGTGGGCCTCTGAGTTGGGGTCTATGTTTTTCTGTCATGCATCTTTTATTGACTCTCTTACCAAGAGGTAGGGTACTTTGCTTCAAATTGGCCATTTAAATGATCTCTAGTCCTGCATTTTTATCAATTCCATTATCGATAGGAGGCAGAGTATTATGTTGTTGTTCTGTCTGGGTTATAAACTGTTTTTCCATCTGGGTTATATAGTAGTTCTCCATCAGGGTTTTAAGCTGAAAATTTGCCTTACTTATACTCTCGGTTCTAGTGTTCACTGCCACTTTCTTATTGTCTTGACTCTGGGTTATTACTGGGTCTGTCTTTATATCCATGCTAATTTCAAGGGTGATAAAATTTTTGGACTTCCATATCTCTTAAGTCAAGAGGAGCAACATAAGCGTCCACAAGATGTTATTGGTCAGAAGATAGGAAGATTAATTGTTATACCTTTTTTCTTCCGTTATACAGGCTCTTATATTGTTAATCAAGAGTTAATTCACAAAATTACACAGTTAAACACAATGGTTAAGAGGAAAACGAGACAGGCAGTGACTCAAATTAAAGTAAAAGGGAAACAGAAGATGATAAAACCTGAAGCTGAGACCAGAAATAGAGGCAGGAAGAAAAATCAAGAGGTCTTAGTGAATCTCTTGACAGTATACTCCCTTGAGAATTTTTCTCAAGTCAGGAAGGTAATTCATGTTTGGGAAAGAGAAACTCAAAGCAATGAGGAAGACAATGAAGCAGAAGCGGAAATTTTGGACTTTATTTCAGATCCTGGGAATACTAGAGGTCGTCTTTCACTGTTTAATCAAACAGTCCATACATATTAGATTATGAAGTGTCTTCTGGCTAAGGTTATCCAGAGTCTTTATCCACACAGCGAGAATCAAGAACCAAAAATGTTGGAATTGCTTCAGAATATTGATATTCAAATCCTACATATTAAGGTGACTCAGTATTAAGCGACGGACTGTATTGGGAGAATCGAAGACCGTATTGGACGAATTGAAAATTAAATTCAACAGATGCAGCAAGCAGACATGCCGGGCTCTACGGCGAAGGACCCGGCTCCAATTGAGTCATCAGATGGATAGTATTTCAGTTTAATCTCTAGTTTTATATGTATAATGTTTTTTTGGACAGTGCTTTGGTTTTAAGTTGCTACTTTGTAAATGGTTTAAATGGTGAACTAGCTAATGCGGTGAGTAGAAGAATGAAACATTTTCAATTTTGGCTGGCTTTTAATGCATTAAGGTGGCCAACAGACCTGGTTTCCTCGGGGCAGCTTGAGGTCACCAAATCACTATCTATCGTAACCTGCTTTAAGAAAATAAATAGAAAATAGCAAGGTACTACCAAATTGACAAAAAAAAAATAAAAAAATTACAATTACAAATACAATTACAATTTTAGAATTTTACATACAATTACATTTATAATTTTACATAGAATTAAAATTACAATTTTATAAATATTTTACATATAATTCAATTAAAATTACAATTACAAATACAATTACAATTTTAGAATTTTATATACAATTACATTTACAATTTTACATAGAATTACATTTACTATTAAAATTACAATTTTATAAATATTTTACAAACAATTCAATTAAAATTACAATTACAATTTTAGAATTTTACATACAATTAGAATTACAATTACAATTTTACAATTTTTCATATATACAATTAAAATCATTTCAAAATAAATTAAATATTACAATTACAACTAAAATTTTACATTAATAAATATTTTACATATAATTATAGTTTAAATTACAATAAGTACAAATACAAATACAATTTTACAATTTTACATACAATTAAAATTTAAATTACAATTACAATCACGACATAATATTTAATAAATTTCATGGTCATTTAATATTAAATTAATTAATAAACATCATCACGATCATGATAACCATCGTACAAACATCATATTCGACTAATAAACACATTCAAAGATCAAATTAACATTATATATTAAGATCATCAAAACACAAACATCACATGTACATCTCAATATGTCAAATAACTCATGCTATCACATATACACATCTATCTGCAAGCTAAACATTAAATGAACATATCTAACATGACCTAACAATATGCGCCACATCATGATGATCACCAACATGAAAATTAAGTACAACTGCAACATGAACATAAAATACATGGACCATATATATATATATATATATATAACTGAATAATGTTAAAAATATACAATTGTAATATAAATGTCATGGATCAGGCGTTGGTGGTAGTATAACAACATCAATAGCAGTACAAGTGGATGCCTGCTCAGTAAAGCTGGGTGCAGCCTCGACAGTTGATGGTCGAGCCTGCTCATGATCATGATCACTAGTACTGATGGATGCATCCGCTGGTGGTAGTACAACATCAATATGAGTAGTAGTAGTGGAGGCTTGCTCAGTCAATAGTGTAGCCTCGGCGGTCGATGGTCCAGCCTACTCATGATCATGACTAGTACTGATGGATGATGTAGGCTGCTAACTAGACGCGGCTGATGGTCCAACCTCATCTTCATGATGACTGTCAGATGTTGCCAATGGAGCCTCATGCTCATCAAACGCGTCGCGAGGTGAATGATCATGAGATGCATGTGAGTCGCTGCTCGCGGATTGTCCATCATGTGCCGTGGCTCGACTATGCCTATAGCTACAGACAATCCTCCTCAGTCGCGTAACAGCTTTCGTAGCTCCTACGACATGCAACATCAGGTCGTACATGTCACGCGACATGCCTCTCCACATTCGTAACAACCTATCATCGGCCTGTATGTCTCTGTAATGAGCGGACCTGATGCCTGCATCAACAATCAATGCACAGAGTTGGTTGGCCAACTCCATCCTATATCTAGTCTTAGGTCGACCACTCCTAACAAAAGGCGGCACCGGTGCACCATGAGCAGGAGCATGTCTCTCTGCTGCACCAGCCTCATCCTCATCATGATCATCCTCGGCATCAACCATGTCCTGATCGTCATCATCAGGATCCACACTTGGATCATGTGGTGGACCCGACATCTCCTCGCCATCAAAAGAGCCAATGTCTGCAAAATATATATAAGTACACAACAATAATTAGACAATTTCATTACACAATTTAATAAAAACAAGTTAAAGAACATGTTAGAATAAATATAAATAAAATAGTAATATTACCTCTATCATCTGGCGGCTCATCAGCTATGAAGAGGATGTTGGGACACCCTCGCCAATCTAAGCCAGCATAAGGACATGGGACCATAATGAAGGGATGCAGTTTGTCAACACTGTCTAGTAAGTCCAGTGAATCATGTAATATCCTGGCTAGAAACAAAGTGTCTCCCCTCTTGGGCATCATCTACCCCCACATGTGCATACAGGCCTCAAACATCAGCCTACGAGGCCGTCGAACAAAACTAGGTCTCGTCTCCGAAAACCTCTCAAAAAATAAACAAAACAGCTCTGAAGCAAAAGGGAAGTTGACCCTCCCTTGTGCATGAGCACGACATCTATCTAAGGCCGTACAAAATTGCGGCAAAAAAATGGCAGACCACCTAACAAGTCGTGGCTGATGTACTAAAGAATCAACATAATATAAAAGCGTGCAACTAATGTGTTTCCCATCACTCGTGTTGTGCGAAATGGTCGAAATGATAAGGTAGAGGCACTGCACGTCTTGTCTACCAAAAGCACCTATACGTAACTGGCCTCCAGGTACCTGAAACTCTGAAGGAGACAGTACATGTGCTCCAATGTATCTCTGGGAGTAAACTAACTGACTCCCTGCTACACAACCAACTGGAACGTCTGGGAATGAGGGAAAATCCACCCCTATCCTCGATAGTCCTGTAATAAAATAAATATCCTCCTCAATGGGTGTGTACCATTGGTCAAGACCAACCTGGAAAGCCTATCGGTGGGCATTCCACCTGCGGATAAGATATCTCAAAACACATTATGGGCCTTTATGGAAGTAGCCTCCTCATACAACTTGAGGAGGCCTACCTGCCTAGGGATCTCCTGGGTATCTGCAGTAATAGGGCGAGGGTATGCATATCTCTCCCTCTCTTGAGCCTCCCATTGGCGAATCATGTCATACTATTCAGCTTGTTGTTGTTGTTTTTCCTCCTCTTCTCTCTGAATCATTGCCATATTAAATAATTTTTTATATTAAAACAGACATGTATTTAGGAATATCCATATATGTTTTAAAAAAACAAAAACAAATAGACAAGTCGGTGCGCCATAAAAACAGTCACGCACCGGTCGCGGTGCATCTTAAGAATGTAGCACACCGGTCTCGATGCCCCTAATGAAATACAACGCACAGGCCTCGATGCAACTGTCTATTTTTCAAGCACCGTTAACTTTATCAAAGTTCAGAATAGCGGTGCGTTGACTGAAATATACGCCCCGGTACATATAGTCGTGTCAGCGCATCGACTTCATGACAATTACATAGTCGACGGTGCGGTCTTTTACCCAGCCACACCTTTGACCCTCTTGGAATCCAGAATGCGGTGCGCTGACATACACCGGGGCAGATAATTTCGTCAACGCACCGCACTGTGATTCCTGTGGTCAACGGTGCACCTGGATAAATGAGCGCACCGCCTTTTATTTTATTTTTTTATTTTAAAATTATTCGGGGTGCCTTTTGGTACCGCCCCGAAAACGGTGTGAATACCATTAGCACCGATGGCGGTGCGGCCTGTAAATTTTATAGGCAGCACCGCTATCCAGTGCGAGCCGAACAGCTCCGGCGCACCGCGCGGCAATTTTTTTTTCCCCTTTTTTAATGGTTATTTTTAAGGTTATTTCAATTTCTAATCCACTAAAAGGCTTAATTATGGAAAAACTAGAAAAATACTTGTACATTTCGTCGTCGAGGAGGCATATTGGCTGTAAAATTTGCAAAAGAAAATATGCCCACCATTTTTCAAAATGAAAGCTGGAGATTGGTGGCCAATGCAGTGCAGCAGTGCGTGCAATGGGTGCAATTAGAGAACTGATGTCAGGGCGGCTCAGACAAGGGGAAATGGCACTGGTGCTTGAGAGCTCTGGAGCACTAAGGAAAGTGAAAAATGAAGTTTTTTGGCTGTAATTTTTTTTATTTATTTAACCTTGTTCCAGTGCGCAGGGTTTTATAGGCGCACTGATACGCTTACCTACAACCGCACCGGGCTGTGTCAAATTTGGAGCATTGTTTATAATGCACTGGGGCAGTTCCCTAACACTACACCGGGATGTTTCAGTTTTGGAACGAAATTTTAATGATGCACTCGGGCGGAATATCCTTAAAGCACCGGTGCGGAATAGTCGTAAAGCACCGGTTTTTTGGCCTTAATTTTCTTTTTTTTATGTAACATTATTCCGGTGTGTGCAATTATTAGGCGCACTGGTGCTCTTGGATAAGAACGCACTGGCACGTTTCTGTTTTGGCGCGGTGTTTTATGATGCACCGGTGCGGAAGAGTGGTGAATCACTAATGCGTTACAGTAATAGGACGCCCTGGATGTGTGCGTACATCGTGCAAGCTGTCTGGTGTACCAATGTTTTGTGCACACCGATGTGTTCTATGGTAGGGCGCGCATCGGTAATTGAGAGCTCAGGAGCACTGGAAAATTAAAAAATCTGGGTTACTTTTCCGCAGTTTTTTTTTTTTAATTTATCCCTTTACCGGTGCGCGTTGTTTATAGGCGCGCCGGTTCTATTTCTTACAAACGCACCAGTCGGTTTGTGTTTTGGCGTGATGTATTATGATGCACTGGTGCGGTTTCTTTCTACCGCACCGGGTGGTTTCGGTTTTGGCGCGGTGCTTTATAATGCAACGGCGCGAAAGATCTGTGATGCACCAGTGCTATAGAATAATAAAACACACCAAGCGGGTGTGTACGGAGTGCACGGTGTCCGGTGTGCCAATGTTTTCATCTACACCGGTGCTTTCTCGATTCCAAAGCACCGGGGCAACGTGTAATGATAAGCGCACCAAGAGGAAAACATCCGCAAAACCCTCCGCTCGCCAACCTCCTCTAGTAACCTCCGCCAGAAATGGATGTATGGGGTATTTTTCTATGGGGTTCCTCAAAAACATCCGCTAGAGGGTATTTTCCTTGTAGTGTGTGGACCCATAGAAGGGATATGGACTATAGGGCTTATAATGTGTGGAGGGAAGTGATAAATATGGAATGTGAAAACAGGACCACGCTGCCAAAATAGAAAATCGATGTTTTCCAAGTAGTTCCCTTCCTAAATCCAAGGACCAATAGGGGAGATCCCACTAGACTACGACTAAAGAATAACCCCCAAATTAAGGAGAGGGAAAAAAACCACGGTCAAAACCCTTCCTTTTTCCAAGTCATCCAATAATCCATGCCAAAATGCACATTCATAAGCACCTAATTGCACAATGAATACCATACCTTTTGGGTTGGATTGACCACCTTCTAACACATGCTCTTAACAAATGGGCGAGGAAGAATACAACTAATTCAGGTGGACGAGATAAACTGGCACATCACATCGGCTACAAGGTGGTTGTCAGGGGATGTTGGCTGTGAGCTAGACGAAGATGATTAGGAGAAAATTTCTCCTAAGAATACCCACTTTTGGTGGGTAACCACACCAATCCCCACTGGTACAAATCCTTGCAAGCTCTTACGGATGTTCATTGGAACCAACCTACTAGAGACACTAATCCCCACCACTAGGCACTAACTTAGCAAGAGACACCAATCTCTTTGTTTTAGCAACACCTATCCTCAATTACAATTCTTGTTTTAATGAATATGATTTCTTCAAATAATAATTTGAATTTCCTTTACAATTTTGTTGCACCTTCTTCACATTACTATTTCTTCCTTAGAGGCTCCTTTCTATATATGATGATATTTCATTTCAGCTCACACGCTTTTCCCTTAAATTCTTTCTCTTTTTGTACATCATTGTGACTCTTCATGAAGAGATATATTGTATTGAAAATACATATCAACCATTGATATATATATATATATATATATATATATATATATATATATATATATATATATATATATATATATATATATATATATATATATATATATATATATATATATATATATATATATATATATATATATATATATATATATATATATATATATATATATATATATATATATATATATATATATATATATATATCATTTGAGGAATATACATACTTCATTTGTTACATCAAATTTCATCATGTCACTTGCAAGAAAAACCTGGGTGGCGAAGATCCCAATCATTCCTCCCAACCACCTGAAAAATCCTCAAGAAATTGAACTTCATCAATAATTTACCTAAAGTTGATAGCCGTAACTTCTTTGCAACACTATGAGGAGTAATATTGATGATGGTTTTATAACCATCATGGGACATTAATTATCTTGACTCAACATAATATGGTTTTACTAAAAATACTAACATATAAGGTTCATAATAAACCCTTGCGAAAACCAATTGAGCTAAACCAAAGGTCCAAAATAAGGATTCCTAAAAACCCTAAAGGAGAGTGAGAATGACATTATCTTTAAATTATTCTATATTTATATGTGTGACATATGTATCACATACCCCTGCCAAATCATCTACTATGATGTCTTCCTCTCTTATAGAGTTTGCTTTTCCATAGATGATATTTTCCATTTAGACATTATACCTTATCAAGAAATTAAATAATTAGATGCTCTCTAAACTTACTTAGATTTCAAAATTACCTTGTAAGTTTGGTTAATTCAGTTACTGAGTTCTTTTACTAACATGAGAACTAACTCCCATATAATGTGCAATGGTAAAATGAGTTATTTGCTCCTAAGTTTTAACTTTAACCCACAATATTTTGATTCAACTAGAATTAAACCGATTTTGCTTTTAAAAAGTAAAATTTATGTTTTTAATAAATACTATGTACAAATGACATCAAGTAAATCGTCATATTTTATAGCATCAAGGTGCATAAATGCATCATAACAAATGGTTGATGGACGGGTGATTGGGTGGTGCTCATTTTTAAACACCTATCAACTCCACTCCTGATTTGAATATTAGTCATTTGATTAAAATTTGTGGGTTATTTGATTCATCAAAAGTGCTTATTTATTTTAAACCCTAAGCAAGTTGGCACCCAATATTAATATTGGTTGTTGATATCATCCTATGTCAACCATTCTATACCTCGGGAGTGTAACTTGAAAATGAATTGAGGTCTGAAAGTCTCGCCCAATATGGATGGCATTCAATGATGTCATTCAACCACAGTAATTGGGCTGCTTATTTGTATAAGTTTTAAACATTATTTTATCACTTTGTTTGTAAACTTACAAAGTGAAATCAAATATGTGATAAACTAATTTTTTAAAGTTCTATTATATTTAACTAAAAGTGTAACATTTAGTTCAAAAAACTATAATCTAAAGCATACACAATATACACAGTTTTGTTTGTTTTTTTTTTTTGTTTTTTTTGTTTTTTTTTAGATGTTTGTGACTATTGATTGGGAAGTGTGGATATGTAGGTTATAATACGTACTTCGTTTTAATCAATTTTAAATAAAAATTTAGTGGACTACTACAAATGTTTTTGGAAACGATAAACTTTAATCCAAGGGAAAAAAAAATATTTGAAAGAAGAAAACATTTATTAGTATACCTATTATAGGCTTGAATTCATCTAGTCATGTAGTTTTTGTTAACTACAATGGTGGAAATACAGTGACCAAATTGATTCAATTATTGAGCTGAATTTTACGATGAAAACATTCTAAATATTTTTTTTAATTAGTAATGGGCTAATATAATCTCCTGATGAAGTACACATGTTAAAATGACATTTATAATTGAAATTTAATAAGAACAAGCTTGCATATCTAGCATTGAAATAATTGACAACATTGTTCTACAACAAATAGATGAAAAAGAAAACACTATGACACATTCCAGAGCACGAGGGCCTTTTATCCAAAGATGTGCATAGAGAAAATACTTCCTATTATAGACTACTCACAAAGAAAATTCCTTCATTAACGCAACATGAAATTGACTTACAATTCCCACGGTGCTCTATTCTTGAGACAATCACTATCTTTGGTTATCTATATCTATCCCCTTATCATCATGTCATATTCTATTATTTATTACAAATAAAATATAAAAACTTATCTACCATTTGTGTTCTAGATCATAAAATGCCTATAATTGAAATCAGTGAAATAGGGGATCTGATTACTAGTGTTAGAATCCCATCTCTTTAGTTACAAAATATGTGGTGGAAATATGTTATGATATGAAGATAATAGTCACCCTTATTAGCGGGTGAACTGTCTCTAACCGGAAAATCTGTGTCACTAATATCACTCCCTCAAATTTTCATGTGGTTACATGATGATATAGGATCCTTGTACTGATTACCAAAATATGCTAGTACAGATGTTTGTGTTGACTTCCTTTTAACCTCAATAGGAAAGTATACATGCCATGAACTCCAAGTACCTTGCCCATGTGGCAATGATGACATAGACTTATGGTCGCTATCCAAACAAACAAAGGATTACAACAATATTTACTGTAATCATTGAATAATAACGACAATTTTTTTATCAAATCAAAATGAATAACAAGGAAGAATTTTTCACCTTTTATGATTGATTTCTTATTTAAGGAGGAATATGTCATCAAAAATGGGTTCTTTTGGGTTCAAAAAGGTGAAAAAGGATGCCAAAATTGGTGACAAAATGAAGATCAACATTCACCCCCAACAAGAAGGTTATGCATGTCCTCATGCAAATATCCACAATGACAAAATTTGACATTTTTTTTCATATGTTGTTGGTGTTCAAACCTCCTCCATTGCCCTTATGAGAACATCCAAGTTGATATAATTTTGGTCCAAACTTGTCTTTTCGATTTCCTCATTAATATCATATCTTTTAAATTTTCAGTTTTCAACTAAAATTTTCTATTTTGATTTTTGAGATATTTATTCTTCTTAAACCTTTTGAGAACGAGGCCTTTTAACATTTGATTCTTGGCCTATATATTTTCTCTATGATCATAGTGCTCTACTCTCTTAGTTGAATATTCTCACCTTCTATATATTGTTCCATATTTTCATCTCCTCAACCTCCTTTTTTTAATTTTTTAACTTTCTTCTTTCGAGGTCTTGTAGTAAAAGACGAAGCTATAAGTATATTACTATGAGGTATTTGCAATTCCACATTTTCGTTTTTTTCTTTACTCTAAATAATCATAAAAAATTATTGGTAATTGTCAACCTCTGGGCTTTGTGGAGGTTTACACCATTGTAATGTGTTCTTGATTTCCTTGGAGGACTCATGAAAACAAAATCGTCTGCTTTAAAACCCTCTTCTCATAATTTATTTTTCATACTCTTAGTGACTCTTCTCTGAGTTGGAGACTGTAATATGGACCTTGATGCTTGTGGTGATTTTCGAAGCATAGGTATAATTTCTTCAATTTGAGGTCTTGAAGGTTGTGGTTTATCTGCTTGCTCTTCTGAAATTAGTTCTTCCTGGAACCCATTTTGGCTTAGGAATTCATTCTAATCCAATCCTCTATTTTGGAATTCTCTCAAAACAATCAATTTAATTGGGGGGGGTGGGTGATGAAATATACTTTTAAAAACATTTATTGCCTATTTCTAGATTCCTTGTGCCATTTTAATCGGATCTTTAGTAAATAAAATGGCACATTAATTAGTTTTTTTCTCTTTGAAGTGCTTAAGGAGTCTTTTGTGATATAGAAAAACTATATTGAAGCAACCTTCAGAAGTTAAGAATTGATGAATGAAAAATTCAACATCTCTCCATGGATTTTTAAGACAAGTACAAGGAATACTTTACCCCAATCGATATTCCATTGTGATTGATGTATAAATGCAGTACATGCCCTTCCTTCGATGTTCTTGCTTTTAAGCTAGTGTTCCCCTTTTATAAGCAGTCTTGTAATGGTAGACAATGGGGCCTTTTTCACTTGTATATGTAAAATACCAATCTTTGCCTCTTCTCCATTTAAAGACTCTACAAACACTTGCGAAACCTTTAAGTTTGTAGCCATCCAACTTCTTAAAACATACTGTAACATTTGGAACATTTTAAAAAGTGATTCCATACAAGTGAATTGGTTTTTATCAAAGTGGAGGAATAACCTGTTATGATTTTTTTAATCCAACGTTTCGGACTTCATAAGTGAGTCCATCATCAGGGATAAACGCTCAGAGATCTTTGAAAATTTTGAGAATTTAGGGCAAGGGAGTAATGATATATATAGTGATTTTAGAGGAAAATTTATTTTTAATAATGATGTCGGTTTGTAAGAAAGGTTAATAATTTTATTTATTTAGATTAATTTTATTTATTTATTTATTTATATATGTACATATATATTTTAATTTTAATTATAATTTTTTTTTTAACATATCATTTAAAACTCTTGATTATTTATTTATTTAAAATTTTTATTTTTATTATTTTTATTTTTATTATTATTGTTTTAATTTAATTTTATTTAATTTAGTTTATTATTTATTTATTACATATTATTTTATTATTATTATTATTATTATTTATTTATTTATTTAATTTATTATTATTATTATTATTATTATTATTATTTAATAAATTAAATTTGTTTAATAACTAATTCATTAAATTATTATAGTTGATGTTGTTATTATTATTATTATTATTGTTATTTATTTTTTTATTTAATTATTGTTATTATTATTATTAATTTACATTATCATTTTTTGGATTCATTATTGTTAGGATTGATGTCACGAGAGGTGTGATGGATTAGGGGTTTCCAAGTGTTGTTGATAATTGTCACGAGAGGTGTGATTCATTATTTGGAACATGTTTCTAATAATTCAATCCCAACTGATTCATAATGTGTTACTCCTTTCATGGCTTTACTATGCTCCTAATTGTCTCTTTAACTTGTTGCCTTTGAAAATCATAATGTGAAAACCTGTAGCTTTAGTTGAACTCACAAAACAAGAACTTGAGAATATGAAATGAGGTTACTAGAATGTAAATAATGTTATGGATGGACAAAGTTGGAGAACATTTCAAAATTATGAGAGTTCATGCATATGCAAGGAATTCATGATCAATTAGCCATGTCATGGTTATGGTGGGAGTAACAAATAATATGATGTGAGAATGTTAGTCGTATATTCAGTTTAAACATGCAATTTATTGTTGATTCATACGAATAAAAATAATTTTCAAAAATTTCGATAAATGGGTAATATAAACTTTTTAGTAATTGGGAAAAAAAATCATTTAACATTATTTCTTATTTGATAAAACTAAAACATGGTAAATTGACTTATTACCAATGTTGCCACAAGTATTGTATTTTTGCAAGTGGTTGGCCTTTGGTAACATTGAGTTGGACTTATGAATTTAGTTGAAATAGGAGCCTAAATGTTGTTGTTGATCCTTTTGATTTATTGGAGTAATACTCTGTGTAGTTTGGAAAATGCAAAGAGTCTTCAAATTCCTTATATTGTTTCTAACATTTTTTTTTAACAAGATCAGATGCTATATTATATTCCAAAAAATGAGGAGGAAAGATTTCCTTGTTACATCTAGTGTTACTGAGGAGAGACAGAGAAGGTAGTGACCACAAAATGCTAAGCCTTATTTGAATCTATTGTTCATGATGTACTAAAATATAGATTTCGAATATATTCGAACAAACTGAGAAAGAAGAAGAACAAACTTAAAAGACATATGCAGAGAAGGAAGGGTAGTGCAGATCATTCGATGCTTATTGGCCGCCCAGTTGATGCATCTGTGTTGTCCTCTGTACCAGCATTTCTCACATTGTTGGAGCTGGAGCTTGGAGCTGAGCGTTTCTCAAGGATGTATTTCAAAATTTGAATGGATTCTTCCACATGCGAGTAGTGATTAGAGAGCTCATTGAATTGTTGCTGGAGCGAAGATGTCCTGTGCTGAAGGATATTCATGTCTACTTGCTGATTTTCATCCAAGAGTCTTTGTTGAGCACGAATTTTCTCCATTTCAGATTGTAGGTCTGCGTAGTGAAAACAATCTTCATTGTGTGCCATGATGCAATGGAAAGGGAAGGCGATCGGGGGAGATGATAAGGGTGTGTGCACAGGGAAGGGAAGGAATGCAAGGTTGGATGGAAATGAAGGAGGGGAGGGGAGGGGTGAATAGATTTGTGGGGGAAGCAACGTGAAGGGGAGGCCAGCAAGAAAGGAGGGACCAGTGAGAGGGAGATAGCACAGAGCAGGGGATGAGGAGCACTGCAGAAGGAGGTGAGACAGTGAGGAGAGAGCAGGGAAATAAATAGTGCAGTGGAGGGGGGATAATGGAGAGAGGTTGAGAGCCCGAGGAGATAAGATCATGGGTATGGAGATGTAGGAGATATGGGAGGTTTTAAGAAATTCATATTTTCCCTTGCAGCAGATCCAACAATGTAGATTTTCTGGTTGAGTCAAGATCATGGCAGCGGAATAAAATATAGGCCACTATTGCTATGGATTTGTCAAGTTGTTCTTGCACAAGATTTATTTGCCAGATTGTCAGCAAGCTTGTTATTTTCTCTGAGTATATGGTGGAAGGATATGTCTTTCATATCTTTGGACAAGATACGACATTTTCTTACAATTTTGTGGAGACCAATGTTGAGGATGGGGAGGTCTTTAGTCATCATGCTGATGATAATAGAAGAGTCCCCGAACACCATTGCATTGGTGATGTTTTTTCCTTTTTAGCAATTGGAGGCCTTGAATAAGGGCGTAAGCTTCAGCTTTATTGTTAGAGAGGGTGTTGAGTCCCCATTCAAAAGAGAGAAGGATGTTTCCATTTTCATTTCTTATAAAACCTCCTGCTCCAGCGATGCCCGAGTTCGATTTAGAAGCTCCATCAAATAAGAGAGCTGGCCTAGAGTAGCTATTGAGCCATTCAATGAATTCTTTTTCTTTTATTCGAATCTTCCAGCTTTCAGTTTGATGAGGTTGAATGACTAGAGGCTTGGAGTAACTAGAACTGTCCAACAACTTGCCCAAAAAATTCCTTTCTTCCACTTGAAGATCACTGACGTTGATATTGTTTGTGCTTTTGGAGATAATTGTTTCAAGGGTGAGGCTCCAAGTCTTGTTGCAGACTTTCCGAAGAGAAGGATTTCTATTATTGAAAATAATCTTATTTTTGGTGAGCCATATGTTCCATAGAAGCACATAAAGGAGGGTGTCCCACACCCTTTTGGCCATGTTCTGCTTCTTTTTCCCCCATGGATAATTTTTTCTCCAAGTTTTTATCAGATCAGAAGTGTTGTTGATGGGGTCTAAATGAATATAGGAGAAGGGTGTGAGATCTTTCTAGCATTGAGCTACAAATGGGAACTTGAGAAAGAGGTGAAGCATTGTCTATTCTGCACATTGGCAGTTGGGGCATCTGGATGGGCCATTAACACCCCTTTTTTTTAAGTTTTCAGAGGTTAAGATCTTGCCTTTAAAGAGAGTCCAGATAAAGATTTTTATCCTTGGAATGGCTTTCGACTTCCAAATGAGCTTCCATATTGGCCATTGAGGAAAGGGAAAGTGCTCTTTTTTGAGTTGGCAGTAAGCTGCTTTGATGGTGTATGCAGTCCCTGAGGGATCCCAATGAAATTTTTCCAGACTTCCTTTCAGCAAGGGTGCAGCACCGTGAAGCAAGACTTTGAGGTTTGAGAGATATTCTTCCAAAACAGGAGGGACAGGAGGGAAATTCCATCTAATCCAGTTGTTATTCTGCTCATCCCACTTTGATATTTGATCTAAAAAATTTAAGTCGAGACTTTGAAGATGAGAGAGGATTCGATGAGTGCCCAACCTTTCCGAGAGAGGAGTTTATCCCATGATCCTGTCATTCCCGACATTGGTATTGCTTCCCCCTTGTGGAAATTTGGAGAGGTTTTGTCTTCAGAAAGGGATAGCTTTCTTGCATAGGACCTAGATTTTGGAGCAGGGTCTGTTTGGAATGTCATGATCAAAGAGTTGTTGTCTGGAGCAGCTAAGATATTTGGATTTAAGGACTCTTTTCCACCATGTTTTTTGTCCACTAATCAAACGCCACACAATATTTCCCCCAAAGGCGTTATTTAGGAGTTTATGAATACGAATTCTGAGCCCTCCATTTTCATAATTCTATCTGACTTGTCTCCACTTAACAAGATTGTATTTCTTGTTCTCGTTTTTCCCACCCTGCCAAAGAAAATGCCTTAAAATCGCTTCAAATTTGAGGTGAATTATGATAGGCGCGTAGAACAGAGTGAAATGATACAAAGGTATAGATGAGAGGGCATATTTGAGTCGGATGATTCTCCCAGCCAAATTTAACCAAGAAGATCCCCACTGTTGTACTCTTCTTTTCATTTTGTCTATTGTAATGTTCCAGACTTCAGACTTTAGAGGCCCGGCACTGACTGGCATACCTAGATAATTGAAGTGATCCCAGTTCAATTTGTAAGAGACTCCAAAAATTTGAGAAATGTTGTGAATGGTTTAATTTATTGCGTTTCACCCATAAATGCAACTTTTTTGATAATTTATCAGCCCTCCAGAGTAAAGCATGAATTTGTCAAGGAGAGATCTAAATCTGTGAGCAATTATACAGGTCGCATCACCCATCAGGAGAGTGTCATCTATAAATTGTGAATGATTCATATTCTTGACACCATTACCAAATTTAATTATAGTGATGAGACCAAATCTTTTATTGCGATCCAAGGCCATGCTAAAGGAATCGGCCATGAGGATGAAGAGGAAGGGAGAGAGAGGACAGCCCTGTCTAAGACCACGAGAGGACTAGAATAAAGATGTTGGTCTGCCATTTATGAGGGGGGAAATCCAAGGGTTAGTAATGCAAGCTTTGATGAGGGAGATGAAATCATTTTCGAAGCCCATTTGCTGAAGGATGGAAAAGAGGAAGGAGTGTCTAACCCTGTCAGAGGAATTGGCAATATCGAGCTTGAGTATGAAGCCTTTCTCTTTGTGCATCATACTCGAATGAATAGCTTTTTGGACAAGGAGGATGGAGCCCAAGGTTTGCCTTTGGGAGATGAAGCATGCTTGATTTTCTGAGATGAGATTAGGGAGGAGGGGCTTAAGGCGCATGGCAAGGATTTTGGTGATTATTTTTTAAGAGGAATTGCAGAGGGAGATAGGTACGAACCTTGAAAAGGAGGAGGGGAAACTTTCTTTAGGGATAAGAGCAAGGTAGGTCGAATTGGTGAAGCCTCCTATCTTCTTCTTTCTTTGAGCCCATTGTATCATTTTTGTTAGATCCTTTTTTATTGAGTCCCAGTAGGTCCTATAGAAATTGATGGAGAAGCCATCGGGTCCTAGAGCCTTGTCTGGATGCAGGGACCATATGGAACTTTGTATTTCGACCTTCTCTATATCTTTTTTCATAGTGTTGTTTATCTCCTCCGTGATCAGTTTTGGTAGATGACTTAGGAGGTCCGAATAGTCTTCCGGCTTAGCTATTTCAGTGAGAAAATCTCTGTAATAGGCTGTGGTAGCAGCTTTTATATGTTCTTGATCTGTCTAAATTATTCCTTCATTTTCTATGATGGAGGATATGTTGTTTCTTGTCTTTCGCATTGTAGCTTGCTTGTGGAAGAAGGAGGTGTTTTTGTCAAATGCCTGAAGCCACAAGTTTCTAGATTTTATCCTCCACTTCTCCTCCTCTAACCTGCAAATTTTATATAATTGCTAGTAGAGGTCTTTTTCTTGATCTAAGTTCTCTCGGTTCATCCCATGAGTATCAATTGTATTATGAACAACCTCCATCTTTTCTTTTATTTCTGTTTTAATCTTATCAGGTTCCTTGTAATGCAGCTTGGCCCAATATTTTAAGGCCATTCTTACCTTCTTTAGCTTAGTTTCCCAAATATATGAGGGAGATCCCTCTACATGTTGTAGCCAGGTATAGCGCACTATTTTCCTTGCTTCAAGAATGTCGCTCCACATAGGGTTGTATTTAAAAGGAAGTGGGCGCAGCGAGGGTTGTTCAC
The DNA here is from genome assembly GCA_034641835.2 of Pinus albicaulis. Taxonomy (NCBI): domain Eukaryota; kingdom Viridiplantae; phylum Streptophyta; class Pinopsida; order Pinales; family Pinaceae; genus Pinus; species Pinus albicaulis. The sequence continues at coordinate 584,039,773 of CM076582.1, read as the reverse complement.
CAAGATAAAGAGTGATAGGATAGTGATCAGAGGCAATGGAGGAAAGGATGTTGGTGGAGGCTACAGAGAAATATGAGAGGAGAGGGACAGCCACAAGGAATCTATCAAGACGCTCCATGATGTTTCCCCCTCCAATCCTACGATTACTCCAGGTGTATTTGCGATTTTTTGGAGTGATATCAACCAAATCATGATCTTGGATGATGATTTCAAGCAGATATATAGAGGGGTCTAGGTTGAAACTTCTACCCCTTTTTTCATTTGCATGCAAGATTAAATTGTAGTCACCTCCTATGATGATATTGTTGTTATCTTCATTTTCAATATCAACTTTTAGTGCATTCAAACGGAATTCTTTATCCCTATAGTGATTAGGTCAATAAATGTTATAAATAGTGATCTCAATGCTCTCTTTAATGCTCTGTAAGATTACTTTAATCCAATTTTTTGTTTTGGCAGCTCTTTTTTTACTTTCACACACTTTGGTTCCAAATAGTAGCCAGTCCACCCGCGGCACCTCTGGATTCTAAATGGATGCCCGCATGGTTTTTCATTATACTTATAATAGTTTCCATGTAGTGATCTCCTTGTTTAGTTTCTTGAAGGAGGATAATATCCGGCTTTTCTTAATTCATTAGGTCTCTTAGGGCTTAGTTTTTATAGGGGTGCCCTAAACCCATGCAGTTCCAAGAGAGGGCTTTCATCATTTTAGGAATGTAGGGTGTGAGCCTGTCTTCCCTCCTTGCTCCTTTTGACCTGATTCTTTGTTGTTTTTCCCTAAAATGTATGTTTCAATAGGAATCTGAGTTCCAAGGGCTATATCCTTTTGGGAAGCTTCATCTCTATGGTGCTTGGATGACTTCCTTCAAGGGCCAGTTTTTTTTAGGATTTCCAAGTTGACTCCATGTCCTTTTGTTGAGTTTCTAGTGATCCGGGATGAGGAGGGATCTGAATAAGAGGAGGGGGGATTAATATTGGAGGGTGAGCAATGAGGGGAAGAGGGCTAAGAAGGAATAGAGGGCTGAGTATGGTCATCTTCAGGGGGGGCTAGGTAGGAAAAGGGATTGGAAGAGGCTATAGAGGTAATGGAGGCAGGGATGGGAGGAAGATCAGCCGGATGATGAGAGGGGTCAGAGGACTGAGGGGAGGAAGATGAGGGGATGGAGGAGGTGCAGATTCGGTTGAAGGATTACCAGTGCTTCTAGGGTTCAAAGAGGTCTTCTTCTTTTTTTATGGTTTCCCATTGTGTATCTAGATCTGGGTTTTCAATATCAATAACTTTAAAGCATCTATTATAAAAATGGTCGTATGTGTGACATACCTTTCATTTAAATGAGATTTTCTCGTAATCAAGCTGTTGAATGTGAGTCCAGTTGTCAAATTTAAGCTAGATCGCTTCACAGAGACCTTTACCAATATCCACTTCGACGCAAATTCTGGCACAAGCTTGCATGTTGTCTCTTGGATCACTCCAATCAATTAACTTGCCAACAGAATTTCCAATAGCACGAACAGAGTCATCCCCCCAACAGTGCAAAGGGATATGAGGAAGATGCACCCAAACTGGGATAACGTTTGGCACATAAAGTTCTGGATCGAATTCCGACATCCATTTGTTGAGATAGAGCCCTCTCGTGTCCATGAAATAAGGGTCGTTCCTAAATATGAGATCCTTGTCCTCTTTTGTTTCGAAGTGAAAGGTGAAATAGCCTCTGCCACAAAACCTGATAGATATTTTACCATTGATCTTGTCTGCGCAGTTACGCTCAACCCATTCTTGAACAGTCTTCAGAGATGGCCATAACCCAATGAACTGAACTATGAGGCCCTTCTCAGATAGAGAAAGGATAGCCATGCACATGATAGTAGGGGGTAGAGAGACCTCCTGGATATCGTCAAGCTTCTTAACATTTTTTGAGATTTCCAGCCTAGGGCGGGGTGGATCTAAAGAACTGAACAAAGTCGAGAAGGCTTGGGATTGATCAGGAGGAGGGGCCACCTCCAGGATGGTCACCGGAAGGGCCATGTGCACGAATGAGAGAAGCGACGATCCTTGAAGCGATCGAGGCACCGGATGTTGGAAATATGATGCGGAAGTGTTGTCCTTGATGGCAACCCAACGAATGAAGATGAAACATGTTATTGACATGTGTTGTCCTTGATAACCAATCACGATGAAGTTATGCTTGACTTGATGGACTTAGTAAATGATGTAAATCGATGTTTGTTGACAATATGATGCTGAGTGTTGTCCTTGAAAGGCAACCCACTTGATGAAGATAATGACAACTTACTTGATGAAGTTGTGCTAGAGAGAATATGTTCTTGATGAAGAAAACATGATGTATCTACAGTGTGTACAGAAGGCAATGAAGAAAATAATTCAGAATGTGCTCAGAGTATGATGAAAAGAGTATGTCTCTATGTATACGCGGATCTGTCTTTTTATGAATTCTTCTAGTTGGTTCCCTAATTTTCAAGCAAAGTTTATGTTTACTTGTGTGTTGAGGAGGTAAATCCCCTCTGCGGACAGAGGCGATCCCTACTAGCCCAGATCGGGTCTAGCAATAATCAAACACGCTATAGTGCAGGTTCCTAATTGTAAATAAACCAAATTGTGAGGAAGGCTTACCTGGAATCCAACGCTATCGTATGTAGAAGAGGTGGTGCTCCCGTTCCTTTGCCCTGGCAGATCATAATCCTCACGATCTCCGTGATCGGACACCTGCACATGCAAGAAACAACACAAACGCAAGCATAAAATCCAGTGCATACAACTATATATCAGTCGAAGAGGATATAACTCATGAACATGATCAAGAACAAGAGTGGAACCATAACCGATAGTCACTTATCATTAAAGAGTTAAAAGAAGAATACAACCATAGCTTCGACGCGGCATTCTCCTTTAGCGGGTCGTCAGCACAACATGTCTTGAAAAAGCCTGTCAGGGATGGGACAAGCCTCTCTCTCCAGATACTTGGAAATAGTCTCCTTGCTTGGATTTGGCCTTAGGGAATCAAGAAGGCTTTTGCAGCATGAAAGCTCTTGGGAACTTAGAAATTCTGCCACTCTTTGGAACTAGCTTGCAAATGGAAATGGGCAAGCTTTTATAGAAGGAGGAAGGGGAGTTGGGATCCCTATAACTATGGGATTGGCCCTATCATCAAGGAAGCTTCCATGAGAGGTGGAAAACCACTTCCTCTCCATGGAAATCCGTAGCCAAACCTCCCAACTCAAGATAGAAATCAGCCCAGTAATTTGTTAGGATGAAACTTTCGCCTTTTATTTTTTTAAAACACCTCTTAATATGGTTGGCGCGGGTACGGCTCTATGACAGAGCGCCAATTGGCACGCCCTCTTTGGAGGATTTCCCTCTTGGCGCGAGGGCTGAACTATGGAACCGCGCCAATGGAAAAAGAGCTATTTTTAGGGTTTTTTGCAGGGAGATGTCTTTAGGGCAATTAAAGCTCATCTTCAGAGGGATGCAATGAAAGTATTTTCAAGTCTTAATTCTGCCCACAGGTCACGGAATGAGCCCTCTAATGTGCGGGATGGGGATTGTAGGGACAGTGACAAATTGCTGTGTAACAGATGCCCCCTAAAGCATGAGGCCCGAAAGAGAGAGAGGGGTGAAATGCTTTACGAGAACATGTCGACCGAAAACACCGCCATCAGAAAACCTGCGGAGCGAAGTACAACTGATGTCTCAGATACATGATATATATGCGTGGTATGGGCGCAGCCATCCATAACAGAGTGTACAATAATCTAGATCCAAGGCATGGACACAGCCATCCAATGAAGATCGATAAATAGACTCAGGTATGGTCGCAGCCATCCAATCAGTGAGTCATGTAAATAATAATCCACAATATCGCAACCTGGATTACAACAGACACAATCCAGGGTCTTGCGCTCCATCTCGACCCGAAAAGAGTACAAGTTCAAGCATGCGAATATGTGAGCTGAAGTCGAACATGCAAGAACATCATCTGATTACCGGCCAATGATGAAAGCTGTTAACAGACGCGAGAGGAACCACCAATAATGACAATGGCCCTCAAGGTACTATAGGTACAATCTACGGCATGTGAATCAATGAGCTGGTGTCGAACACCCGTAGAATCACTCGATCAGAGGCCAATGATGAAAACCTCACGTCGAATGCGACGAACCTGCCATTGAGGCATGCAGGCTCCAAGGTACCATAAAAGAGTCTCTTGACCATCTTCCTGGATAATGAGCTGAAGTCGACAGGAAGTGGCCTTGATCGAAGGCAGGCCATAACGTTTCCCACATCATCGACACGAGACGGAGGAACATAATGTTTTTGTGAAATCAGGATCATATGAGAATCAGAGGGAGGTTGATATTTGCAGAGGTCAACTTCTCTTGAACATGCAAACGGCACGACAGTGGTCTTGGCAGTATTTGACATCAACAGATCAAAGATCATGGTGACGAGGCAATGAGCAGATGAGAGGTCAAAATGGATTATCCAAACCCACAGAGGCAAAGTGAAGAACGAGATGAGATGTCCCCAACCCGACACGAATGCAGATAAGTGCCATGTTCAAGAGCGACATACTGCCGACACGACAATGATGCTGGTTCCATTTTCCCCCACCATTTCTGGCTAGTACCCCAATTATTTTTCATAACAAGCTTGAAGGAGATAGCATATGCTTGTGATACAAGTCCGCCCTTTGGGCGAATCCATCCTAGTACATTTAACGAGCCCTAGGAAGGAGCGACTCGAATAACGTCATTTCGACTGAATCTGATGTCATCAGGGTTTAACGAGTCTGACAAAGGAAGAACTCGGCATCTTTTCATATTTAGAGAGTTTGAAAAGATAGCAGAAAAGTAAACTCCAGTGGTCCCTTTTCGTAGATAGTTCCCCGGACCCGAAAAGGTAGAAAACAATACCCGAGAAAACCTCCTAGTCGCGATAGGCTAGGGTATTCCTTTTTCGTAAATAATCCATCCCAGCCCGAAAAAGGGGTAAACGTATATTGGGTAGATGTCGATTTGTGTCCACTTTAACAAGATCGAAATGACAAGGGCCTCGGCAATCTTTTCATGTTTAGAGAGTTAGAAAAGAGCTGAAAGATGACTCCAGAGTGACTTTTTCGTGTATTTACCGAGCTCGAAAAAGTATAAAATACAACTGGTTTCACCATTTCAGTTGCGTGAAAGACCTGTTGCTGCATAAAAAGGCAAGTGTAAAACCCATTTTCGACACAAATACATTAAAATATTCAGAAAAATAACTTTCAAAACCTATTTTGAGTTCAAAAAGTTATAAATACGTCAAATGGTAAAAAATAAAATTACTTTTTACTATTTACCTCACCAAAGAGCAGCAGTGGTCCAGTTTGGTGTGCGAACTTCTGACAGTGATTACGATCGATCTGGGATACCATTCAGAGTTCCGTTAGTTCCAGGTAAGAGGTGCTTCTTTGTACTCCATTTCAATCCGTTTTTTAATAGTTTTCCATCATGCATTAGACTTCTGAGGCCACTTTTTAAATTTTTAGGGCTCCGCTCATTCGCGCGGGTATTGGGCACGGACCCGCGCCAATGGGATTTTATATGCAAAGGGCTCGCGCCAACTGGCGCGACTGTTCAAAAAACAGCCGTGGCAGCGGCAGAACCTCAATTTCTGCCTAAAAATTCGAGATTTAATCAATTTGAATGAAATTTTAAGCTCATCAGAGATCTAATTAAGGGTTTTGACCATGTTGATGCAGTGAACCGAACAAAATGGTGATTAAGTGGAAAGAAAGGGAGCACGGTGAAGAGGATGAACAAGCCATGGAAAATGAAGTTTGCATGAACGCCCTCAGGAACTGTGGGCTAAAAAATTTCTTCCTAACACCTTGTTTACGAGCTCAGCCCGAGCTTCTACAGTACTTGATCAATATGTGGGACGCAGATGAACAAGTATTCAAACTGCGGGACCAAGTGTTAGAACTGGAGGTTGCTGACGTGTACTTCATAACCGGATTATCGTGCAGAGGTCCGGTGCCCATACTGACAGGGAGCAGACCCTCTGGTGAGAAAATGGAGCAAGTGATGGCACGAGTGTGCCGAGGGGCACAACTGGGATCCGAAAGTGGAAAGGTGGACATCCATACCATTCCTGATCTGGCACTGAGAGTGGTGCTGCATACCATCACGCGAGTTGCGGGGTCGCAGGCACCGCACGAGGCCACAAAGGCCCAACTTTTGTTAGCCTCAGAATGTATGACTCCTCTATTGTTCGACTGGGCCACAGTAGTGACGATAAACATAAAGAGGCAACTGACCAAATGCAAACAAGCCAAGCTGAAACAGTTTGGCTATGGTTCTATCCCGGTATCGTTCATTCTGGAACGATTACCAATCTTCCAGGGCCAAGGGGCCATAGTAGCTGAGCCTATTCCACGAGAGCCAAGAATGGCTCGTTGGGCAGCATTGCTGCCCAAAGCTGGTGGGGGCCAACAGATGTCCTGGAGGCCGGAGTTTTTTGGGTGGTTGCGGCATCAGTTGATCGTAGTGGAAGACTGGCCATATGCCGGTACCGATTTCACTGGTGATCCAGATCTCCCACTGCCGGAGGGAGATGATTGGGACGAGGAGTTGGGTATGACCCCTTCTCTTTTTGATTTTACATTTTATGATTTTTTTTTGTTAATACATGTTCTTCCTAACACATTTTATATGCATGCAGACATGGGTCCAGAGAGACCAACCGGTATGTCTCCTATCGCAAGGAGGACTCTTCCCGCACCTGATCCTCAAGCAGAGGCTGCAGAGGGGGGGGAGTTAATCCAGAATCTCGAGGGCATCGCCCGAGGGATCCCAGACTACGCCCGGCTGGCGGATGTACCGATGGCATACCAGAGACACACGGTGGGAGTGCCCAGTCGCCTCCATCGAATCCTGAGACGCTTAGTGCGTGCAGTTACTTGTTATCATGAGCACCATGCGGATTAGACTCCTAGGACTTTTATCATACACATTTTTTGAGAGACATGTCATCTCCAGATGTATTAAGACGAACATATATATTTTTTGATTTAATGTGATGCACACTATGTAAACATTTCGATATATATATACATATCTATTTCTGGATGGATCTTTCTCTTTCATGTGACGATGATTTACAAATTGCGCAAATGCCTATCTAAAACCAAATTAGCTACTGCATCAGTTAACGCATTCATATGCCTGGGAATATGTTGGTATGTAATATAGTCAAAATTTCTTTCCAGTAAACGAATACGCAGATACAGACGTAAGATGGATGGGTTTCTGACCGAATAAAAACCGTTCAGTTGTAATACTACAAGTTGCGAGTCTAGATACACAAGTAATTCACGGATACCAAGGTATACAGCCTCGGTTAATAATTCTAATACAGCACTATATTCTGCGATGTTATTTGTAGTACATCCCAGACACACACCTTGCAGGTTGACCAACTCACCAGCAGGATTGTAGATTACCCAGGCTGCTGAAGACAGATTCCTGGTACTGCGGGAGGCACCATCCGCGAAACCAACAAACGGATGAATGGAAATCTGCACAATCAGGAAGACCCGATCAGCAGAAAGATGTTTACATTGCAAACCACACCACACATGCACACAAATGAAAAACACACACTTATGTACACACACCACACCAAAAATCACTTCAGGCATAGTATTTTTTGAGGTACAGCCCATTTCTGGGCTGCGCCAGCGGAACTCCTTCATAATCTATAAGCTCATAAGCCCCGTTCTTCAAAACGCGTTTTACTATGTAGGGCCCATGCCACATAGGTTGGAACTTTCCAGCCCCAAGCTTGTCATGTGCTTGATCATACAAGAGGACGAGGTCTCCTTCAACAAAGGAACGAGGAGAAACCGATTGATCGAAGTGAGCTTTGACCCGCTTATTTTGTGCTTCAATAACTAAAGCAGCTAAGCGACGGTTTTCATAACCGTTCTAGATACAAAAGATGCTCTTCCTCAACAGAAGTGTCGGGTAGAAGTTCTACAGCTAATTTCAACGAAGGAATCTCGCATTCAACCAGAAGAGTTGCTTCCAGACCATACACCAATTGAAATGGTGTGAACCCAGTTGCACTCTTTGCAGATGTCCGGTATGCCCATAGAGCTGAGAACAGTTGGAGGTGCCAATTGGATTTGTGGATACCAACTGTTCGTTGAAGCATAGTGACCAGAACCTTTTTCACTGCTTCAACCTGGCCGTTTGCCTGAGGGTAATACGGCGTTGAGCTATCGTGACGTAAGCCCAACTTTGAAGTCAGCTCAGCCATCATATAATCTCGGAAATGAGTACCGTGGTCAGTAACGATGGCTTGCGGGACCCCGAAATGTGCAATGATATGGTTGAATATGAATTGGGCAGCTGTCTTACCGTCGGCAGCTAGTGTAGGCATCGCTTCGGCCCACTTGGTGAAGTAGTCGACAGCGACAATGATATACGCATGCCCACCGGCCGAGTGAGGGTTACACATCATAAAATCCACGCCACATTTCGCAAAAGGGCCGACGGTAATAATAGGATGCAAAGGGAGAGGCGGCGCGTGCATCTTGCGCTGAAACACCTGGCACGCGTGACATTTACGGACTGCAACGATACAGTCCTTGAATATTGACGGCTAGAAATAACCTGCTCGCAGAATTTTCTGGGCAGTAGCATATCCGGACATATGTCCACCACAGGTGCCACTGTGGCAGTCATTTAGGACCCTTTCAGCCTCTTCCAAGGTTAGGCACCAACGGAGCACCGAATCTACTCCAACACGGTATAAAGTATCTCCTACGATGCGGTAGGGTTGAGACTGATGCCGAATTCGACGTCGAGCATCTTTAGTCAACTCAAACCGAAATGTGGAGGTTTGAAGATACACGATTATGTCGCCATACCAAGGGTCGCGAGTACTGATGAGGAAAAGAGTTTCGTCCGGGATATGATCCTCGGAAAGTGAAGGAGTGGAGTCTGTCAGGAGTGAGCATATAAGATTCGCGAAAACAAGTGATTTCTTTGACTTAGCGGTAGTGAATTCTAAGTCAAACTCCTGCAGGATAACGATCCATTTGGAGTATTTTCCCCCCCAGCAATTGTCTAGAGAGAATATATGTCATGGGGTTGCAATCCGAAACCACTGTTATCGTACGCAACAGGATGTAATGGCGAAAACGCTGCACAGCGTGTACTGCTGCTAACGCCAACTTCTCGACATGAGCATAACGTGTTTCTGTATCGAGAAGGTTTCGCGATAGATAATAAACAACATGTTAATTACCATCATCATCATCCTGCACCAGAACCATAGCAATGGTGCTAAATGCGGCGGCGAGATATAAAGTGAAATCGCGGCGATAATCGGGCGGACGAAGCAAAGGAGCATTAACCAATAATTTCTTTAGCTTCTCAAAGGACTGCTGAGCAATTTCGTCCTAATGGAAGGGAACATTCTGCTTTAATAGGTGCATGAATCCTTTAGCCACCTCCGCGTAGTTCGGGATAAAGCGTTGAAGGAAGTTTTCTTTTCCCTTCAGACTCTATAACTGAAATAACGAGGAGGGTGATGGGAGGTTGATGATAGCCTCGAATTTTAAAGGGTCAAGGCGAATTCCGTCTTTGGAGACTATGAATCCCAAAAGACGGCCAGAATCCACGCAGAAGACGCACTTATGAGGATTGAGCCTAATATTGTAGCGCCTACAGCGGAGGAAAATCTGGCGGAGGTGTTCAAGGTGATCCTCTCGCCCAGCTGAATGAGCTGGCAAGTCGTCCAGATAAGGCTGAACGATATGGCGAATGTCATGGAAATCATAAGACATCGCACGCTGAAAAGTGGCTCCAGCGTTCTTCAAGCCGAACGGGAGCTTTTTATATGCGAAAGTACCCCACGGACAGATGAATGTAGTCTTATGTTGATCATCGGGTGTAATATTGATCTGATTATACCCTGAGAAACCGTCCATCAAGAAATAAATCTCACTTCTGGCACATTCGTCGATAATCTGGTCTATGAACGGAGTGGGATAGTTATCTTTTGGACAGGCACGATTGATGTCACGGTAATCAACACAGACCCTAATAGTACCCTGCTTTTATCAACAGGAATAATGTTAGAAACCCATTCTGTGAGGGGGATGGGATAAATAAAGCCCGCGTTCAGAAGTTTTTCAACTTCTGCCTTAATTGCAGCAGCTTTCCGAGGATGCATGGGGCGTAAACATTGGCGCACGGGCTTCGCACCTGGATAGGTTGGAATCTCATGCACTATGATACTGGGATCAATCCCTGGAATTTCCTCGTAGGACCAGGCGAACACATCTCTGAATTCTTTGAAAAGATCAGTATAGACTTGAATATCATCAGGAGAACAAGTCACTCCCACGTGAATATTCTCAATGATCCCCGGTTTGACGGAGATGTTGATCGGGATGGTTTGAGTGATATTACTCAGGTTTCCCTTCGAAAAAACCTCGTGCTTCAAGATGGGCGTTTGGAGAGGGGGAGTAGGAACCTGAGATGCATAACGCTCTAGACAATCTGACATTGCCCCGAAGCTAGGCATAAAAGAGGAGCGATGATGTCCATCACCCCAAGGCAGCTCCTCGAGAGACATAGTTTCAATGATGGCTTCATCGGAAGGAAAAGTATCTTTGAGAGGATCAAGCGAATTGGCCTGACCAAGCCAGGGGGATTGAGAGTAAACATGTAGAGCCATGCTCAAAGGAGCATGCTGAGGAGGTGGAGGATCAGATGCGGCAACAATTTCACAGTAGTTGATCTCTACTAGAGTCAAGGGCATTGATTCTCCAAACTCAAACACCTGCTCAGGCGTACGAATAAGCCAGGGGTCATCGGACCTGGAAATCATGTTAACTTGAGCGGTGTGCAGTGGTGGTGCGGGAAAGATACCCATGAGGACGGGGTCCTTGAAGAGACCGGGTCCAACACTGTCAGGAGGATTCGGAATCTGATCCACATATGGTACGTTGTTCTCGGAAGTGGAGGTGAAGAAGGACAACTGATCCACCGTGACGATTTTGCCCTCGTGAGGGAACTTAAGAAGTTGAAAGCTGGTGGATGGCATGCAAAGCATGGCATGGGTCCAACTGTAGCCAAGAATTATGTTGTAGTTGAGCCTGGCGTCGACTACTTCTACTTCCACGTTGACAGTCTTCCCCTGTAAAGTGATCGCTAAACTCTCGAGAACACCCAAGGGTTTGGATTTCCGACCATCAAATGCCTCGAGGGCATTGGGAGATGACGCAAGGGCTGGAGAGCCAATGGCCTTCCAGCAAGCAAATGACATGACGCAGGTAGAAGCACCTTCATCCACAATGGCCCTATGGATGTTAAGACCGTTAATCCCGATTTGAATAATAAGAGCTATATGATGTGGAAGTCGGGGGGAGAAATTCTCTAAATTGAAGGTGAGAAGACTCGAATCGGCGGGATCAATGCCACCGATTGCAGACAATAAAGCCTTCCGTTAAGAAGGACAACTTTGAAGAACTTCTAGTGCAGACATAGCAGAAGGTGCCTGTGCCAAATCCTCAACAATGTTGTAATGTTGTGCGGCACGAGCATTCAGATTATAAGAAGATCTTCGAAGAACACCTTTAGAAGGTGGCTTCACAACAGGTTCAGGAGTAGGCTTCTCGATTTCCAACGAATCGGAGACAGGTGGGAAAGGCGGTCCATCCGCAACTTCCTTCCCGGGTGCTTGCCGCAATTCGTTGTAATCCTTCGAACGCGTAGCGACAGAGATAGGTGCAGCAACCTTCATCATGAAAACTTGGGACCCAAATGGTGCAGATGGTGACGGCTGTTTGACCATCTGGGTCTGCTGAGACGAGAATGGCTCCTTAAGAACTGCCAGAGTCCCTTTTGAGCCCTTGAGAAGTTGACTAACTTCGGATCGTCGCGGAAAATCTTTAGTATAATGGTCTCCTTCACAAATGAGGCAAGGGTACTTCGGTTTACGCTGAGACCATCCTCAGTGCGAGATTTGGATTCTGGCCTCGGGGCATCGGGTTTGGATTTACCTTTGCCCTTCTTTTTCCCTTTGGAGGCTTTCTCCGTAGGATTGGCATAATCGGCGTTCACCTCCACGGTTTTTCCAGAATCTGATGGGGGCGGGAATAGCAGCAGCATTGTTGGAAGAATTAGACTTCTGCTTCCCATTCAAAGATTTCTTCGAATTCTGAGATACAGAACCAATGACACCATCCACTGCGGGGGTAGGTGGAGCCTTAGAGGTTCCGGATCGTGGGGCATCAGGCAAGATGTCATAAAGCGTGCCGGACTGAGAATATACAAGATCTAGATATTGGGCACGCGCAATGGCTTGTTCCTCCGTCACACACGCTCCCATCGCAATATCTTGGGCGATTTTGTTCACGAAGGAGGTGGTGAACCAGTGAGTTAGTATCTAATCAGGTATATGAAACTTGATCAGCCTACGACGGCGCCGCCACTCATGAATGTGATCAGGAATGTGAGTGGCTTTATCCTGCTTCAGAGAAGTCAGGAGGTGCGTCTCGGCTTCATAACGAACCGGTAACTGAAAGTGCGTGAGAAAAGCCATGGCTAAAGAATTGAAATCTTGGAAGATACCACGGGATAACTCGATGTACCACTTAGCAGCAGCTCCAGTTAAAGTGCACTGGAAGAGGCGCAGACGAATCGAATCGTCGACCCAAGAGTTAGATGGACACCAAAGATGATACGTCATCACATGTGCTTGGGGGTCCTCTCCAACTTTTCCCTCAAACTTGGGGAAATCGCCTGGTATCTTGGTAGGAACCAGAGGCCAATACGGATTATGTAAAATCGGATCATTGGTCAATTTTGAAACATCCGGCAACTCCAAGGTGGCCAGGAACGGCAATGGCTGATTAACTGGCATGCCAGGCCCGGGATGAGGACCGGTACCCGTTCTCCACAATGGTTGTGAATATCCTTGCCCCCATGGGTTCTGTCCCGTAGGATTCTGACCGTAGGGGGTATAGGTCGTATAACCAAACTGATTTGGATGTTGGTAACCAGTGTGTGGGGCTTGATAACCATAGTGTGGACCCTGGTTAGGATTTGGCCCTGTATAAGCAGCATTTGGATTTGGCTGCTGAGTATAGGCATAACCGGGTGGAGGAGGATAATACTGAGAGCCTCTGGGGTGGTTATAATTCGGTTGAGATTGACCATGAGGATAATAACCACCCTGAGGATGAGTCTGTTGCTGATAGGTGGAACCCTGCGAAGCCTGATAACTAGGGCGCAGCTGTTGATTTGGCTGCGGCATCGAATCAATCGGCTGCTGGGCAGGGTTAATAGAATGAGCGGGCTGCCCTGAGTGAACAGGTTGACCCGGATAAATAGGCGGCGCCAGTTGCGCAGGTTGACCTGGCTGTGAAGGAGCCCTAGGTTGTACCGGATGGGCCGGTTGGCCTGGAGGCGGAACACCAGGTTGTACCGGATGGGCCGGTTGGCCTGGTGGAGGAATAGGGCCAGGTGTTTACTGGTAACCGGTTTGACCCGGAGCAGAACCATAGGATGGTCCTGGCTGATATGCAACGTTAGAAACAACAGGATACCATGGTTGCATTGGTTGAGAAGGCTGGATTTGCCCCCCAGGACCATAGACCGGTCCCGATTGGTACCCCGGCTGAGGCTGCATAGGTTGACCGGAAGGGCTGTAATACTGTCCTTGCGGACTGTACGATGGCCATTGCTGGCCCGCGGGATAGCCCTGCACGGGCTGCCCTTGTGGGTCATAAGGATAGCCAGGTTGGCCCGAAGGTTGGCCTTGGAAAGGTTGCCCTTGCGGGTTATAAGCCTGGTTATAAGGTAAACCTTGAGCATGGAGGTAAGCCTCAGGAGCGGGTAGACACAAAATGTCCCCGTGCTCATCATACTGACCTGGAAAAGCATACACGGGTGTACCATCCTGTGCATAGTGCAAAAAGTAAGAGCGGTTGGGATCTTGGGAGGATGGTCCAACCTCGGGGTTCGGCTGTAGCAGGGACAAGCGATACTCCTCCGGAGAGATATTCTCTGGTACAAAAGTCACTAAATAAATGTCTTCAGGAGACAGCATATCCCTGGCGGAGGGTGCCGTGACAACGGGTGTAGAGGCGGCCACACAAACAGTGGGCCGAACAGGTACAGAAGTAACGGGCGTCTGAGGAGACACCCCCGGTGAAGGAGCAGCTGGCCTCGGAGAAGGAGCTGACACTCCCATAGAGGCAGCAGCGGAAATAATCTGACCCAAAGATCTGTACCCCGGTGGTAATGAGGGACTGGTTGTTGACATAACAGCTGATTCAGAGTTGTCTCCCGGAAACAATCTTCATGGGAAGAGCTTATAGTCTTCACCAGACGTTGGAATTTCCTCACCAGAATCACTCATGGTTGAGCCTGCCGCTATATTTCGCAATAGACGGCGAGGACTAGGAGGAAAAACAGCAGGTATAAAAGGCGAACCCGATGTAAGAGAAAGGAAATCAGCTCCTAATCTCAATTCAGACACAGGGTCCAAAAAGGGCCAATCGAACTCAACTGGTCCCCCAAAGGGTTGCTCAGAAAGAACCGGTCCCCCGTCAGGAAACTCGGAAACAACGCGCTGTTGTGGTTCAGCAGAGGATTGGGACACCTCTGATGAATCGTCTGTGTAAGGACTACCAGTAGACGAAACCGAGGGTTCCGCCACTGTGAAAAAAATGACAAAAGAAAAGATCAAACACACACACGGGCTGAAAAAGAGTCAAGACACACGATCAAATGGTCAACAAGCAAAATCTAACAAGGCGTGTAATCGTGGGTGATTAATTTTTACCACATTGAAAAATAATAAACTTCACCGTTTCATATTTTAAGAGTCGAGAAACGGTAAAAAAGGTGACTCTATCTCTTTCAGATTTGACACAAGCGTGAAAGGAAAAGCGCTTGGTGATCCTTTCAAATTTAGGGAGTCAGAAAAGATCAAATGACTGCTCAGGAATACTAGGCAAAAGGGTGTACCAAATAACCGTGAACTGCAATATACACCTTGGTTTTAATAATGAAAGAGAAATCAACCAAGGACTTTCCGTACGTGCAGGCAATCTCCCCGAATGCTGTGTCTGGTGTATCACGGGTATGGGGCGGCAGACTCGGCTTCCTGTGGATAAAGGATTGAAACCTAGAGGGGTCTCCCTTTATATACGCGACGGTACGGGGAGCACAAGTCTGTACTAGCATTGTCTAAAGCCAAAAGGCGAACGACAGCTACTAGGTTTAAAGACGCCAGAACACGTCTCTAGCCTAGACCTCTAAATGTGTTTCGTTAGATTTCAATGCTCCCTTAGTGTAAATTGAGTGAATTTTAAAGTTGATCTTCAATTACGTTTCAGTTTTCAGGCCCTAACGAATGTGCTGTCTCAAAAATCTCTTAAACGAAAAACTACATGCCACAGTACACCATTTTGTTCGATGAAAACTAGCTACGGAAGAGTTGAGAGTTTTTACACAAACAAAATGATCAAAAGACAATCATTGATATCTCTAATGCAACTAATGAAACTAAAAACTTTTCTTTCAAATTCACTAAATACTAGTAAAATCGAAAAGATTTCAATTTGCACTAATCAACCAAAAGCAAAAGAGATTTTTAATTTTCAATGTTTGATAGCTAGATGCACTAAACAAACCGAAAACAAATAAGAAGCAATTCGAGAAATGATACTAAGAGAGCGAAACCAACAAATTTCACTCAATGGCACAAACAATCAGATCTCAAATCGACAAAAAGTCTCTCAAAACCAAGAAAAGTCCCAAAGACGCCAATGAGCCGTGTGATCTAGGCCCAAAATGAAGCAAAGTGAAATTCGAATGAAAACGAAATCAGTCACTCAAAAAACGCAACAATATGATGGAAAAATGTCAAACGAATGCAAGGAAGCAATCCCACAGCCGACTGAACGAACGGAAACCAAAAACTCCCAAGGGAGGCTCGACTCACAAAGGCACCTAGATGCCCTAGGGCTCGTATGCAAAATCGAAAGAAATAGGCAAACAACCAAAGGAAGGAGGCTCCAACCAGTCAAACCAGGCTCCAGTGCACTCAAACAGCCGAAAAAACAAGATCAAAATCACAAGTCAGCCTCAGAAAGCTTGAAACACAGCAAACCCTAATAGCTCACAGGATTGGCGCGATTGTGAGCTTGAAATTAGCGCCAGAAATGCAATGGCGCGGGTGATACACAGGCAACCTGTGCCAATCGGCGCGACTGTTACGCTAAAAAGCGCGCCAGCCAAGTTTACTATGGAAAAAATAAAAAACAAGCAATCTCAGACACAGACAAGTGAAAATAAGGCTAAAACAAAGCCAAACAAACAAGAAAATCCAGTCCAAAGAGTTGACCAAGCAAGCAAGACCAAGAAGTTAACCGGAAAGAGAAGACAAAACTCCAAGTTGTTCAGTCCGTAAACCAAACTGAAGATCGACCGAAGCAGCATTGATCTACTCCGCTAATGCAGAGCAAAAGCGTTTCGAAGGCTATCTGGCTGTGCTTCAGACTCCGTCTATAGTTTACAAATCAAACAACAAGTTGATTCCCCAGCGGAGTCGCCAAATTGTTGAGGAGGTAAATCCCCTCTGCGGACAGAGGCGATCCCTACTAGCCCAGATCGGGTCTAGCAACAATCAAACACGCTACAGTGCAGGTTCCTAATTGTAAATAAACCGACTTGCGAGGAAGGCTTACCTGGAATCCAACGCTATCGTCTGTAGAAGAGGTGGTGCTCCCGTTCCTTTGCCCTGGCAGATCACAATCCTCACAATCTCCGTGATCGGACACCTGCACATGCAAGAAACAACAAAAACGCAAGCATAAAATCCAGTGCATACAAATATATATCAGTCGAAGAGGATATAACTCATGAACATGATCAAGAACAAGAGTGGAACCATAACCGATAGTCGCTTATCATTAAAGATTCAAAAGAAGAATACAACCATAGCTTCGACATAGCATTCTCCTTTAGCGGGTCGTCAACACAACATGTCTCGATAAAGCCTGTCAGGGATGGGACAAGCCTCTCTCTCCGGATACTTGGCAATAGTCTCCTTGCTTGGATTTGGCCTTAGGGAATCAAGAAGGCTTTTGCAGCATAAAAGCTCTTGGGAACTTAGAAATTCTACCACTATTTGGAACTAGCTTGCAAATGGAAATGGGCAAGCTTTTATAGAAGGAGGAAGGGGAGTTGGGATCCCTATAATTATGGGATTGGCCCTATCATCAAGGAAGCTTCCATGAGAGGTGGAAAACCACTTCCTCTCCATGGAAATTCGTAGCCAAACCTCCCAACTCAAGATAGAAATCAGCCCAGTAATTTGTTAGGACGAAACTTCCACCTTTTATTTTTTAAAAACACCTCTTAATATGGTTGGCGCGGGTACGGATCTATGATAGAGCGCCAATTGGCGCGCTCTATTTGGAGGATTTCCCTCTTGGCGCGAGCGCTGAACTATGGAACCGCGCCAATGGAAAAAGAGCTATTTTTAGGGTTTTTGCAGGGAGATGTCTTTAGGGCAATTAAAGCTCATCTTCAGAGGGATGCAATGAAAGTATTTTCAAGACTTAACTTTGCCCACAGGTCACGGAATGAGCCCTCCAATGTGCGGGATGGGGATTGTAGGGACGGTGACAAATTGCTGTGTAACATTGTGCGAGAAAGATGGTTTTCACAACTAACTAATTAAGTTATAATTTTCATACTACAAGTATTTTACGTATGGTTTGCAAGAAGTTTTTAATAATAATTAATATACAAACTTGTATATTATATAAGAAAAAAAAAAGGTCTTAACCCAACACCATTTTCTCATATCATTTTAGCTTTTTGTGCCATTGATGATGGGTGAAGTGTCCACTCAAAACATTGGACACTTCGTAATATAGTACACAATTGACTTCCAAAATTTTTATTATAAAAAATTAATATCTTATATTAACAAAAAAAGCGGGGGTTGCAACTGCACCAAACAATTGGAGTACATTCTACAAATACAAAATGAGAGCAAAACTAAAGAAATGGGAGATGTCTTCTATGCCAATATTCAATTCAACAAGAGATCTAATCCTAAACATAATTAATTGGATATATGTTAATCCATTTGTATAGATTCTTACAAAACTACCTGTAATGTGGACAATTTTTAAGTACATTTACTAGTGGGTGTGATATTCATTCTCTAATGGAGTGACCTCTTCTTCCACTTCAATTTTATTATGCACACATTGGGGCCTATAGCTAGGAAAAATTGATCACTCATTGGATTGGGTTTGATGGTGCCTTATATCTCTGTAATCTCTTACTTAATATTTTATATGAAGTCCAATGTCGCATTCTACTTGTGCTTAGAATGGATCAATTTGTCCTAGACTTCCTCAACCCATAATCATAATGAGACAAATTGGTCAACGACTTCACCATCATAACGTTCTCTTGGGGGCATTGTCTAGATTGCAACAATAATGCAATCTATAGTTACCAACGAAACTAGTGAAATTAGAATTGTATCCATTTTAACCATGCACACTTGTTGGTAGCCTACATATCTTCTTTTCATTGAAATGTTTTTTTATATGGAACCACTTTAGTTAGAAATATCTCTCTATAAGTGTGTGTGTGTGTGTGTGTTTGTGTGTGTATGTGTATGACATAAAATTACCATGTTTACTAAAACTTATCCAATATAATATGACAAGTTAGAGACAATATCACCTTTTGTGTAGTTTCACAAAGTAATCTAACCAAAATAAAAAAATGAATGATTAAGATTCAAACCTACATACATAAGGTACTCTATAAACAATACACATACCTGATATATTTGAAGCAAAAAAATAATGATACTTTGTATTAATATTACTATAAAGGAAACTATAGAAGATGCATAATTGCTTCATACATAACTTTGTCAATTCTTTTTTGCCATGGTGTAAAAGAAATGTTATGCAAATTTTTGGAACATGCTACTCTTGTACCTAGGTTTGCAACACCATGTCTTTGCTTGTCAAAGTTTGCAAGATTTGTTAGGAGTTTCTTAACTTCACAATCCATTGATATTAAAATTTTCTCCATATACTCACTTTGCATTCAATTGTCAACGCAAAATTTCTTATCATATCCAATGGTGCTTTTACAATTATAGATTCAATAGATAAGAAAAATTAAAGCCATAAAAAAATAATGAGAAAAATCATACATTTGAAAACTCAAATAATTTGTCAATCACAAATGTAAATTGCATGTTATAATGTTAATTTAATGATAAGCAACCTAGATCCATCTTAACCCCAAATCTATCAAGTGTCGAGAGGGATTAAATCTCTCGAAGCGAAAACCTCTTTTTTGAGTACAAACTTGAAGAAAGGTTTTCACCTCGAGAAATTTGATTGCTCTCGACGCTTGATAGATCTGGGGTTAAGATGGATCTAGGTTGGTTACATAATATTATATAATATTTATATTTGTATCTATGTGTCTCTTTCTTATTCCCTCTCTCTATCTCGCCACCCAAACATACACACATCTCTCAATCTCTCCCTTATCACTCCCTCTCTCTCTCCTTCTTTCTCCCTCTGTGTATTTCTTCTTCCCTCCCTGTCTCTCCATGTAAAAATCCATCTATTTCTCCTCTCTATTGAGTCCTCTCTCACTTACTTCCTACCTCCGTCATTCTCTCCCACATCCCTCTATCTCTCCCCCCTCCTTCCCCCACCACTCTCTCTCTCTCTTCCCTCTAACTTTGTCACTATCTCCCTCCCTCCATCCTTATCTCTCTCCCCTCCATCTATGTGTGTCCCTCTCTCAATGTTCCCTTCTCTCCCTATATCTCTCATCTCCTCTTCTCTATCTTTCTCCTCTCTCCCTCACTCTCCCTTGTCTCTCCCTCTCTTTCTCCACCTCTATTTATCTATGTCTTTGTTCTTTCCTCTGTCTCTTTCCCCCTCCAACTCCATCTCTCTCTCTCTCTCTCTCTCTCATCTATGTATTCCTTCCTCTCTTTCCCTCTCTCTCCCACCTGCCTTTGTCTCTCCCCCCACATCACTCTCTAGCTTTGTCACTATCTCCCTCCCTACCCCCCCCCCCCTCTCTTAAAATTGATTCCATGATATTTTGTTTAAGAAAGTATCTAAATTAAAAATACTCAATTCATTGTAAAATATTAAACCTATATTTTGGATCAATCATGTCAAAGAAAATACAATAATGAAAAACTTAAAATAATCATGCACTACCTTTCCTCTATTATTGTTAGTCAATTTGTTTACTCTCATCCCTTGGATCCTTAATTAAGATGGATCTATGTTGGTTCTTAGTAATATTATTTATATTATATATATTTCACATCTTTATATATTAAAGTATTCTCATTTT
The DNA here is from genome assembly GCA_034641835.2 of Pinus albicaulis. Taxonomy (NCBI): domain Eukaryota; kingdom Viridiplantae; phylum Streptophyta; class Pinopsida; order Pinales; family Pinaceae; genus Pinus; species Pinus albicaulis. Next base: position 584,019,319 of record CM076582.1, on the reverse strand, counting down.
TTATGTATTGAAACCTTTATTTAATTTCTAGAGGAATATTTTTAGTAGTTGTGAGAAAAGAGGGTTTAGATATATCCCAAAATTAATGATAACCTTTTTCCTTTTATATTTGATTAAAAAAAGTTATAAATTAAATTAAATTAAAATAATTATAAAATATTTTGATTGTGAAATAGTTATGTTTTTGGGCATGTGGTATTGATAAGCCATGGTATTGGCCCATGGTATTGTAACAGAGTCTATTTACATGTTAATAATATCCACGTAGAGTGGGGGTGAATATCCATGGTTAAGAATCGTACCATATTGTTATAAACTAGAAATTGCACCAAATGTTGCAAAGAAAATGATGTAAGGCATAGATTCCAAAAGAATCGTGACATATAGAAGATCATTGAATAAAAAAAAATAGTAAACAAAATGCCATTTATAGCTAGAAGATAAAGATAAATCACTTACCTTATGCCAAATTTACAGATCATATAACCTTTGCAATATAAATTGCCTCTCAATCTTCAAAGGTGCTCTTTCAAGTTCCAATAGCAAATATCTGATAAAAATATGTTATTTTCCATTATTGAACTGTCTCACTTAATCAAAAGCTTATATTATTTTATCGCTTCCTCTTAAGGTAATTGAATTTTCATTTTCTTGTCCTTAACTTCTTTTGGAATTTGAAGTGGTTTGTGACACGTGGGTTTTATTCAATTTTTTTCTAATAATCCCGTCAGTTAAGTGTAGCTAGAGAACTACTCAATATAGGAATGTTTGCATTAATATATCCATGTGGATGGAGGGAATGTTGTAGTTCATAGCTCAAATATTTATTTAATAAGTATGTTTGTGTGTAAACTCTTACCTGTTGAGTTACAATGCTAAGAATATGATAATTGTGTATATGTTGAGTTACACCTGAGTCCATTCCCCCATGTGTAATGGTTAGCTTAAGGACCTGGTTACAAAACTATGTAGTATATGTGGGTAGAGGCAATGCCATTGTAAACCATATTGGTTCATTAGTAAGCAATAACATATATAGTGGTTTGGGCATTGATATGAAAAACATATATTTGAAAGAGTGATATCATAAATAATCTCATCTATTATCTTTTCACCAAGATTAATGATGATTAAATCCTTTGAAAACTTTAACAGATTGAACTTAAAGCAAAAATAACGTTCAATTGAAACCTAAAATTTAAATAAATTTAAATAGATCTATGGTTAATGGCATAAAAAGCTTGAAAATTTATAGAGAGCAGTGGAGAAGAGATGCGCTAGGGTTTGCAGAGGAGGGGCGTATGGCTGTGTGGCGGCGGCTCCCAGCGGATGGGCACTTGCAAGAAATGGTGGATTGAGAAGTACTGAATAGGATTGCAGGAGAAAGAGAAGGCAAAAGAAGGCTCAAGCTCTAGCACAATGCAGAATCAGACAGTCGGAAGATGCAGAGACCAATGGCGAAGGAGCACAGCCATCCATTGAGGGAAATGGCTCCGACGGCGGTATGCCTCTGCTATACCAGATCTCCCATCTAAGATGGGTGGTCTCCTCTGGTCGGCGGTTGCACCTTGTTAGCGGCTTCAGGGGAGGGGTTCGGGTTGTTTTCACCAGCGAGCTCAAGGTAGAGGAAGGCTGCGAAGGCTCATGGATAAAGGGGAGGAATGAAGGCAAGGGGTTGGAGGTAGATAGCCTTCCCCACGACCAATAATCAGGCACGGAGCCACTACACAGGGGGACCGAGGCTTCAATTTCACGGGCTTTGGGCAGAGGACTCCACTGGACTTGCGCACTAAGGGTAAACCCCTCAACCTGCTATATTTTTTATTATGGTTTTGCATCCAACGTTTTTAGTTGGATATATGAAGGTTGCGGGTCTTTTCTCGCTACAAGTGCAGCATGGGGGTCACAGCTCCAGGGATTTTCATCACAACTTAAGGATTGGGAATGCGCTGAGAAAGAACCCACATGTGGGCCTGCCCTATCTCTGGATTCTGGGGATCCTAGAAGAAGGGTATGCTTGTTGGGGGGGGAATGTAAAAAAATCCCCAACATAGACAATAACCCAAGGATCCATCCTTACAAGACCAGTTTTCAGATTTTTATTAAAATATTAGACGGAAAAACAAGAACCCTATGGGTACAGGGGGTGGACTTGGTCATAGATCTAAAGGACAAAATTCAAGTGATAACAGGCATCCCGGCTACAAAACAAAGCCTGATCTATTCAGGGAGAGTACTACAGGAAGATGCATAGTTAAATTTATATTGCATCCAAAGAGACTCTTCCATTGTTTTGAACTTAAGACTAAAAGGCGGATCCCCAGGAGTAAAAGCATCAGTTAGAACATACCAGAATAGAACGATTGGATCAAGCAGGGGTGAAAACACTTCTAAAGTAGGCCTCCAGAATGGTCCCTTGTACAGAAACATTCTGCAGGGGAGAAGCACTGCAACAACAACATCTGAGCCATCGGAGAATACTCCCAAACCATACATCGTGGAGCAAATGAACTACACACCAGAACTGAATATAAATGCAATAGAGATTGACGAACATCGATCCACTTTTGAAAGGCAGGAAATAATTTGTAGATTTAACTGTTTCTGGCCCAAACCTATGGAGCTTTTCCGTTGGATCTTCACCAACTGGACAATGGAATGTGATATCCATCTCTGCTCCAAGGGGTACTTTATCGTAAAGTTCCACTCTACAGAAGCCAAAGATACCATTGTTGGGGTGGAACCATGGTTCTGGGGTTCAACTAGACTCTTTATCACACCATGGCTCCCTGACTTTGATGCAAACACGATGGAGATCACTAGCATGTCGGTATGGGTCAGAGTGTATAACCTCCCGCTCCATTTCTGGAACGAACAGGTATTAGAAGGCATTGGAAACACTATAGGAAGATACATCAAAACAAACACCCAACGCCTGGAGGAGAGAATCTTCACCTTCACATGAATATGTGTTGAAGTGGGCCTTGGCAAAGGGTTACCTGAAAGTATCCAGCTGATCCATAACAAACAAAAATGGAAGCAACACTTGGATTTTAAAACACTGCATTTAGATGCAGGATATGCAGGAAAACTGGACACCTTCAAAACACATGCCCGGATAGAAAAAGAGAAAACAGGAAAAATAATAAGACAGGGAAAGCAGCTAAAGGATCGTAGTTTCCCTCAGGGGGGACAGAGCCAGAAACAGAGGAAGAAGGGGATATACCCACACAAAGCACAAGAAATCAGGAAACATCTGATCTTGGGAAGCCAGACTACGAATCACATGACCCTTTAGTTGCAAACGATATGTCTCAGCAGACTCAAAACACGGTGGATCCTACGCAAATGGGGATTTTTCTGCTATAACTTCAGAGTCAATAAAATATTGCATGTGTCGGAAATTTCAGATTCTAAGAAGGAAAATTCCATGAGGAACAATGAGCTGGCCTTGATTCCTTCTGCCCTGCATGCAAGGACATGACAGACCATTCAAAAGAGGAAAGGCAAGCGTGAAAAGCCCAACCTAGCTGGAACTTTATAATTTTTTGAGGTATCCTAGCTATATGATTGTGTGCTTGTGCACATGGGCCCTTTCAGCATCTTTCAATGCTTAAATGCATGTACAAAATTGTAACTTTCATTAAAAATTAATAGAAAGTTGCTGATTTTTTCCTTGGAAAAAAAATGGCATACAAAACTTAAAATGGCTCAAATGATTTCAAGAATGTTCATAACTTCATAGAAAGAAGCCATAACTCTACAACCACATTATATTATGATAGATTGAGAAGTGAATTCATAACCATGGTAAAGATGCGTGTGTTTTTATTAAATTAAAACAAAATAAAAACGCTCACCGAGTTACAATATATATGCCATATGTATGCATGCAAGGTGCACCATGTCACATACAAACTATAAGAATAACATAACATATCAATCTCTTAAAGTCACAATATTCCTAGATTAACATGTACAAAGTAACTTATACAAAATTTCATATCACCCAAGGATTATAACATATATTTTATTATTAAATGATGAGTTTAGATGCTATGTAATTTTGATGATGCTTAATCAAGTAAGAAAACAAAATTGTAAGATCTCAAAAATATTGTTTGTATGTTTTATTTGATAGAATGATTTCAATTTTCATGATTATGAAACCATGATTGTTTGTGTTTGTCAAGTATGTTTTGTAAGATGTTCAAGTTCTGAGACAGAGTCCGTGAAAGGCCAGATAGCCCTCAGATAGCTTCTTGTTTACCAAGTCACAACATTTGATAAATGCCTTAACAGTCTATCTCTGAGAAAGAGCTATAGAATTTCTCTCTGTAAAGATTTGTAAGAAAATATTCATAAATAATATAAGTATCAATTTCTAAGTTAAGCATTTATCTGAGTAAATTTGTATTTTCTTCTTGTGTTAAAATTGTTTGTTGAGGTAGTATCTGTGAGACAAGAGGTTCACTTGAGGTTTGTCGGAGGTTCATCGAGGTCTGAGGAACACCAGTCCGCTAAAGGAAAGAAGCCGTGTGAAGGATGCCAGCGTGTGAAAGTCCAGAGGTTCATGTAAAGGTTCGTATATTGATCACAAAAGAGAGACTCAACAAGGCCGACTGGTTAAGAGAAAGCTTCGTGTTGAAGCCCCTGCAGAAAATTGGTATCAAAGCTCGTAATGCCTGGTTCATTGCAGTCTGTACTAAAATCTATAACTTGATAGAAATGAAAAGTTCTAGAAGATCGGTTTCTTTCATAGAGCTTCAAGCTGAGGAACAAGTTGAAGAAAATCCATCAAGAGATATGTTTTCATCATCATCTAAAAATATTGTAAACTCTACAGAATTTGAATATTTAGAGAGTCATCCTGCACCCAAATGGTGTCTGCAAAGTATAGACTCGTCAGAAGAATATTTTGACTTGTCAATGTTCCACCTTAAAGCAGTAACTAGAATATCTATTAAAGAAAGTATAAGTCAGATTCAAGAAAAGTCTGATTCTATACAAACAATTTCTCTGCTTGATACTAAGAAACTTCAAGGTGAAGCTAAGCATATGGGGACTAAATATCTACACTTGGGATGCATAAGAATAGGGATTAATGCCCTAACTCAGAGAGGCCTGAATACTTTTGTGCTTGCTACAGTCAGATATATGACTCATAATAATTATTTAGATTCCTTAATAGGAGGGATGGTTGCTACATTATCTAATGGACCAGTTTATTTTTATTGCTACCCGAACTTTTCTGTCTACACATTTGATGAGCATATCAAAGATATTATGCAACTTCAGATCCAAACAACTGGATTTGATATGAATAAGAAAAGAAATAATATTGTTATCCAAACTCGTGGTTGTTTTCGACACACCAATAGTCTTTACCCTGTCGTCCTCCATGCTCCCAGCCGAGAATCAAAATCCAGTGTAGTTGTCCTAACTGATGCACAAAATAAAAAAATTAGAACATCATATTATCAAGTGGGAAGAATTAATTTTCCCAGAACATTGGGTTTTTGATAATCCAAAACCCCCAGAAATGCAAAGAATTACTTCTGTTGATATCAAAGAAGGACCTTCATCTGTTGTAGTGTCCTTTCCTAGAAGATCTACCATAGATCGCAAAAGACTAGACATAGCCTGTCAAGATTTACCCATGTATATAGATCTGAGATATGTTGATACTGCCAATTCTTTTACACCATCTGTAAATTGCCAGCACATTGATTTATTTGAATATGCCAATATAATGAATTTTGCCTCTTTACAAGTCATATGCCCAAGCTGCAATCAGGAATTTAATCTCAACAGTCTTGCAGATTCTGTCATACATCAAAATCATCACCCTAGGATAGGAGAATCTCCTCCCACAACTTCTGTAAATCCTTGTCCAAATCCAAAGTGTTCTGACATTCCATTTCCACATGATTCTGACCATGTAATGATGATCCATGAACTTCCTTCCTTGGAAAATGAGGACCCTCGCCTTAAAGAAATGTTTGGTAAAATGCGTCCTCCTACTATGCCTAGATATGGGCTAGGATATTTAGAACAAACGGATGATCTAATTCCTCAGTCCAAATTTAACAACTCTGTTCTAGATGATTGTAAGAATCCTTCCAAGCCTGAGATGTACAAATTCTTTTCAATAATGGAAGGATGTGACAAAATTTAAGATTGATACTTAGTGGATGAAAAATATGTTAAATTGGGATCTGTATACTCACCCTGAGTCTGAAATATTTGAACTTAGCACTCCTAATAATGAGAAGGTCAAGCTATCGCAAGAATGGAAGGCCTATATGGAAAAGACAAATATTTGGTTATCTTTTTATGAGTGGAAAAAGAAGTCAGAATCCACAGATGTGCATATGGAAGATGTTGAATCATCTTCGGAAAAACATTCCTTAACTGCTAGAGATGGCAGTAAACTTGAAACTCCTACCACTTTTCCTCCTTACAAAGGAATTCTTTTAGGAGAAGCTCAAAGAATTTCTAAAGCTACTCCTTTGATCCTAAAAGATGATAGTGCCCTTGGCATTGATGGTAGGATACAAAATGCCAGTGAACAGATAAACTGGACTAATACAACAGTCAAGGGGTTAGAAATGAGTTGTGAAAAATCCACAGAAATCAAAGAAAGTTTTGATGGTTTACAAGTCTTTGTAAATAGTATTAAAAAATCTCTGAATTATGTAAATTATTCCAATACAATGTTAAAACACTTTGTTAGAGAATCTCTGTCAAAAAAATAAAATGTTGAAAGGAAGATGGATATAGGGATACAAACTACTCAAGAGCTTATTGAAGAATTGTCTAAAATTTTTGACAAAACACACATAGCTTCAAAATACAAGACCATTCTTGTCTCTTCTCTCTTTAAAAGATCTATAAATATCTAACATCCTATCAAGCCTATTGATAAATTTCCCTTCCTTTCTCCAAAAGAGGCAACAGAAGAAAAATCTAAGCCCATAACCCTCTCTTCTCTGTTTAAATAACCAGAAATACCAGAAAGCTCAGAACTGCATATGTTCCCCATCTATGAGCCTCTTCAAAGCCAATATACCAAGAAGAGGCTCATAGATGGGGAACATATGTGGTTTTGAGATTTCTGGTATTTCTGGTTCTTTAAATAGAGAAGAGAGGGTTATGGGCTCAGATTTTTATTTTGTTGTTTCTTTTGGAGAAAGGAAGGGAAATTTATCAACAAGCTTGACAGGATGTTGGATATTTACAGATCTTTCAAAGAGAGAAGAGATAGGAATGGACTCCTTTAAGTAAATGCACTCATAAATTTTCCATGAGAATCACATCTCGATCCCTCCATCATTTATATCAATTAGAAACTTACTTCAAATGAAAGCACGACAACGAAGATACCTCCTTATCAGCCTTTGGTTTGACTACGAATGCTTTGAGTAGACATAGATAACAATGAAATGTCAAATACCTTTATTTTTATCATGTAACTCAAAAACAAATATAACAGTTATGAACAATGTGCAAATCTATTTTATTCAAGTGTGCTATTAGAGCAACATGCAAATATATTCTATTCAAGTGTGATATTAGAGCAACGTGCAAGTCCAACACATGTTGTATTCTATTTAAGCTTGCTATTATAATACTGAAGTTGACACTTTGCTCCCAAGGAATACAAAGACGCCAGTGTGCCACCCAAGTTGCAATGAAAATTCAAGAACATTATACTGCACTATAAAAAAGAGGCATCTAAGTACCATTTTATGTTGTGCCCAATAATTTTATGCAATTTAATAATCTAGCTTTCTTGTTATACCATATGGTATCATTGTTTCAGTGACATCTATTAAAAACATTCTAGCTTTCACATTCCAACTTTCATTTAAGAAACTATCAAGGTAAATATTAATTAGTTCCAAGCAATCTGATTGCAATAAAAAGACATTAAAAAGATAAAAAGACATTAAATTAAATCATTTAAAGCTTGTAATTAATGTATCATTAAATCTTTCCATGTTTGACATGTCACATCTTCAGTGGAATGATCACAAGAAAATTATGTTCCCATTATGTTGAAAGTCATTAGACCGAATTTTATAAATTGAAAAGAATTGATATTGCATATAGCATTTATTTTCCTTCGCGAACTGTATGAGATGACGACCATACTCTGTGCGTTGAATATGAAGATGAACACGTATTCTTTTATGATTATTCTAAGAATAGGTTGACCGTGAAAGGCAATGGAGCAGGCATAGATAAAACAAAGCACCCTACAGATTGTAAATTAGTTCAAGAATAGCAATTTATTCATCAACATTAAAGATGTTATGCTTCTCTGTAGCATCTTTATCATTTTGGGGTTTATATTATAAAATCAATACAACATCTATAAAACTTAATAACGTACCATTTATAGGCATCCAAAGGTTTCCTTTGCTGAAATTCATTACTAAGTTTTCAAAGGCATGACGATTCTTTACATCTTATTCTCCTTTATGATGCAATTTATATTTAAATATCATTTTCATGATGGTTAAATTAGTCAAACATATGAGATTCTTGCTCTATTCAAGGAAAAATGATCCAAAAAATGCAGTCCTTCCTTCTCTGAAAAATAAAGGGCAAAAATATCCATTCACCTCATTCATTAAAGTCACTCAAGGAATTGGAGAAGCATCGAAAGCGCAGTGAGAAAGTAAAAGCAGCAACAATAACGAAACCCTGCAACAAAAGCGAGAGCCTAGGAAAACATTAAGACAATGTGAGATTTTCGATGCCAACAAAAGCTATTAACGAATAGAAATCTGAGAAAATTTTCATCAATTTTGGGTAGCCTCTCACCTCCAAACCCTGGTCACCTGCAAGCAAAAGAAAAACTAAGAAATATTCTATCGTCAGAATTAAAATATAAAAAAAAATTGAATACAATCACCATCTAGAAAGTTTGATGAAAAAATAGAGCAATCCCTACAATCACCATAAGAGAAACCCTCTTCTGGAGAACCGAGAGGGGAATAAGTCTCCCCGTTAAGCCATCAAGAAACCGTTCAGCCCATTAAGTGCCCTGACTATTAGTTTCCTCTTAACTATTCACTAGTAATTTGATGACCTAAAAATTTTCAATCGTTTAACATTCCATCCGATGGTGCAAACCAGTACACAGTGGCAACAAGGGGAGTTGTTCTCAAAGGAGGACACCTTAAGATGTAAATATTTGATTGTGAAATAGGTTGTGGTTTCTGGACATGTGGTATTGATAATCCATGGTATTGGCCCATGGTATGGTAACAAAGTCTATTCACAAGTTAATAACAAAATCTAAATATAACAAATTGACTTTAAATTTAACTTTTTATTATTAATTGAGCCAATATTTTAATGTTTTCATGCATCGAGCTTTATATTACTTTTAACTTTTTATTTATTACTTTAAATTATTTTTTAGTACTTTCATTTTTTTTAAACTGACATATTAATGTTAAATGTTAAAATTTTGCACCTACACAACTAGCCTTACTCGGCCGACATTGACATTAGATTAAATTTGTTAAATGTTAAATATTAAATATTTACATGTTAAACATTTACCCTTAACACTAACCCATATTAAAATTCAGAGGACAATAACAATATCATACCATTTTCAACAGACGTAGCATTTTTAAAAGCCATAGTGGAATAGTGTGACATGTGTGCTTTGTGTTACAAATTTTGTACAAACTTTTAGAACACACTACTATTATACTTGGGTTTGCAATACCACGTCTTTTTTGGTCCACATTTGCAATATTTGTTAGAAATTTCTTGACTTCACCAATCCATTGATATAAAAAAATTATATATGAATGAATGAATGATATTTTAATGTCCACGAGACTAAAATTAGTCTATGGCACTACCAGCTTCCTTGTTTTTTGCCTTATGTAATTCAATCCTTTTCTTACTCAAATAGATGATGAGCTGACCCAACCTTCTAACCGTTCCCTCACTGAAAAGACAATGCCACTGAATTGATGCTAACATACTACAGTAATTGTCCCTGATGTCTCTGAAAGCATCACAATGCAAAATGAAATGTTTTTCTTATTCCACTGCCCCAGAAGTGCAAAAAGTGCGTACCCTTTCTTCCCAAGCTTCTTTAGGTCTCTTCCACCGTCCCGTTTCACACCGAAGTTGGTGTGAGTTAGTCCTTAATTTAGCATTAAGAACATTTGATCTCCACGAAATGCTAGCTCCAATGTACTCTTGTTGTTGGGGATCACAAGTGGGGTTGAATCCCTGAACATGATACTTCTTCTTTCTACCCAAATATTTTCCCCATATACCCTTACAGAACTTCTCCAGCACAAAATTCTTTAACTCCTTGCTATTTGTGGGACATGCATTAAGGTAAATATTCTATTTTTTCATCCATTTGTTGTTTTGTCTCATCCATGATTTCTTTCTTTTACTAATACCTTCATTGAAGATAAATTTCGGCCATCTACCTCCTCCCATTTGCTCAATTATTTTTAGATACATTATAAGACGCACTATGGCAATTGCTTCGATGCGAGCTTCCCCTGTTTCACTCAAAATTATCTCATAGGGGACCAAACTTTTTATTTTTAACTTCCTCATGATCAAGCATTTTTTTTTTTCAATTTGTTTCCATTTTGAAACAGGGATGTTGCTAGCCCACAATTCACACTCATATAATAGCACTGGACAAACTAGGAGTCCAAAAATTACTTTGATCGTGTTCCAATCCCATAACTCTGCCTCTCTACATCTATTTTGAAGTGCATATAATGCTTTCCACCCTCCTAAAATTCTTTTCTTTCTGCAATCCTCCCAATTAAGCTTGTTATTGAAATCGATCCCAAGGTACTTGTATTCATTTACTTCTTCAAGAATGTTACCTTCAAAGAAGAACGCATGCTATCTTTGCTTCATTTTATTAGAGAAAATCATTACTTTCGTCTTACTGGTATTGACTTGCATCCTCGCTGCTTTACAAAAATGCTCAAGGTCATATAGGTGCATCTGCAATCCATGGGCCGATTTAGCAACCAGCACAAGATCATCGGCATATAGAAGAAGATTTATCACAAACTCCCCCAATCGAACACCATCCCCACCATGAAAATTTAGCCACTCTTCCATTTTTTCAATATATAATCCAAAAAGGGTAGGGGATAAAGGGCATCCTTGCTTGACTCCGATGTCACTTCTAAAATTGTCTGAAATGCCTGCTGAAGTTATAATTTTGACTTTCACCTCTTCATAAAGCCTATGAACAACAAATCTATATTGTAAAGTAATTTGAAATTCTTCCATTCTACGCCACAACTTATCTCTAGGGACCGTATCAAATGCCTTTTTGAATTCAATAAAGCAGCAAAATATTTCTTCTTTTTTCCCCCAAACCTTTTCAACAATGTGTCTCAGCGTGATACAATGATCTCTTGTAGAATGCTTCAGCCTAAAACTTTTTTGCCCTTTTGCCCTCTTTTCTTTTACTTCTGCCCACTTACTGATTCTATTTTCTACCATGTCACTGAAAAGCTTTGCAAACAAAGGATTGATAATAATGGTTCTATAGTTGGAGGGATTATTAATGTCTCCACTTTTAAAAAGGGGAATTGCTAGACTAGTTGTCCAGTCCCTTGGTAATCCTTGTTGAATGACGTTGTTGAATATTTCCATGATGTGCGGTGCCAAAATGTTAATTCCCCACTTTAGATATTCTTCTTGAAGTTCAACCAAGTCCTTTGCCTTCCCTGTTTTCAACTTTTTAATTCCTACCTCCACCTCATGTACTGTGAAAATCTTTATAGATGTGTTCATCCTGGGAGGAGGCTCAACCTCTAACTATTTTTCATAGAGTTGCCTTGCATAGTCAAACCATTGATTGGATGTAATATTGTTTTCAAATTTCTTCTTCCTTGCTTTTTCTTTACATGAACTCTTCAGCTCTTCCTGCCTCGATATATCAGCTCTTCCTGCCTCGTTTACATGAACTCATATTTTTTCTTTTTTAAAATCTGCGTATAAACACAAAAATCTTATCATCAACAATATTTCTACAATTATAAATTCAATGGTGAAGAAATTTTTTAAAAATAATAATAATAATAAGTCATATATTCAAAAACTCAAATAATTTGTTAATGGTACTTCTTCAATTATAAATTCAATGGGGGAAGAAAATTTAAAAAAAAAAAAAAAAAACTTGGAAAAATCATATATTCGAAAACTCAAATAATTTTTCAATGTTAATTTAATGATCATAACAAGATCATACATTTTAAAAATCTGTAGTGGAATAATGTGACATACATGATAGGGTATTTAATACTCGTTAAATGGATGAATGGATGATATTTTAACGTCCACGAGACTAAAAATAGTCTATAGGACTACCAACTTCCTTGTTTTTTTTCCTTCTATAATTCAATCCTTTTCTTACTCAAATTGATGATGAGCTGACCCAACCTTCTAACAGTTTCCTCACTGAAAAGACAATGCCACGAAATTGATGCTAACATACTGCGATAACTGTCCCTGATGTCTCTGAAAGCATCACATTCCAAAATGAAATGATTTTCTGATTCCACTACCCCGGAAGTGCAAAAAGTACATACCCTTTCATCCCAAGCTTCTTTAGGTCTCTTCCACTATCTCGTTTCACACCGAAGTTGATGTGAGTTAGTTCTTAATTGAGTAATAATAACCTTTCCCCTCCACGAAATGCTAGCTCCAATTTACTCTTTTTGTTGGAGATCACAAGTGGGGTTGAATTCCAGAACATAATACTTCTTCTTTATACCCAACTCTTTTCCCCATATACCCTTACGGAACTTCTCCAGCACAAAATTCTTTAACTCCTTGCTATTTGTGGGACATGCATTAAGGTAAATATTCCATTTTTGCATCCATTTGTTGTTTTGTTTCGTCCATGATTTCTTTCTTTCACTCATACCTTCATTGAAGATAAATTTCAGCCATCTACCTCCTCCCATTTTCTCAATTCGTTTTAGATACCTTATAAGACGCACCATGGCAATTGCTTCGATGGGAGCTACCCTTGTTTCACTCAACATTATCTCATAGGGAACCGAACTTTTTATTTTGAACTTGCTCATGATCAAGCGTTTTTGAATTTTTTCAATTTGTTTCCATTTGAAACAGGGATGCTGCTAGCCCACGATTCACATCCATATAATAGCACTGGACAGACTATGAGTCCAAAAAGTACTTAGATCGTGTTCGAATCCCATAACTCTGCCTCTCTACATCTATTTTGAACCACATATAATGCTTTCCACCCTCCTAAAATTATTTTCTTTCTGCAATCCTCCTAATTAAGCTTGTTGTTGAAATCGATCCCGAGGTACTTCTATTCATTTACTTCTTCAATAATGTCGCCTTCAAAGAAGAACATATGTTGGCTTTGCTTCCTTTTATTAGAGAAAATTATTATTTTGGTCTTACTGGTATTGACTTGCATCCCCATGTTAAACCCTTAGTTAAACTGAGAGGGGGGGGGGGGGTGAATCAGTTTAACACATTCATGGACTTTTTAAAACTTTTTCATTAACACTTGTTTACACCTTCATTTCATATTCAACTTAACATGTGAGTAATCTTAGAATGTGAGCAGCAAGCATTAATATAATGTAACAGTAGACTTAATATGAGAGCAGCAAGTATTAAGCAGATGATATAAACCGGATCAACACATAAACATCATGCACAAAGACACCAGATATAAATGGAAACCCATAAAGGGAGAAAAACACATCTTATTATTGTTGTGATGCAAAGACAAGCTCCAACTCCCTCTCACCACTGATTTTCTGTAGGCACCAACCTACAGGAGGCTCCAACCTCAATTCTGAAAGCTACAACTTGCAAGGAAGCTCCAACTCCCATCAATTCTCTGGGCAGCAGTGCACCAACCTATAGAGGCTCCAACCTCAATTGCAGTAAGCCATAACTTCAACTCAAAGGAAGCCCTAACTCCCCATCAATTTTCTCGTAAGCACTAACCACAAAGAGTTTTGCCCTGACTATGTTACAATCAGTATGAAGTCTAACTCCCATCATATTTCTCAGGTGACCAACCCGCTCAACTACAATCGACATCTATCAAGTTAACCTGATAGAGAAGCTTCAACTTCCTTACTTCTTTCAAAATAGAAAAATACTTGTTGATTTACCTTGATACTAGATCATGGATTGTACCTTCTCTTTGTTGTTCAACAAATCTCTGCACACCGTCCTTATATCATTTCGCATCTTCCTTATCACTACCGCCTCCTTCTTCTTTGCTCAGCTCCTCCTTCTTCTCTGCCTCACTGCTTCATTTCTGCATTCTCTGACTTTTCACAGCATCTCGTTCTGCTCCTCCTTCTTCTTATCTTCTCTGCCTCAATTCCATACTCTGCATTCTCTATACTCACTCTCTCTAACCTCTTGCAGCTTTCTTATTTTCTTCAACTCTCTTCAATTCTGCTGCACACTCTCTTCTTCTCTCACTCTATTTTCGTAACCTTCTCCCCTTGGATATTACCCTGTTTTATACAAAATAGCTTCATGGTTGTTTGTATTCTACTGGGAATTCGAAATGGACAGCCATGTCTCTTTGCCTTCTGCCTTCTCATCTCTTTTATCCGCTCATTCAGAAAACATAACTGTAGGTACCAATTTAACATTACAGTGGGATATTTGTTCTCTTCCGGAGACTTGCCAATGCATCACAAACAATAAAAATCAAAATCATTTACATTCAATTACAAAGAAAACTCCAGCTCACTCATTCAGCCTCTTGGCTTGCTGCGCATTTGTCTTTTCTTTGACTGTGTCTGTCTTTTTCAGCTCTGCTTGCTCTTCTGTCCTCTGCCGTGGTGTAACTGCTGCATACAAGTAACTATTCAATTCAACTCTCAGCGTTACACAAATAATAAAATGTTTTAATACTTAGAATGCCCTTACGGGCCCACTCGCTGAACTTGTTCTATCTTCCGATGCGATGCATTACTATCCACATATTAGAAATGTGCATGTATCGTTTTGTGTATACATATATGTGCCGCGATGCTTTCCTTTCCTCTTAAACTTTGGATTAATTAACTTGGAGCAAACCTGTTCTTAGTCTTATCTTTTGGATGGACCCCACATGCCAGCTATACTCTGCTCGTTTATTTCAATCGCAATCGCAACATTCACAATACTCCTGCGATTTGGTCTTTTAATTTCCGCCAATGCGATTAGAAAAGGCCCACCATATAGTCAGTCGAATCATCTCCGCCGTCTATCCCTTAGTGAATCTAATGGCTCTCATCCAATCGCTAAGTCGCAATCGGAACTTTCAGTTTGTCAATACTCTTTTACCTCCGATGCGATCAATTACTGTACATTTCTCTGTGCCGATGCGATGAATCGCTTTTCGAGTTCTTCCGATTGTGATAGTTCCGATGCGATTAATCGCAATCGCAACTCTCAATAGTATGTTCCGATGTCCTGTTTTTACTCCGATGCGATTGACCACTGTTCATTTAAATGTGCCAATGCGATTAGACCGGAACTCAAACCTATAAAGTCACAGTTTATACGCCCATCGGGTCCAGAACTCAATCATAATCGCAATTTGCATTTGCATGTTCCGATATTCTTATGCTCCGATGCTCCGATGCGATTGGGTGAGGGTCCCACTAGCTATCAAATCTCCGGAACTCAAACATATATGAATCGTTGTTTAAACCATATCGGGTCTGGAACTTCAATTGCAATCGCAACTTCTATTGTCATGCTTCGCTGCCACACTTTTCTCCGATGCGATGTAACACTGTTTACCAGAACTCAAACATATATCAATCGTGGTTTATAAACCCATCACGTCCGGAACTCAATCGCAATTGCAACCTGTTGTTAACCTGTTCCACTGTCAATTTTCCGATGCGATTGGGAAAGAGTCCCACCATATAAGGCTTTGTTACCTTTGGTTCTTTTGATCTTGGGCTCAATAATATGAAACATATGCCTTGTATTATACCTTTGGTCCCTTGTCCATCAAGCACTCCATATAAATTTTTATATATATATGCTTTGGACCTTTGTGTATAAGGCGCAATATATGTAACGCACTGCATACACATAAGCTTCCGCTTCCGCCTTTATTGTATCCTCCAGCTGCAGTAATGATTCTCGGAATTTATGTTTATGCATCCTCCAGCTTGGGTAACGATTCTCAGAATTTTATGTATGGGGGGGGGTCCCACCATACACACGCATGTCTTCAGTCAACATAGTATTAAGTCTTTCGCTCAGACTAAAACCCAGCATTAATGTATATATACATTTATATAACCTCTCGGGCTCCAGAGTTATTTTAACTTGCCTTCATTGTTGCTTTGTAAGGTTCCGCTCCCTTTTGGCTCAGGGTTCCGTTCAACGCTTCAACGTTTTATTGTAATTAACTTCGCCTACAACTGTGCACTGAACCACTCCAATTCACGACTCTGCTCTTGAATTACTTCTGGTCCACACCATTCATGAGGCTGCCTTTCTGTTTTGTTTTATTCTTGGCTCACCTTATCACTCCACCATTCGATCGCCCATCGAGCCCATTCGTCAGTCCTCCATACAATATCTGCAATGATATCTCAAGGAGTTATCCCCAAACCTCACAGCTCTTACGAATTCCTCAATCTCAGATTCTCGCCCTTACATACTGAAGGCAATTCAAACCCACATTATGTTCAACCAATTTGATTCGAACTTTTTCGGCGCTTCTGTGGAACGCTGTCCCTTTGGATCGACCTTCCTTTCACACAAATTAGGTCTTACCACAGAGTTGTAGTCTTCAATCAAAGTCTATGCCATACAAACTCAATTAATGAATAACTGCTCAATAATTCATTTGCAAACTGTATTAAACCCCTATATTAAGCTCCTTCAGGCCCTTTCAATCTTCACTGCTCTGTCTCTCCAGCTCTGCTATTAAATGGCCCCCTTCTACTGTCATCACTTCTCTGCAACACCACCTCATCTGTCTCCTACTGCCTTTGTTCCTTCTATGCTGCCTCTGTTGCCTCTCTTTTTGCTTCCTCTGCTCCTTGGTTGATGTTTCAGGTGC
>CM076582.1:583922619-584002106 GCA_034641835.2 Pinus albicaulis | reverse complement strand
CCTTTGTCATCTCCTTTGCCATCAATGACAACATTTCCAACACCCCAGCACAGCACAAAAATGCTCAAGGGCATATAGGTGCATTTGCAATCCATGGGCCGATTTAGAAACCAGCACAAGATCATCGGCATATAGAAGAAGCTTTATCATAAACTCCCCCAATCGAATACCATCCCCACCTTGAAAATTTCTCCACTCTTCCAGTTTATCAATGTATAAACGAAAAAGGGTAGGGGATAAAGGGCAACCTTGCTTGACTCTGATGTCACTTCTAAAACTTTCTGAAATGCCTGCTGAAGTTCTAATTTTGACTTTCACCTCTTCATAAAGCCTATGAACAACAACTCTATATTGTAAAGGAATTTCAAGTTCTTTCATTCTACGCCACAAATTATCTGAAGGGACTGTGTCAAATGCCTTTTTGAAGTCAACAAAGCAGCGAAATACTTATTGTTTTCTCCCCCAAACCTTTTCAACAATGTGTCTTAGCATGATACCATGATCTACTGTAGAATGCTTCGGCCTAAAACCTGCTTCCCCTTTTGCCCTTTTTTATTTTACTTATGCCCACTTACTGATTCTATTTTCTACCATGCCACTGAAAAGATTTTCAAACGAAGGATTTATCATAATGGTTCTAAAGTTGGAGGGATTATTAATGTCTCCACTTTTAAAAAGGGGAATTGCTAGACTAGTTGTCCAATCCCTTGGGAATCGTTGTTGAATGACATTTTTGAATATTTCCATGATGTAAGGTGCCAAAATTTTCATTCCCCACTTTAGATATTCTGCTTGAAGTTCAACCAAGTCCTTTGCCTTCCCTGTTTTCAAATTTTTAATTCCTGCCTCCACCTCATGTAATGTGAAAAGCTTTGTACATGTGTTGATCCTCGGAGGAGGCTCAACCTCTAAATATTTTTCATAGAGTTGCCTTGCATAGTCAAACCATTGATTGGATGTAATATTATTTTCAAATTGCTTCTTCCTTGGTTGAAGTTCCTGCCAAATAAGTTTTTGGTTATTCTTGCCTAGATATATCAGCTCTTCCTGCCTTGTTTGCATGAACTCATATTTTTTCTTTTATTTTTTAAATCTGCTTATATAACTTTACATTAATCTTCCCCTCTCCTTCCTTGTTCAATTTTCTCCTTGCCATTTTTCATTCCTCGTCGAACCACGCATTCACAGGAAAACAATTTGATTTTGATTTCCTATTTTTTCTCTTTTACACTTCTCAAGTGCACCCTAAATTATATTTGTTAAATCATGGTTGTTGAGGCTTTGGGGACCAATTTTCTCCTTCTGAATTAATCTTCTCAACATTTTTTTGAAGATAGTGCAATTTTCTTGTGTTAGAATAATTTTTCTTCTTGATGTCGATTGTTGAGAACATTGGGTTTTCCTCCTATTCATCTTTCTTCTAACCAGGATAAATTTATATAAATTGGGTTATGATCTGATTTTAAGTCCCAAATATGCTCTCCAATATTAACTTCATCTATTCTTTCTATTAGGATTTGTGAACCAATAACATAGTCAATGACACTTTCCCCATTGTATTTGTTGCAAGTGAAGTTCCCAGGCTTTTTCCATCTATATATACCATTGCAGATAATTAACTTGAAAGCACCACACAACGTAAGCAACTCCTCTCCAAAATGATTACTAACTTTTTCATATTATGAACATCTCAACCATTAAGAATTATCCTCTTCAATGAGCCAGATAGGATTGTGATCCTCTTTGCAACAAAGAATACTAGCTTGTTTATTTGTTGTTCTAGAATTGAAATCTCCCACTAAAATAAATTATCCATGTTGAGAATATGCGGCAATATCTTTCTTAAAGTTGCATACGAATCTTTGATTTTCAATCCCTTATTTTTGTAAGTTTTCGATACTTGAAGCGCAAAATAACATGTTGCAATTTTTATCTCGTTCTCATTCTCTGTTATTTTGAACCATAAATATTTTTTATTTGTATCTTCTTTCACTAACCGAATGTGACGACCTTCTTTTTCTTTCACTAAAACCAGTATTCCTCCGTACCCTTTGCCATTTTCTGCTGCCTCGTTCCAAACTGCTAAGTTCAAATAACCGTCAAACATAGGAGCTTTGCAACCATCATGTTCATGAGTTTCTGTGAGACAAATTATTTCTCTACCTTTTTCAATAGGCCCTATCCCAGGTCCCCTCCTCCAAGGGTAACCTCTACAGTTCCAACAAACTAGACTTAGATAGACCTGGGTAGGATTTTCTTTCTACGCAGTTTGGCACACAATACTCGAATTTGAGTCTTCACCCCTTTTCTTCCATGTGTATCCTATTGTTTTCCTCACTATTATAGAGTTACATGTTTTTTATTTATTGTTAGCTTGCTGCCATGTTTTGCCATGAGGCCCAAACACTGCAATAATATCTTTACCATTGTACAACCACGCTCGTTTCCCTTCGTTTCTTGTTGCTCTAACTTTATCCACTTCTTATCTTCTCTCTTCTTGTTGCTTGCTAGTTAAATCTTCATTTAGGAAGATGTGTGAGCCTTTCAAGAGTTTCTTTTTTCTTAAAAGATGATGTTTCTCTTGCACAGTTGCCATGATGACTTTTATAGGTCGAGGTCTTTCCTCACATATCTTTACCACCCTCCTTGCTTGAAAAATTTTCCCTCTCCACTGTAATTTCTCTCTCAAAAAGTCCCTTGTCAAATTGAAAGTGCTTTCATTCTTTCCATAATCTCTTATTCCACTGGTAATAAAGTTTGTTTCTCTCCCTTTTCTTTCGATATGTTCTCTTTCCTGTGCTCTACGAGAACTTACATCTTCTTTTTCCTTTATCCTGTGACCATTAGCGTCCTCAACACTAGTTTTGATTTCGTTTGGAATGTATGTCTTCTTGTTCTCTTCTGCCTTCTTTTCGAAAAGGACTTTTTGCTGACCCATTTGTGTATCTACCTAAACTGTTTTAGAGATTATCACATCTTTGTTTGATGCCATTGCGTCATTCCTGCTTTGCCATGTTGCCTTCATGTTTTCCCATTCTCGTTTTCCTGCCTCTACAACATCTTGTAACATTGTTACCTGCTCTTTCAAATTTCTATTACCTTCCCTTTAACATTTATTTGTAAGTGTGATCTATGAAAGTTTGTGGTCTCTTTACTGTTCATTGGCTTCTAAAATTTCCAGCCTTGCCCTAGCCTTCATCAGTTTGTACAAAGAGATCTAATGACCAAGTAAGAGGTGTAGTTGTGGGACTGTAAATGATTGACTCTTATGTGTTCTTTTTGCTCTTCTTTTTTTCCTTCTTCTGGGTCTTTTTTCTTCTTCTTTGTTCCCATTTAAAGCAGGCAAGTCTGCGCTTTAAAATACCTTGATATTGTTTTTCATTTACCCAAATCCACTTTCCTGTTTTGTCAGCTGAAGCAATTTTGACTTGGCCCAAATGATTTGTTTCCCCAAAATCTGAGATTTCATTACCATTTTTAGCATTTACTATTGATTGTTTTTCCATTCTGGGATTTCAACGAAAAAAACAAAAAATATAAATGTGAATCTGCCACAATTCTCGTCAAAATTTTCGTAGAGAGCGTTTGCCCAAAAATATTTTTCAAAATGGAACTTCAAGGTTTACGAGTCCTGGTCTCTTCCAAGCTCGCATAGCCAAACACCAATAAGCTCGATTCCTTGTGTTGATTCGAGCAGCGTGTTGTTGCTGTTGCATCTATTGCATGTTGTTCCTCACCGTGTTGCTCCTCACCGTGCTCTAAAATATTTTTGCCATCAATTAGTTCACTTAAAAATAAAATAAAATAAAAATTGTTGCAACTTTTTTAATAATTTTGAAATATATTTATATTAATTAAAATATTTAAAAATATTTAAAAATATATTTAACTATTAACAAATATTTTGTATTCTCACTTTTACAATTCACATTATTCTAATTTCCAACAAAATGACATTTTCATCTTTCATCCTTTTAAGATAATATAATTTTTATGTTTTAAAAAAAAAAAATTAATAATATTTATATAAATTGCCTACACGATTTTGGATAGAAGGTGATGGGGTGCTTTGTTAAGGCACTCTTTGATGTGAAGTCAAGAATTCAATTCCCCACCCCAATCGAATTGATATCTTGAACATGCTAAAGATATAGTCATACTAAGCTTACAATATCTATATCTCTATATATATATATATATATATATATATATATATATAATCAATATTTTATACTGTTATAAATTGAATTTTTTATATCCATGGTAAATACTAGAGGATGATATTGTAATATATAATAAATTATTGTAATTTTATATTTATAAAATTTCAAAATTTTAATTTAAAAAAATTTATTTAATATATAACAAAAATTTTAGAAATAAATATTAATATTAATTTGAAAATAAGCTTGTGATGGGAATTGAAACCCTAGCGGACTGAAGCGGTTTTTTCATGGAATGATGGAGGGAAAATTAACCAGGGTTTACTACCTGCTCTAACCATGGAGGTGGTCCTTTTCCCGTGGCATTTTGTGCGTTGAGGCAAGTTTGGGGGGACATCTAGACCCTACCTGGCTCACACTCAAAAGGTCTGACGACAGGAGCCCTCAGAACATTTTAATCCATGTTTTTTCCTTATCGATTCCCTGCTATTGTTTTTTTTTCGATTTTCTCATCTTAGTATCGGTTTGTAGGGTTTGTGTTTGTCATTTCTGTCTCTGCCTAAGAGGGATAAGGGGTGGTCACCGTGGGCTCAGTACTCTACCTATTACAATGGTCAAAGATGATGAGTGTGTGGACTTGGAAACTATGGCGGAGGATATTCTTTTGGTCTGGCACCTGGAGCTTAGGAAGCACAACTTGGATAAGGTGGTGTTGCCAGCAAGGTCTCTAGGTGGGAGAGGGGATGATTGGGTGTTGAACTCGTAGATGGATGTCAGTTTAACTTCTTCGGTTATTGGAAAAAACTGCCCCTCAAAGGATTGGGAACCTCACTTCAAACCACAGTTTGAGTTGGTGGTTGCGGAGGCAGTGAGGAGCCCATCGATTGCGGAGAAGGCGTGCACTCGGGTGAGTACACATTTTTCTTTACCCCCCCCTCCATTTTTTCTTTTTCCCTCTAGTGGTCTGGAGGATACAGTAAACTGACATGGTATTGGGCACAATGAAGGGCATAAGGTCTGCCTCTTCTCTAAATGGGAAGTAAACGCTCTGGGGGCAAGGCAGGGTTTAAGTAATGTGCAGTTAGGTGATGTGTCGCAGGGTCGAAAGGATTTTTTTCTCCTCCCGCCATACAAAACCCTGGTGTAGATAAGGCTACAGGGAAATTATTCTTTAAGGAGGGATTGGACTTGCAAGATGCACCTGTGCAATCGGGGTCCCTTACTAGTGATGGGGACCGAGTTAAGGTTTCTCTCTCCAGTTTTTATGGTTTTCAGTTTGAAGGCACAGTGGGGTTTGATACTGAGTCGTTGCGGGCATTTTCGATGAACAACCCTTGTGTTTGGGCTGACTTTACTTGTGAGTCGAGGGTTTCTTCGATTAAGGAGGAACAATTGGATGAATGTATTGGGGTGCTAGAGGAAGAAGGCTCGCACGGTCGGGTGAGTGAGTCCATTGCGGGAGGAGTCGACAAAGGGGGGAACATCGGCTCAAGCAAAAAAAGGGGAAGGTAATAAAAAACAAACCTGAGGGACTTAACTTGATCTTCAGGGTAGATATTCATATTGACAAAGTTGTGGAGGCCTCTGAGCTCATACTGGTGGGTAGAGCGCGTGATAAAAACTTCTTTGTTGAATACATCAATGAATGGATTGACAAAGCATGGAAGGAAGCTCCAGATAACAAGGTGGAAGTTCTCACACTGGCTCGTGGATGGTTCATGGTGTGCTTTAGAAAGCGGGAAGCTCTGGAGTGGGTTTTAAATCGTAATTTGTGTTTTGGGTTGTTTTCGATTCTTTTCAAGAAATGGATTGTTCGATGCCCAGTGTGAAAAGGTGGAGGAAATTATGGTATGGGTTAGCTTACCCTCTCTTCCACCTGATCTCTGGATCGAGGATGTTTTTCAGGCCATTGGAAATTTGTTGGGGTCATATATGGAAGCTTATATGTCTTTCTTAGAAATGAAAAAATGTAATTTGGCTCGTATTATGGTTTGACCTGACCCGAGAGAGGGTTTAGCTGAAAAAATAAATCTACAGGTACAAGGCTACTCTCATTACCAAATTGTTGATTATGATCATCTTCCCTTTCGATGCCATAAGTACAGTCATCTTGCACGTGACTTCCCTCTAGGGTTTCGACATCGAAGAGGGTTGAGAATGGATCCGAGGGTGGAAGCTAGGGGTCTGGTTGAGGAATTGGTGATCGACCAGATGATTATGGACAAGCCTATGGATGAAGGAGTACAAGTGGTGGCGAAGGCTCAATTCGATCAATCGAGGTTCCTGAACATCGTGCCTCCTACAGATGACCTCGATTATTAAGTACACGTGGCAAAGGATCCTCTTGTTCGGGCACTTCCCCCTGCGGGTAGTTGCTCTCTTTCCCTTTATCATCTACATGATTCGTTTAAATCTCTGTTAAGTGCTTTGCCTCAGTTTGTTCCTTCCAGGATTATATCAAATGAGATTTTGGAACCTGGCAGTTTGTCTGTGGCTCTGGATAGTGTTTCATGTCCATCCCTTCTTTGTCCCTAAACAATCTTAATCTTGTCAAGCTTGACCCTCTCTCTCTCTCCCCTTGACATCCCTTGATATTCCCCCATACAACCTACGCCTCTGGGAAAACGAACTCTCCCACCTGAGGCCTTCAGAGGGCTGGGTTCGGCCTTGTACCTTATGAGGCCATGCAAATCGAGAGGTCATACGACTGACATATCAAAGGAACGGCTTAAGGAAAAATTAGACATTTTTATGGAAAATATTTATCCTTAGAAGGGGTGCTTAGAGAAGTGCAAACCCATGTGATTGTTTCCAAATGATGTTGTAATCTTTCAATTGTCGTGGCTTTGATAGTAGCCATAAAAAATATCCCTAAAATACCTTTTTCTTTCATATAAGCCTGATGTAATTATGTTACAAGAAACCATGGGAGTTGGGGAAGCTGTCAGGCTCTCTCTTTGCAAAATGATGCATGGCTGGTATTTCCTCGTTGTTGATGTGAAAGGTAGATCTGGAGGCTTAGCTCTAGGTATCAATGAAAGCCATTTAATATTGCTAAACTCTTGGAGCTCTGACTCTGTTTTGGGGGTGGAGGCCTACTCGTCTGAGCTCTGTATTATTTGATATCTATTTAATATCTATGGTCTGTGTCAGCACAAGGAAACCTTCTGGAACTCCCTTCTTTCTAAGTCTTTTATGAAAGTTCCAAATTTGGTGGTGGGGGGGATCTCAATTCTCCTTGGACTTATCTGAGACTTGGGGTCCCCAGGCTCAAGCCAATTCTCTCGCAGATTTATTCTTAAAAAATATGCAAGATGGAAACCTTATTGATCTCAATCTGATGAAATTGGGCCCAACATGGAGGAATCGTCGTGTTGGGGTGGATCAAGTGGCCAAGAGACATGACTGTTTCCTGTTATATGAGGCCCTTTTATCACATATTCCTTCCTTCAGACAGTGGATGAGATCTGGTGGGGAGTTAGAAAAATTTCCCATCCTTTTGGAGATAAAAGGGTATAGTAACAAACCTGGTGCCCCCTTCAAGTTTTTTTCGGGTTGGTTAAAAGAGACCTCCTTTTCTCAGTTTGTCAAATATGTTTGGAGACATCTGGACAGTACTGAGGACACTTCCTTGGCTTTGGCCTTCATAGATAATATCAAAACATTGAAACGGGGAACAACAGTTTGGGCTAGAGCTAAGAAGTTGAGGGATGAAGAGGATTTTAGACTTATTGCTTCGTAATTGATCTCTCTGGAAATCCTAGAGATGGATGGGTATGAAAATAATGAGAAGAGAGAAAGGATAAAGCTTCTTGAGACCAGAAGGAAAAATATTTTAAATCATGGCGAAGAACAGTGGAGGCTCAAAATTTGTGCCATTTGGCTTGCAGCGGGAGATGAGAACTCTAATTTTTTCCAAAATTATGTAAAGGGAAGGAATAATTCTAATATGATTTCGAAAATGGAGCGGAAGAGGGTGGTATAACAAAATCCTTTTTTGATCTCGCGAGTATGAGAAATGACTGCTTCAAAAATATTTTGAAGGCTCCGGAGGTGGTCTCCATTGCTGAGGTTATCATAGTGGCACAGGTTTTCCCTAAATATTTAGAGGAGGAAGAAAATGAATATCTTATGACTCTGGTGACTAAAATTGAAGTGGAAGGTATCCTAAAATCGATGCAGAAAGAAAAAATCTCAGGGCCAGATGGCTAGACAGTGGAATTCTTTCAGCATTTTTTTTATCTACTGGGGGCTGATTGTAGAAATTTAATACAAAGTATGTATTGCCTCGATTCTCCTGATATAACAATTATATGAAATTGTTAAATACATAATCCCTTCTACAAAATCTTTGTGGAATTTGAACAACAATCTCCAATCACAATATCATGAAGAAAGATCAATCACACATAATGTAGATAATTTACCGGGAAAGCATAAAGCTAAAAACCCCACTATCTTATATTATGTATTATATCATGTATCATGAAACAATTACATACAAATCTCCAATCCAAGAGCTCTAAGTACAATAGCTAACTATCTCACACTGTCATAAAAAAATTGGCAAGTTCCTTAGCCAATTTACTATCTCTAGACATCCTGCCTCCACCGCGCAATCCAGTTGATAGTAATCCCTGAAAGGATGGAATCATGCTTGCCTTGATAGCGCAATCCTCATGGGAAAATCCAATGTGTGTGTGGTTGCATGTGTACAACCGATAATGTCACAACTGATAGTCAATATGTCCCTTTCACCTACATCTCAACTGGGTCTCCACTAGATCTGACATGCATGTAGTTAACAGTAGTAAATATTCAGTTGCATGTGAGGCCACTTATTGTGAATTAATTAATAATTAATTCACTTGTTCTGTCACTAGTGTATCTTCAGTTAAAACTAGCACAACCAAGTTTAACTTACTTAACTGAGTAAAACTACTTTACAACTTTCATAACTGCACTTCCAACTCTGTTACAATTTCAAATCACTCAGTTACAACTAATTCCACTTGCATGTCCCACCAACCAACCAGTCAACTCGAAATTCCTAAAGCTAACTAATTTGCCACTTTATTTAACTATTTCCAGGTGCTCATTGAGAATATATTATTTTTTATTGTCCACCTTTTTTTTTTTTCCTAAAAATAACGCTAAATCTATTAATTTATAATATAATGGTACAAAACTGCCACTGTCTCAGCTGAGGGAGCCTGAGCACAGGGCTTGACTGCCATGAAAAAACATAATTTGGACTGCCCACCGTGGGGAAACCAGTCCCTTTCAGATTGAGAGTTTATACTGCCGCCCTCATAGGGGAAACCGGCTTTACATTCAGGTTGTTCGACAAAAAAGCAAAAGACTATAACATGCCTCTCTACAAACAGAGGATGAAGAAGGATGAAAACCGAAAAAAGCTTAATGATATTGTGCTTAAAGGACAAAAACCTCAGGGGCAGCCTCTGATTATTGTTCATTGATTGGGGAGGGCGGTTCTTCAACAATTCTGCACACGAACTCATCGCTACCTCCGTCTTCAGTAGTTGAGGTGGGCACTTTTTCTTTGCCCATTCCTTCCACGTTCTGGACCTGCATAGAAACACTAGGGACAGTGTTTAACTGGGCCAAGGCGTCCTTGGCTGTTTCAGCTTCGGCGGTGCTGGGCCCAGTGGGGCCATGAAAAGCAGTCGAAGGACCGGGAGGCGCAGGTGGAGGAGGCACCAGGCTGGCTGATTCTTCACAAACCGTGACAGTAACATGGGCTTTGAGGACTGGTTTTTAAAACTTGCATTCAAAAGTAAACTCCGCACGCTGGGAAGTCTGGCGAAGGGTGGAAGGGAAAGACGGATGGGGAACGGAGGGAGAAGCAAAAGAATGGAGATGGGGTGCAGGGGAGAAGACATAAGGAGGCGGTGGACGCGCAGAGGGAGGGGCGGAGCCAAGGCTGCGAGGCGTACCCCTGCTGTTCCTGAAGTCCGGAAAGTGATCAGAGGGGAGCTCTTCTGAGGACGAATCAGCGGAGGGAGAAGTCTGATAACGAGAAACCCGTCCTCGACTGGAACCACGGCGACATCGCATGCGATGACGCAGTCGAGGCATGGCGGGGAGGAGAGGCGGATGTAACGGGCAGAGAAGGAGAGGCAGCGGAGGGCCAGGAGAATTATGCAGAGTGTTTGAGCAACAGAGCAGACTGTGCGAGTGGTGAAATTCCGGGACCGTTTCCAAGCAACACAAGAGCTCGCACCTTCAGCCAGTCTGCGTTCTAGCACTGGGCTTTGCGCAATCAGCTGGGCAGGAGGCACAGAGAAGCGAAGTCGCAGAGCAGACGGGGCAAATGCCATGAGGAATATCGCAAGCCATATCAAGAGCCGAAGTAAACCGAATGGAGAGCTCGCTGCTGAGATGGTTCAAGAGAGTGCAATTAAGGCTGCGAGGGGTGGCGAAATGAATGCCACCATCAATTCGAGTGGGAGTGCCGATGGGCTAACCTCCAACGATACCCTCGAGTGTGCCGAGGGACGTACGTCCCGTCACAGGCCGAAGCAACCACATCCGAGATTGTCCACCTAATATTAAAGGATAATAATATCCAAAATGCATCTATAAATAGACATGCATCTATAAATAGAACTTGCACATACATCTATAAATAGACCTCATCTATAAATAGATTTTTCTCATACATCTATAAATAGACATCCACCTAAAAATAGCATGAGGCTTCATCCTAGTGTAGGTGCATAATTTTCACTAGGATCTTCTTGTTGAATCTCAACACTCCCTCTCAACAAGAAAGAGATTATCCTTCACCCCGATCCTATCTCTATGATATTCGAATTTGGTCCTGGTGAGCGCCTTCGTCAGAATATCTACATCCTGATCTTCCGTAGGAATGTACTGAAGCAACATGATCTTCCTCTGCACACAATATTTGATATGATGATATAAAATATCTATATGCTTAGATCTATCATGAAACACAAGATTAATCGAGAGTTTAATGCAACTCTTATCATCACAATGAATCACTGTCGGATCTAAATGAGAACCAAACAAACCAACCAACATCTTTCTCATCCAGATAGCCTCACATGTAGTTTGACTCGCTACCATGTATTTTGCTTCCGCTGAACTGAGTGCCACATATCTCTTCTTCCTGTTGTACCAAAAAACAAATGTAGATCCAATGCTAAAGATCCCCCCTGATGTGCTCTTTCTGTAAAATGGGATGCCTTCCTAATCTGCATTCGTGAAGCCATGCAACTTCACCTCATCCGTCTGTTTGTACCATAAACCATACTCAGATGTGCCCCTCGGGTATCTCAGGACATGCTTTCCCGCCTTCCAAAATATCTTGGTAGGCTTAACCATAGCTTGACTCAGTTGGTTAACCGCATAGCATATGTCTGGTCTCGTGTTCACTACATACGTTAGCGAACCCACTAACTGTCGATAGGCAGTAGCATTCACTACCTCTCCAGAAGTAGCATCCTCTTTCCTCCAGTTTCCTGGAAGAGGAGTATCCATGGGTTTGCAGCCCTCCATGTGAAACTTACGCAGTATCTCCCTTGCATACTTTCCTTGAGACACAAAAAGTTCACCATATCGCTGCCATATTTCCAATCCAAGGAAATAATGAAGGAGGCCCATATCCTTCATCTTGAACTCCTTTGCAAGGTCCTCCTTGCATGAGTATATCAACTGCTCATCACCAGTCAATATTAAATCATCAACATAAAGAACAATGATTAAAATCTTACCCCCCACCACAATTTAGTATAGGTTTGAATCTGCTTCACTTTTGGTGAAGCCCAGTCCAGTGAAATAGCTGTCTATTCGAGTGTACCAAGCATGAGGTGCTTGCTTAAGCCCATATAGCGCTCTTTTGAGTTGGCACACATGCGATTCACTGCTAAAGATCTCAAATCCTTCAGGTTGCTCTATGTACACTTCTTCCTTAATGATTCCATTGAGAAACACAGTCTTCACATCCATCTGATCTACGCTGAGAGAGAAAGGATGGTCCTTATGAAAGAATACATTGCGACATGTGCAAAGGTTTCTTCATAATCTATCCCCTCGATCTGTGAGAAACCCCATGCCACAAATTTGACCTTGTATTTCTCAACATTCCCATCAGCAGCTTGCTTTACCTTGTAGATCCATCTCAAACCTACCACTGATTTATCAACCAGCCTTGGAACAATTTCCCAATCACTATTTTTGACAATGGAGTCATACTCCACCATTTCATCTACCCATGTGGTCTCCTGCACCACTTCCTGAAAGGAAGATGGTTTAGTCACAATACATTTTCTCATGAGAGCCATGTATCTAGTAA
Source organism: Pinus albicaulis (assembly GCA_034641835.2). Classification (NCBI taxonomy): domain Eukaryota; kingdom Viridiplantae; phylum Streptophyta; class Pinopsida; order Pinales; family Pinaceae; genus Pinus; species Pinus albicaulis. The sequence goes on along the minus strand of CM076582.1, from coordinate 583,989,602 downwards.
AGCAGTCAGGAGACATTCTTTGTCTGCGATGTGAAATAGGGGCTCCTACATTTTGTGCAACATCAAGTCTTAGCCTATCAGCTTCTGTGGTACACCTTCTGCCAGTTCTGATGGTTGGCTCTGCGTGAGTGGACTCCTCCACTCCATGAACCTCCTCCTATGGTTGATCCACATCTAGAGACTCATATTTGGGAACCAACAGTTTCTCCTCTTCATGCAAGTCTAGCTCCCTCTCAAGCGACAACTACATGGCTTTCCCCTCATCAAATTTTATATCCCGTCGCACCACAGTCATTCAATTGTTTAGAAAATACACACGATAATTATGGGGTGTTTTTGTGTACCCCACAAATATCCCAACTTCAGTAGTCAGCTCCAGCTTCTTCCTGGCATCCTTGGTCACATGCACATAAACAAATGAGCCAAAAAATATTAAAGTGTGAAACATCTGGTTTCTTACCAGTGAAAGCTTCTTCCGGTGTACTCATGCCAAGTACTCCATGAGCACAACGGTTTTGCACATAAGCCGCAGTGTTGCATGATTCCGCCCACAAATGCATTGGTAGGCCCAGATCATGCAACATCGCTTGTGATGCACCCACGATCGTTTTGTTATTCACCCCATTTTGTTTTGGGTTATGAGGCGCTATGAGTTCTCTTCGAATTCCTTCTTTGCTAAAGAAGTTCTTAAATTTTTTAGAGATGTATTCTCCACCATTATTGCTCCTTAGAGCCTTCACTTGCTTCCCCGACTATTTCTCCACAAATGCCTTAAACTCATAGAACTTTGAGAATGTTTGATCCTTCTTCTGCATGAATAAGATCCAGGATTTACGAGAAAATTCATCAACAAAAATAACATAGTACTTATGTTTTTTTGTTGAAGCAACCGAGAATGGTCCACACACGTCTGTGTGAACTCTCTCAAGGATCTGTAGAAATTTCTAAATCTTAATTCTTATGCAGAAATTATTTCTATTAATTCGGTTAAGCTTCTCCTACATATACAAGTTATCAACTGAATAAATTCAAGTCAACATCAAAGCAAAACACATAACAGATCTCTACCAATTCAGATCTAGAATAAGCACATGCACATATAGACGAAGTGACACAGTTATTTCTAGAAAAACTGTCCTCGGAAAAACCCAATGTGGGAAAACCAGTCTCTGGCTGCTGGAGGGCTCTATTATTAAGAATATTTCTAAATACACAACTCTGGGTTCCAGATCTGGAAAACCCTACAGATAAAAATATAGATCTACAACACCTAGCTGATCTAAGGCCAACAATACTAACTGATCCACACCCTCAAATGGGATTTATAGAACTCAGCCAGATCTAGGCCTAGAAACCCCATATCTGCCCCTAAAACACACTGCGTCATCCTCTGAAGGCCTCCAAATGCTCAGCGCTGTCACTGGAAGGGACTGCGTTACCCCAAACTGGGTGACGTGGTCACTACACTGCCCCTAAGGTCTCTGCGTAACCCCTGAAGGGTTTCCTGAAAATGACGTTGTCCTTGATACTGCTGCTGTTGTCGTCTGTTGCTGCTACTACAGTCTGTTGTTGCTGCTGTCGTCTACTGCTACTGTTGTCGTCTATTGTTGCTGTTGCCACCTTAAAGAACGCTGTCTTTCCTAATCTCTTCTCTGTCTCTTGTGTATTCTAGGCCTCGGTATCAAATCATCCCCTTGGTCTAAATTCCCCTCTCTACAACTGAAACACTTGAGAATTCTTAGCAACCCCACCCTAGAATCTCAGCTTAGCTTCAGTGCTCTGCCTCTGTGTGTCTTACAAATCACCCCAAGCCTTTCCTTTATACTTTTCTCGTTGACAAATCAACAACCAAGATTAAATCTTTAATCAATGGCTAAGATTAAAATAAATCTTAATCTGTGTGACTTAAGACAATTTCATCACATGTTTAATTAAATTCACTTTAATTATTTTATTTTCTTAAGTTTTAACTTAGGAAATACATTAAAATAATTAATTAATTTAATATCTCCTAAACCAGATGAAATTTCCCAAATCCATTTCTGGGTCTTGTAGATCAAGTGAACTCTAGTCCTTCCTCAAAATTTGGGACCTAGAGCACAACTGATGCTACCCCAAATACACAAAATCTCAACACTCCCTCTTAGCATCAAGGGTGTGCTCTAGCAATACATCACACTTATGCATTGCATGATTTGGGCACTGGTTTTGTGCTGCTGAAGCTTGGCCTCCTGACACTCTACTCTGCACTGTTGCTGCCATTCTGTACTGCTGCCCATGACTTTGCCACTACCACTGCAATCACTGTACTGCAACTCCCTCTCAATATGTTGCATCTACGCTACTCATAGCACTGTCACTGCTGATCTGTTGCACTGCAACTTCAGTTGTTGAGAGAAACAACTGAATCTCTTGCCCAATATTTGACAGACAAGTCAGATGGGATGCATCCATATCACTAAAGCTCCATAGGCTACAGATCTATGTTGGCATCTAAAGAATGATGCACAGCTACAGCTATGCATGTGTAATCAAACTCCCTCTGCACTACTAAATTCACATCAAATCCTTGTGCTGAAATCTATCACGTTGTTGTTGCATTGTGTTGTTCCCCTGAAGCTCTCCGCGCTGTTGCAGCTCTACACTGTGTAAGCAGCACTTCTCTGCGCTGTTGAAGTCACATCAAACTCTGTGTTGCTACTGCTTCTACGATGTTGCTGCTATGCTATGTGTTTCTCCTCCTAGCCTTCAGATCTGCCTCTACCTCTGCCTCATTTATGATCTATGCACCCATCGCTCCACTTGTCCCGCTACTGTCTTAAGGCTGTCGTAGCTCGCTTGTGATCCAAGAGATGAGTCGTCGATGATCCTGGCCACTTCCATGTAGCTCCTCTACATGTCCATGTCACCCCACCTCAATGGTTCATGAGGACTCATGGCTACATCATCTCCTGACCCATCATCTGCCACCGCTGCTTTGGAAGAAGATGCTTCCTTGTCCTTCTTCTTTTCTGGACAATGGCTGGAAAAATGTCCCATTTCGCCACACTAGAAGCACTTGATATTAGAAAGATCATTCTTCTTCTTTGGCTGCTTCTTCGATGCCAAGGCTACATCTTCCTCCTCTTCCTTCTTAACCTTGCTCAATGCAGGGCTGTGCTGCTTCTTGGTGAACCTTTGTAGTTCTTCTTGCCACAGGATCAACCACGAGTTGTCCCAATCTGGGAGGTCTGCTCTGCCCAAGATACTTTGGACAAATGTTTCCCAATAATCCGTGACTGCATTGAGGGCAGTTCTCACTATCACTTCATCATCTACGGTTGCACCCGTTGCAGTCAGTTGAACCCTGATTGACTGCAATCTGAAGAGGAAATGCTTGATGTCTTCTCCCTTGGTCATCATGAATGACCTCATTCGGGCCTCCAACAACATCTTTCTTTGGACTAATTTTCCCTCATATAGGGAAGTCAAGGCCTTCCACATCTCATTAGGTGTCCTCTTCTCATCTATGTGTGGCGCAATATGATCCTTGATACTGTCCATTATCAGCTGCTTGGCATGCCCAACAACTTCTCTATGCTTCCTTAGGAGATCTGCATCTGTCGGCGTGGCCAGCGTCTGCTCTGTATGATCTCTTAGATCATATGCCTCTAGGACAATCAGGATCCTAGTTTTCCATACCGAAAAGTTTGAGAGGCCCTCTAGCCTATCCTGATTACACAATCCATGAGGAGCCATCTACTCAAAATGTGTTAGAACTCCTCTTCTCTATGCTAGAGATGTTAGATCTAGGGTCCTTTTCAAACTAGGAACCCTCTGCTCCCTCTGGCACTTGATTTCCCTCCTTGGAAATCTACCAAATCAACTATGATTTAGCTTCTTCTTTGATCCTCTGGCCAAACTGAATGTTTCCTTTGGCAAGAAACTCTCTGAAAATTTGATCTCTTCCCAAACTTTGTCACTTGTGCTAAGGTTAAAAATCTGAAAACTTTAGAAGTTTAACCCCACCAGCTCTTCTGAATTTCTGCAACTTTTCTGCAGACTTTTTCTGGATCTAACAGATTCAGATCTGAATCACACTAGCTGGCTTCATACCTAACTAGCGTTGTTTCTGAGCTGCCTCTACGTAGTCATTGCGTGGGCTTGCTAGGACACAGCGATGGACAGTGTCACCCTCCCTCTGCGTGAATCTCCTCCTGAAAGCTGTGTTGTCCCTTCAGATCTACTTTTCTGCTGCCTTTCCAGCTGCTTTCTACAACTATATCCTTTAGATGCTTCAGCTGGTGACCCTTCTAGATCTACAATTGCTCTGATACCATGTAGAAAATTTTGAATCTTGATTCTTATGCAGAAATTATTTCTGTTAATTCGGTTAAGCTTCTCCTACTTATACAAGTTATCAACTGAATAAATTCAAGTCAACATCAAAGCAAAGCACATAACAGATATCTACCAATTCAGATCTAAAATAAGCACATGCACACATAGACAAAGTGACACAGTTATTTCTGGACAAACTGTCCCCGGAAAAACCCAATGTGGGAAAATCGGTCTTTGGCTGCTGGAGGGCTCTATTATTAAGAATATTTTTTAATACACAACTCTAGGTTCCAGATCTGGAAAACTCCATGAAGAGAAAATTCCATATCCGCAAGACTCGCTCGGATCGAAGACCAACAACACCTATCGATCCACACCCTCAAATGGGATTTACAGGAACCCACCCGTATCTAGGCCTAGAAAATCGATATCCGCTCGAAAGACATCGTACTAGCCTTGAAGGCCCCCCAAACGTTCAACACTATCACCGGGAAGGGACCGTACTACCCGCACTGCAAGTCACTACGTCGCCCTTGGCGTCCTTAACTCGGGCGGGTTTCTCAAAATCGTCGCTGTCCTTGTTGTTGTTGCTCTCCTGCTTCTCTGCGTTGTCTCTCTGAGCTGATCTCTGCCTCTTGTTGATTCTAGACCCCAGGATCAGATCATCCCCTTGGCCTAAATTCCCCTCTCGCAACTGAAACACTTGTGAGAATTCTTAGCAACTTACCCTAGAATTCCACTAGCTTCGTTGTTTTGCTTCCGTGTGTTTTACAAATCACCCCAAGCCTTTCCTTTATACTTTTTTCGTTGACAAATCAACGGCCAAGATTAAATCTTTAATCAATGGCTAAGATTAAAAGAAAGCTTGATCCGTGTGACTTAAGACAATTTCATCACATGTTTAACTAAATTCACTTTAATTATTTTATTTTCCTAAGTTTTAACTTAGGAAATACATTAAAATAATTAATTAATTTAATATCTCCTAAACCAGATGAAATTTCCCAAATCCATTTCTGGGTCTTGTAGATCATGTGAACTCTAGTCCTTCCTCAAAATTTGGGACCTAGACATGTCAAATGCTACCCAAATATGCATGTGGACCAACAGATCTCTCAAGTATGCCTTTTCATGAAAGGTGGAATTTACATACTTCTCCATGGTACAACCCTTACACTAATCTAACTGAGCAAGTGTTCCCATTGGAATTACAGTAGATATTTGTTGCATGACTTTCAAGGCTCCATGATGGATATGGCCCAATCACTTGTGCCATAATTCGCCCTCATCCTGGCCCACCACTTTTTCTGCCTTGCCCATCATGGCAGCACAGCCATCTACCTCCAGCTTGTAGAAATTATTAACTCGAATCCCTATCCTCTTGGATTGACCCATTGTTTTATGTCGCAGGAAATATTTTCCATCGCTGAAAACAACATCATAGCCTATGTCCTCCAAAATTGCGACTGAGACCAAGTTTTTCTTCATACCCGGAACATGCATAACATCTTTCAATTGAAATGGTTTACCTGACTCCCTCTGAAAGGTAATGTTACCAATGTCGGTCGCACTGTATCATCCATTGTCGCCCATCTCTATATGCATTTGGAGATCTTTCTCCTCTAAGTCACTGAAAATCTCCTTATCTCCTATCATGTGGAAGGAAGTGCCACAATCCAAATACCACGCTGATCCCAATGCACTTGACACCATGCATGCGATCAAGGAGAAGTCAAGTTCAAATTGTGAGGCAAGGGCCTCACCAGCTGTAGCTCCAACAATCTTCTTGTTCTTCTTCTTTTGTATATAGTTAGTAGCAAGATGCCCATGTTCGTGACAATGAAAGCACTTCACCTTGGACATATCCAGCTTCTTGCCCTTAGACTCAGATTTAGAATGGAATTTATTCCCATTCCCCTTCTTCGCCTTGGAAGCCATCATCGTGATTGAAGCCAGCAATTTTTCCCATCCGTTGACAGAGTCATCACAATTGTGCCAACTCTTAGGAAGTCCCAAGAGAGCCAAGCTCACCAAATTATCATCATCAATAGTTATTCCCACACTCCACAGTTCATCCTGGCATTGGACAAACTTCGTGAGATACTTTGGAATGTTGTCGCCCTTTTCTATCTTGACCTTCCTGAGTTTATCTTTGAGCACCAATTTCCTATGGTCGTTGTTGCTTTGGAAAAGATCCGTCAAAGCCTTCCACATAGCATATGGTGTGGCTTTCCCATGAAGGCTTGAGACAATGTGGCCTCGTACTCCTTCTAATAGAATCCTCCTCGCCTTTGCCACATTATTTTTCCATGCATCAAGTAATGTAGCATATGTTGAAGTAGGCGTAGAAACATCATTGCCAATGAATTCCTTTAAGCCATTATCTTCGAGCACCGCCTCCATCCTGTCCTTCCAAGAAATTTAGTTTGAGCTATCGTCGAGTGCATACTCTAACCTCAAGCCATTGAAAGCCATTTCGATGCTAAATCAGTTGTAGCACCAAGAAATTATTTCTGCAAATTCAAATTCTTTCCACCAACAAACTCAACTCCTACTTCACAATTGCAATCTCTTGTGCTCTGATACCATGTAGAAATTTAATAAAAATATATGTATTGCCTAGATTCTCTTGATCTAACAATTATATGCCACTGTTAAATACCTAATCGCTTCTACAAAATATTTGCAGAATTTGAACAACAATCGCCAATCACAATATCATGAAGAAAGATCAATCACACATAACACAGATAATTTACCGGGAAAGCATAAAGCTAAAAACCCCATTATCTTCTATTATGTATTATATCATGGATCATGAAAAAATTACATACAAATCTCCAATCTAAGAGCTCTTAGTACAATAGCTAACTGTCTCACACTGTCATACAAAAAATGGCAAGTTCCTTAGCCAATTTACTGTCTCTAGACAACTTGTCTCCACTGCGCAATCCCAGCTGATAGCAATCCCTGAAAGAATGGAATCCTGCTTGCCTTGACTGTGAAATCCTCATGGGCACATCCAATGTGTGTGTGGTTGCATGTGTGCAACCGATAATGTCAAAACTGATAGTTAATCTGTCCCTTTCACCTACATCGCAACCACACACTGGGTCTCCACTGGATTTGACATGCATGTAGTTAACTGTAGTAAATCTTCAGTTGCATGTGAGGCCAATGATTTTGAATTAATTAATAATTAATTCACTTGATCTCTCACTAGTGTATCTTTAGTTACAACTAGCACAACTGAGTTTAACTTACTAATTAACTGAGTTAAACTACTTTACAACTTTCATAACTACACTTCTAACTCTGTTACAACTTCGAATCACTCAGTTACAACTAAGTCCACTTGCATGTCCCACAAACCAACCACTCAAATTGAAATTCCTATAGCTAACTGATTTTCCACTTCAATTAACTATTTCCAAGTGCTCGTTGAGAATAGATTATTGTTTACTGTCTAACTAATATTAAGGGATAATAATAGTGACATGCCTCTATAAATAGACACACAATCTATAAATAGAACTTGCACATACATCTATAAATAGACCTAATCTTAAATAGAATTTGCTCATGCATCTATAAATAGACATCCACCTAAAAATAGCCTGAGGCTCCATCCTAGTGTAGGTGCATAATTTTCACTAGAATCTTCTTGTTGAATCTCAACACTGATCTTGCAGGGGGTAGTGGAAGAATCCAGGAATAGGGGTCATATCCATGAGCCTTTCAATACCACCTTCATCACCTTTATCCCTAAACTAATGCTCCTGGTTCTTTTGACGAGTTCAGACCTATTTCTCTTTGTAATTGTGTTTATAAAATTATTGGGAAAGCTATTGTGACTCGATTAAAGCCTATTTTGGCTAGGAATATTTCAAAGGAATAATTTGGTTTCCTAGATGGCAGACATATCCATGATGCAATAGGTGTCGCTCAAGAAATGATGCATAGTATCAAAAGAAGTAGAGGAAAAGGAATGATTGTTAAATTCGATTTATCAAAGGCCTATGATAGAATCAACTGGTTATACCTTAGGGTCCTTCTAACCCATCTGGGTTTTGCAATGGTTTCATTAATTGGATCATGAGTTGTATATCAAATGTTTCTTTTGAACTTCTTATAAATGGGGTTGTATATCCTTTTTTCCACAGTCAAAAAGGGCTTAGACAAGATTTTCCTTTGTCCCCCTTGTTGTTTCTTCTCGCTGCTGAAGGTCTGAGTCAATTTTTATTGGCAGCTAAAAGGAATGGAAGCCTAAAAGGAATTGACATTGGAACTAACTTATTCATATTTCATCTAATTTTGTAGATGATATTCTCTTGTTCAACAATGTCTCTAGAGAGGATATACAACAGTTGAATTCTTCCCTTGATTTGTTTCTTCACGCAACGGAGATGTGCATTAATGATCGGAAATCCTCAATTATCTACATGGGGTTTTCAGGGATTCAAGTGCCTCGTTTCAATATTTTTTTTTTTCATTCGAGTCAACGCCTATGGGTGGTAGCTTCAAATATCTCGGGTTCCACCTTAAGCCCGATTACTACAGGAAGCATGACTGGTTATGGTTTATTACAAAAATTGAAAAACAGATTAAAACTTGGAGTTCAAGTGGTTGTCTAGAGCAGGTAAATTGGTTCTAATCAAGTCGATTCTCATGGCTATCCTAGTTTATTGGATCGCTTTGACTTGGGTGCCTAAAGGAATTCAATCCAAAATTAGGAAAAATTGTAGTCGGTTCTTATGAGGAAGGGATAAATAGGATGTGGTTCTCCCCTAGGTTGCATGGGACAAAATAGCACGACCTAAAGCATGGGGAGGATGGTGGATAAAGGAGATCCATTCCTTTGCTATTTCTTTGACAGAAAAATCTGGTTGTCGTTTGTTGTCTATGGATAATCTTGGACTGCGATGGTTAAAAGGAAGTATATAGACCCGGAACGGTTGGATGATTGGATGGGGAGAGAAAACAAGAAAATAATGAACTCCTCATTGATTTGGAAGGAGACTATAGACACTTTTAATATAGTGGAAGTTGGGTTAGCTTGGCATGTTGGCAATGGTGAAAAACTTTGTATTGGACTAGATCCTTGGGTGGGATGTAATGAGGATTTTTCACTTTCGAGGGAGCTTTTGGTTTTTCTCAATGGTCGTGGGTTACTTTTCTAAATCAGATAGAGAAAGAAACCTCTTCCACTTTTTGGAATCAAGGTTGGAAATCGGCTGAGGACTTAAGCTTAGACCCTCGTTGGTGTGAGGATTTGAAAAGATACACAGGTGAACTCCGAGGCACTAGTTTCAGACTCAGAGATCGTCTGTACTCCATCATATGGGTCCATGCCCCATCTAGCAGGTACTCTCCAAAATTTGGATATATATACTTTATGGCTAGAAATGCTTGGGGTGGTCAAGAGTGGTGGTGCAAACTCCTTTGGAAATTGAAAATACCAACAAAATATAGACTCTTTTTCTGGTGCATCCTTATGAACAAAGTCCCCACTTAGGACAATCTTCTAAAACAGAAAAACAAGGTCCTGGTTGGTGTAGTCTATGTAAAAATGTTGAAGAATCTGTCAATCATTTGTTCTTACATTGTCCTTTTTCTTCCAAGGTTTGGGCTGATACTTTGTCCCTTCTTGGGATAATTTTGAAGTGGGAAGGAAACAGTTGAAAATTGAAAAGCCCTGCAAAATCTAGACTCTTTTTCTGGTGCATCCTTATGAACAAAGTCCCCACTTAGGATAATCTTTTAAAACGGAAAAAACAAGGTCCTGGTTGGTGTGGTATATGCAAAAATGTTGAAGAATATGTCAACCATTTGTTCTTACATTGTCCTTTTTCTTCCAAGTTATGGGTTGATACTTTTTCCCTTCTTGGGATAAGTTTGAAGTGGGAAGGAAACAATTGCAAGGATGCCTCACAATTATGGTGAAATTCGGCTTCTGATGAAAACCTTAGAAACATTCCTCTGATTGTCTCTTGGGGAATATGGAAGGCGTGAAACAACGTTAGTTTTCATGATTGTGCAATTGCCCCATACCCGATTGTTGCAGAATTCTCTCTAATCTATGCTCTTATTCCTTCTCTTTCAACATCACATCCTCAAAGGCTTATCAAGGAAGAACTGATCAGGCCAACATTCCATGGGATTATTTTGATGGTGCTTCTGATAATGATGATAGATGTGGGGATAGTTTGGTTATTTTCCTTGATAAGAGAAAATTTCTTAAGGATTCAGTGGGTCTTGGTACAGGTTCCAATAATTATGCAGAGTTACTCTCTCTAAAGCTCCTTATGTGTTGGATAAAACAACTAGGTTTGTGTTCTGTTAAAATCTTTGGTGAATCTATGAATGTTGTTAATTGGTTCAACTGCTTACAGTGATGTCAAAATCATATTTTGATTCCAATTTTAGAAGAAAATTTGCATTTAAAAAGTTCTTATGATCATATCATTGTTTTCCATATATACATGGAACAAAAAAAATCCGTGGACCTCCTTTCTAAGGAGGGTCTACAACAAACTATGGGTACCTAGAGGATAGTGGAACAGGTTGATGGATTGATCCATGTGACAGATCAATTACCTTTTGATTACTAGTTAGTTTCCTAGTGTACAAAGACTAGTTTTATTATCATTGTTGTTATATTATTAGTTGGCTTTATTTCAACTTTACTTATGTATATGTTTTTTTTAAATGATTGTACTTGCTACACTATACAATAATAATATTTTTTGGGTATTGGGTTGTTTTCCCATTAAGGGGAGGGCCCATCTTATTTTGGTATGTTTTCTCAGACTCTATGATTTACTATTTCAATTGGTTCCATTAGCTCAATCTTGTATGTTGTGACATATTGTCGTGTTTTCTGGCAGACGTATCACCACTACATATTTTTTTTTACATATACTATGTAAATTTTTATTATGATAATAAAAATTTCGATTTTTCTTTTACCAAAAAAAAAAAAAAACACTTGTGATAATTGTCATAGTCTCCTCCTTCGCCTCAATTGATAATACACCTATTCAAATTTTCATTGAATCTTAGATAATCATTTAATCCAACTATAATAAGACTAATGATTATTATTTAGATAATATCATAAGTTAAAGATATAATAAAATGTGCACAAACACATTTCAATAAACTCTTAAATTTTGTAAGAAACGATGATGTTTTTGGGCTAACGTTTCATCCAAAATTATCTATGCACCTATCTCCATTTTGCTCCAAGGTTATTTAGTCCATTAATACTTCCCTTATTCAAATGTGTTTCGTTATTAGATTTATTAAATTTTTTATTTAATGCTACTAAATTCAGACTAATGATCATTATTTAGATAATCTCATCAGCTAAAGGTTGAATAAAATGTGCACATGCGCATTTCAATAAACTCTTAACTTTTGTAAGAAATGAGAATGTTGGGTCTAATGTTTCATCCAAAATTATTTATGCATCTATCTCTATTTTACTCCAAGGTTATATAGTACATTAATTACTTCCCTTTGTCGTATTCAAATGTCTTTCATTATTAGATTTATGAATTTGTTCAAGGATTCAATAATTGTTATCAATTACTTCTAGCATAAGAGGCAAGTACAAGCCCCAAGGGTTAGCTCAAGTGGTAGTGAGCCAATATGTGGTCCTCTCCGTTGAGGGAGGTCACGGGTTCGATCCTTGAGTCCTTTGGGGTTAGGCGCCGAACGGTTTACCGTGCGTACCATCCAGAAATTTTGGGGAAGTACGCCCGGGTTTCCCGTGAGATTTCCCCTCGTGAAAAAATAAGAGGCAAGTACTAAGAAGTAACACTGCATATTACATTTGTTTTATGTTGCAAATTAAAATTGAGCATTGTTTTTAATTTCACAAGAGGTAAACATGTATAAGCTATTAACGTCATGTATGCAATTACATTATTGAGATAGGCACATGTATATTCATGATTGAGGTATTTTAAAGAGATTGTGATTATAGATGATGCAAAGCAACATTTTTCATTTGGAAACTTGAGGAGGAAGTGAGAAGCATGGGCTTCCTCTCACGGATAATGAAGCTTGCAAATGTGCTTTTTCTTACGCAAACCTTCTAACATATCCAATGCCCAAACACTCTTAACACGGTCTCTTGCCTCAATGAGCTCTAACGACACTCCAAAATCCTAAATGAGCCTCCAACAAAATTCAGAGAAAGAATTCACTTAAAAAAGATACGAAAATATGCAAGATTTGGTCACACAAAATTCTGTAAACACTCTCTTTCTTATTTATATCATGAAATGATTAGATAACATATATAAAAACAAAAAAAACAAATACTTCTTACTTCTATGAAAATCTGGCCACTTTAGGTTCACACCAGACTCTAAGTTTTGATGTGCAGGCTTCTCAGATATTTGGCTCCTAAGACCCAAAGTTGAAGAAGAACTCAGTCTCCCTTTCTTTTATAGTTGAGCTAGACCCCTCTATAGGAGTCTTGTTACTATTTTTCTATAATATACAAACCAGATGCTTTTCATATCAAAGCCCATGAGAAATATTTTGGAGTACAAAGTATCTTGACATTGTGGTTGCTTTTTCATAAATTCCATGACATTGTGGATGATTTTTCGTAAAGCCCATGGGAATGAAATCTCACATAGATTTTTATTCCTTACACGGTGGAGGTTTTGGATCCTCAAAATCCACATAAAAGAAATATTTCACTAAAAGGAAAAGACACTCTAGCGGAGGTTATAAAGAAGGTTTTTAGTGTTATAAAATTGGCCAAAATTGTCAAAAAAACATTTTCTACAACATTTGTTTTTAGTAATGGAGTTTTTGGTGGAGCTTCTAACAGAATTTCAACACAACTAAAAAAAACTAGGCGGTCGAAGGTTGTTACAAATGTTTTTCTCATCAGTGCACGCATCAGGTGTCAACGCACCTATGCGTTGTACTGTGAATGCACCTGTACTATAAACCTACCAAGCACTAGGACGAAAAATAAATTTTAGACGCCCCGGGACGTTTAGCAACAACCCGGTGCGTGTCAGGTAGTCAGTCGCACAAGGTCGATGGAAGCTGCATGCACCGGGCAGTTAAGGTGTAAAACCGCACTGAGCCTTGTAGGTGATAAAACGCATCGAGTCATTAAGTTATAAAAACACATCGACCCGTTAAAGGCAAACCGCACCGGTGCATGAAATTCTTATTGGACCGCCCGAGTGGTAGTCGTCGATAAAGCGCACTGGGCGTTCTAATTGGTATTGGTATTTGTGCGATGCCCACTGGTGCGTAGTATCATACAAACTCACCGGTGCACAACAACTAACACGCACCGATGTTCATTTTGTATTTTTTAGAAACATCGATCCGTGATAGTGCAATTATTGTGATTTTTTAAAATTCATTATTCATCAAAAGTCGACACATATCTTATAACAATATTCATATCAACTAAATTTTTATCAGTGCATTTGAATGTGATGTTTGGATTAATTTGTTATATCATATCATCAAATTTCACATCTCTTCATTATAATATTTAATCATCCATATATTTAATCAGTGGTGTAACATTTCACAACGACAATGGAGAACGCAATAAAATAAATTAAAACATATTTTATTATATATATATATATATATATATATATATATATATATATATATATATATATATATATATATATATATATATATATATATATATATATAAGACACTCTTTGTCATACAAAATGAGACAATTATTGGTATCCCTTTGTCTTCCAATTGGGACACTATGTCCATTACATTAAAGAAAATGTTTGATTTCACAGACAAATATTGAAAAAAATATAACGCCTTACTTTGATATCCAAACATATTGATCATCATTCTTCGTTGGAACTGTTGTCACTGCTCGAGCTACTTCCATGGCTTGGGTTATTTTGAGGAATGTTTTGTTCACTGTTTTGATTGTTTTCTTCTTATTAAAGTTCCATCTACAAACATAAAAATAAACTGTAATGAGTGTATATACATTGGTGAGAATATTGAAAATTACAATATTAAATAATATACATCAATGTAAATTGAAAAGAAATGTACCATAGCAAGAATTGACTCATGAACTATACACATTATTTCACAACCAAATTTCATGCCATCTTTCAACAATTCATTTGTTGGCGCAATTCCATACTTTGTTTCGTGCAATTTTTATACCCCATAAAAAATCATATATTTAATATAAAATATTTTTTTGTTCTATTAATTATAGATGGAGCTAAGTAAAACAAGATAGATGCTTACAAATTCCACTGTTAATTTTTTATATGCCAACATATACTGACAACCTATATTTAACCGAATGTCAATCAATTCGTCTCATGGTTCGTCTTTGTATGTGAGCACTTGTTTGAAGACATTCAATGATGATTGTTGTAAAACAACTTAAAATATGCAAAAATGAAATCTAGTTAAGTTGTTATAAGGAAGTAACAATTACTCACTAACATAGATATCAACAATTTTCTTCCTTATCGTCCCGTTTTATGTGCTGAATGGGTTCCATTTTTTTTTCTTTTCTGCAAGAAAATACTTGACAATTAATATTTAATGCTAAATTGTTTATTTATTGTACCTAATCGAAAAATTCAATGATTACATATTACTTTTGAAGCACATTGTGGTTGATATGGCTACTCGTGGGATGCAATTATGTCCATTTCTTTGACCACCTCCTTGTACACCTTTTTGGACATTCCTACTGGCATATTTCTGATATCAACTCGTTCATCGTTTGAGATTTTCATAATCTTCCTGAAAATTTAACATGACAATAAACTATTTAATTTTTATATTGATATATGAAAAGTAAATATAACAAAAGTGATATTTATAAATGATTGCTTTCTAGTAATATATACATATAATTCTAGGAAAACATTTAAAGGAATATTACTTTTTCATTCATTATTTTTTGTTGTTGTACGTTTTTGCTATTAAAAGTCTGACATCTCTCATTGACCAATTCTCTAGAAACTCATCCTGTAGTTTAAATAAAATTTTGTTCTTGGAATCATTGGATTGATTTTTGTATTGTAAGTGGAAAGAACGTATATACATTCGTTCGACTAGATCCCTCAAAGTTTTGTAAAAAAATTTCCCCCTTTCGTTAACCTCCAGCACCACTCCAGATGAGCTAAGGAGCAATTAATTTTCATTTGCATGTTCTATTTTTTTCATGTTCGTTGTTGGTCCCTGTAGAACATTAAACATATGTGAATTAATAGATTTTTTGAAACATGCTATCTAATATTTTTAAGTATATTATTAATGAAAAAAAAAACCTCATATTAGATCAATAGTATTTTTTCATTCACCTGATTCATCCTTCTGCAATTTTTCCATCAAGATTTTGCGCTCTTCTGGTCTTAGATCAGAAATAATCTTATCGAGATTCGTCATTTTGTGGCTCTGCATGATATACAATAAACAATACATATTAATTAAACTTACATATAGTTCAAAAATAATAATTTTTGTAAATAATTTACAAAGAACTTTTCTTTTTTGCTTTTCTCGATGTCCTATCAGTATTTTTGTTACTTGATCTCTTGTCAGCCATTTATTTATCAATATGAAACCTATACCATACCATTCATTAATATGTTCTATAAATAAATCACAAACTTTTCAGGTAAAAAAATAAATAAAATCAAGAAAACGGTGCACCTTTCAAACAGTACGCACCGAAGATGGTGCAGCATGTTCTTATAAACGCACCACCAAAACAGTAGAAATACCATACGGTGCTCTCCGTCAACAAGGAAACCCGGTGCTTTAGATGTTAACCGGTGCACCGATTAACACAGAAAAATTAATAAAAACCTATAGTGTTAGTTTTTGTAGCATAAGATGTCATGGAGGAGGCAGTGCGACATGTTCTTATAAACGCACCGCCAAAACAGTAGAAACACCGTATTGTGCTCTTTGTCAACAAGGAGACTCGGTGCATTATATGTTAACCGATGCACTGATTAGCACATACATAATTTAATAAAGATATATTTTTATCAAACAATACGTGCCCAGTGTGCTATTTTACACAAGGCGCATTGATTAAAAAAAAATTGTTTTTAAAAAAACCATGTAAGGGCCGACATGGATTGGGATCCGACTCTGCAATTCATCCCGCGGGTTAGATGTGATACGCCTATATATATAGCAATACAAAAACTATAAATCTAAAATGAAAAGCCCTAAAGTCACAGAAACAAGAAGAAGCAAGGGTTTAACGTAAGAATGATTTTTTATTTACTTTTTTTTTTGCCCCAGTAAAATTTAAAATTTTTACTATGCACGTATTGAATCCAATAAAAACTGTAAAAAAGACAATTATTATAGTAAAATTTAACATTTTTACTATACTACATGGTTTTTGTGCGAATTACCATATGTTTCAAATTATGATTCTCTGAATAGTGTTGTTGTTCAAAAGTATGTCTCTTGTGAAAATCCCACCCTGAAATTTCTTGCAAAAATAATGAAATAATGAATAGATTTTACTATTTAAAGAATTTTTTTATGAAATTATATTTCCGAAAATAAATTTTTATTTTATTTTATTTATTTATTTATTTATTTTCGCTTTAAAAAAATAAATTTGTGTTTTTTTTTTTTTTTTTAAATTTTCGGATATTCGGTGTATTTGTTAACTAACTGCACCGGTAAGTCAGTTAATAACACAACACCGGTACGCAGTAACTAAAACGCACTGGTGTGGTTAATTGTACATTAGCACCGATAAAAATAAGTCCATTTTTAAGGCACCAAAATTACTTTTAGGTATGTACACCAAAATTTATTATTGATTTTGCTCAAATGCAGGGAGAAAATCTCATAATTATATCAAATGGACAATTCTTCAAAATCCAGCTCGTTCCATAATATTTCTCAAAGTACATCGTGGATTTCTCCCTATCCATCTCCAGACGTAATATTTACTTTAGATTTTATTTATTTTTTCATTATCTAATTGATTTAAAAAAAAAAAAATTATCCATGTCAATTAGCTGAATAAAATTAACGTATACAAATTTGTTGGTTCATGCAGATTTATAATCGAGTTTAGATGCACAAAATATTTAAACAACTCCAAAACATCGGAAGCTCTTATCAGGAGCAACATAGTGCAAGGTGCATTTGGTAGATGAAAATGGACAACCACTTCAGCCTGCCAATTGTAACATTGCATCTTCTAGCCACAATTCTGGGACAATAATGGTAATAATAATTGTTTAGTATATTAATGTAATTATTTCAACGTCAAACCAATTAATCATGCATTATCGACTGGCTTACTAATTGATATCATTGATTTTGTACTAATCATGTTCAAATATATTGTTTGAAATTATTACGATTCTAGTGATGATGAGTGACCTGCCTACCATTTTTCGTTGCACCCCACGACAATGTCAAATCAAGAGAAGGCTGAATTAAGAGAAAAACTCGGAGAGGAACGATAACAAGAATGATTGAATCAACCACCTATCCAATTCCCACTACGTCCAGATTCACCAATTAGGAATGACTACAACAATAGTAGTTCTTCACAAGCTGGGAATGGAGGCAATAAAATAGAGGTTGGTATGCATGATTACTTAAGGGATACGACTGCCATGGAGACAATGTTGTTAGATGCATTCCAGAATGATGATCAGCTAGGGGATGATGCTCATATTGATGATACCTTTTTCAAAAGCCTTAAATTTGCTTCCACCACCCCTTTCTTTGGACCTAGCGGTCAGTCAAAGTCTACCCAGTTGGGGACAACGATGTTACTGTACAACTTGAAAGCAAATTTTGGCTTGTCGAATGCATGTTTCTCAGAAATTTTGAGGTAATTGACCATCAAGTCCTCCCTTATATTTTGATAAATATAATCACACAATGAAAATTACAAATGGTCAATTTTGTGAACGTTAATAATTGTATCGGCATTAATGTGCATTTAATATTGTCCATGACCAACTATAGGTTATTCAAAGATAATATTTTTCCGAGTGATAATGTCTTGCCCGCTAGCTGCGAAGAGGTAAAGAAATTGTTGAAAATGTTGGGTGTTGAGTACATATCATATCATGCATGTCCAAATGATTGTATTTGATATAGAGGAGAATATGCATACAAAGATATATGTCTGAAATGTGGGCATGACAGGTATGATAAATAAAAAAAGAAGGGTAAATCATGTGGTCCTCCTTTTAAGATATTGAGGTGCATGCATATAATCCCAAGGATTCAAAGGCTCTTTCGTTGAAAAGAATTAGTTATGTTGTAGGGATGGCATGCCTCACACAAAAGTGAGTTGGGAGTTATGTGAATCCCAGTAGATTCAATAGCCATAAAGCATATAGATGATACATGGCCCGAAAAATTCAAGGATGAAGTACGAAGTCTACGAATCAGCATAGCCATGGATGGCGTCAACCCATATTCCCTCCAAAACACCAACTATTCTGTTTGGCCTATAGTAGTGATCAATAACAATATCCCCCCATGGTTGTCCGTGAGGAATGAACATCTTATGTTGGCTCTCATAGTCCCTGGTAGAATACAAGTGAAGAATATGGATGTCTACTTACAACCACTAGTAGATGAATTAAAGGAATTATGGGATGGGATAAATGTATACGATGTATCAAGACCCATCACATTAGAGAGGAGTTTTAGTTGTATGGCACAGGTGCTTACAAGACACATGATTATCGAGGCTTAGGAGTTTTCTCTAGTAAATTACATGTTTATTGATTTGTTTATATACGTAACAATATTATTTTGCATATTATTTATTTAATTCGTTGTAATTGTTTTGAACTTCATGATATTATTTAAAGTGCCACACATATATATTGTATATAATAATTTCGTAGGTCTTGTAACAAAAGGGTATTTTGGATGTAAATGTTGTGGACCTTCTCTGAAATCTAGATGGTCCAACGACTTGCGAAATCCATTGTATGATTGCTCCAGGGTATTCCTCCCAAAAGAACACCCTTATAGAAGAGCAGCATCCGCTTTCAATGGTAAATGAGAGAGAACCAAAAGGCCTTCAATAACGACACCATTTGAATGGCTTAGAGCATATGAGAGAGAGAAGGAGAAGGAGTTCATAGAAACGTTCGATTCAAATGGGGAGCCTATGTTCGATGATTCATAATTATTCAACACCTATGTCGAGAAATTTCCCATTGGGATGAAAAGGAAATATATCTTTTATAACCTCCCATATTGGGAGCATCTTAAGATTACCCACTTATTAGATCCCATGCATATATTTAAAAATGTTTAATCTTCTTTATAGAGGCACATATCATCGAAGCAAAGTGACACATTTGTTGTTAGGAAAAATCTTATTACTTCAAAAACTAAAAAGAAAAATTGGCCAAGACAATTAGAAAGTAGAGGATCAGAGGCAGGTGCTGGTCCCTCAAATTGGTATTTCAAAGAAGGTGATGTCCCATGGATTTTAAAAAAAGATGATCTTTCTTTGGCAAAGGAAGTTATAATGGGTGTGAGGGTGCCATCTTCATACGAGTCTTCACTACGATGTTGCTTCACCATGGATGACCATTTGTTGGGGTTGAAATCGCATGAAAGTTTGAATCTTCTAAGAGTACATATAATGTCAAAAACATGATTTTATTATCTGTTATATTAATAAATTTTATCCCATGCGGGGATCATAAAACATAACTAATTTTGTATATTATTGCATGTGCTTATAAATTTGCAGTGTCATTATCCTTTGTTCGTGCATGGGTGTGTGAAACATGAATTCCCCCAAGACCTAGGATGTGCCATATCTAAATTATATGCATTTGTACATTGGATCACGTCAAAGGAGATTCATGTGGTTAGCATTCCACAGTGGCATCAAGAGATAGTTAAGATTGTTTGTATGTTTGAGAAGGAACTTCCGACGAGTTTCATGGACTTGCAGGTTCATCTTCTAATCCACCTAGTAGATGAGATTAAATTATTTGGGGTGGTTTCTTGTTGTTGGATGTTCTTCTTAGAGAGGTACATGAAGAAATTGAAAGGTTTTGTTCGACAAAGGGCAAAACCCGTGGGGTCTATGGCAGAGGGGTACATATCGTATGAGTCTTTCTATTATTCCAGTGAGTACATCAAACAGATTGACAACATACTAGGTGCGGTGATTTGGGATGATGAAAGGGATGAAGACAAAAGAGAAGGGGAGCTGCTCCAAACAAATGGAAAAAGGCATTTGATAAAGAGTAAGTGAATTATAATTTCTCAAATTTAGACAAAGTAAATATTCGTGTTGAACTTCGATATAGTGTATATTTTGATCTCATATGTACTATATGTCGGTTTGATTTCATCATCGAATGCAGAAATTGAAGCAATAAATAAATTCGTTCTTTACAATTCCGAAGTGACACAACCGTGGGTTGCATTGTACTAAAAAAGAGAGGATGAAATGGGATAGTGACAGGAAATAATTCAGACGGTTGAATGGTAGAAGTGTGCCTTATCCCAATCATTTAAAATAAAATATGCCAAATATATGCCCCAATGGTTGGGTTGCTGACCAAGTCAGAGAGAAATACGATGCAACCAGTCGTTACCCGCGTGCTGAAGAGGATGCGCTAAACGTAGGGATTGGGTGCACCCACTCGGTAATAATCTATGTATGTACATTTTAAACTTATTAATGCACCTTTGAAATGTAATTACATCTAAATTTCATATTTTAACAGTTGGGTTATTATAAGACACATGACACTATGATTTTTTAAATTTTTATAGGTCAATTTGTTCCCATCTATGTGGGCATATGGACACCACTTTCGCACAGAAAATGCCGATGATGGACACTTGACACAAGATTGTGGAGTGGAAGTCGAGTTCGATCAATCTATTCGAGCTAGCCACCATGATCAAAACCTAGTACGAGGGACATTAGGTTATGTCAGAAAGATATAAGGGATCATTGAAGTGGATTTCTCTTCTTTCCAATGTGTTATTTTTAGGTGCAAGTGGTGGGACACCTTTGATCAAAATAATGTAAAGGAAGATCGTGATAGTAGGCTAATATGTATCAACTCTAGAAAGATGTGGGATGAAGCTAAGGAGCCCTATGTTTTCCCCAAACACTGCAACTATGTGTTTTTTCACAAAGATGTGTTGGATAGGAATTGGTGGTTCGTATTGGGACATGACCCTAGATCAAAACATATTTTTTAGAACAAAAGTGTTATCATGCCGAGAAAGCTGGAAGATAATAAGGGTGATCATGAGAATCGAGAGTGATATGGTACATGTGTTATTTCATCATTTATACTTTTTAAGATGTGTTTTTATAAAGAAGAGGACTTAATTACCTTACAACTAAGACTCTTTTTTTTTAAACATTATAATATGTATTTTGAATTAATTGGTTTGCATTGTGTTAATGTTAAAATTATTTCACTTGATAATTTGCAATTATGTTGATCTCGAAAACAATGGCATACTGTATAAAGTTCCTTTTTTTATAATGACAATTCCTAAAATAATACAACTACTTGATTGCTTTAAATGTGTGTGAATGATATCTTTAAAATGTATATTGTTATTTTTGGTATGTAAGATCATAATAAAATAATGATAATTATAAACATGAATTAATTTGCATTATTTTTCTAAACTTTATTATGTTACAAAAGTTCATATTATTCTAGATTTATTGTTTTACAATTATTTATATTCATACAGATTTACAAATTTACAATTATGGTAATTTAACAATATTTACGGTATACATTTTATTTACGGTAGTAATTTTATGGTACAAGTGGTCATCTCATTGGTCGTGGACGAAACCTCCATTTTGGAACTAAGTGTTGTATACCATAATGAGTCTGTAAATTTGAGTCTAATACCTGGGTGTGGCGGAGTTTCCATGAAGGTTGTAACCACCCCTACCATATTTACCCAATTTCACTAGCCTTCCAGGGTACACATGAGATGAATATTTACTATACCATGACCCTACCTCTTAGATCCAATTAAGGAAGTGGGGTTGACAACTGGAACTTACCAACCACAGGCTAACATCCTATAGTGCTTACAAGATACCCAAGAGATAAACAACCACTCCAAGTGCCCAAACCCTGAGCTAGATTTCCTTTTTAGTGACCTGCGTCCACAACTTCATGCATGACAAGGCCTCCATGTAGTTATAGGCCTCCAACCGCATGCATAAGCTTGTAAGGGTGCGGTCCCAGATTCTGAGCCACCATTTCAAGCTAGCCTCTAGACCACTGTCCATAACTCAGTGAGACTTTCCAGAATGATAAATAACATCAAGAAAAATCCATTCATACAAGACTTGCTCAAATACTTAACCTAACCATGCCTAACCATGATAGTCATTTCATCAAACATATGGTGAACATGTAATCTACAGGTTATGAATGCATATCTGAACATAGGAGTCTGAAATTTATCTAAGATTCACCAAGAAGGTCTAATTCATTTTCATAATAGCTGCAGTAACATTTGTTAGCCCATTCATTCATTAACCATTCATCAACTAATCAAAACATATCGAGAGCTATAGCTAGAACTTTTTATGGAACCATCCTTGTAACCAACATTTAACCATAATAACAACCATGATAGAACAACCATCAAAGTGACATAATAACAAGTACAAATACTCATAGAATACAATAGGAAAAGAGCTCTTATTATAATATGTAAAATCCAACCAAGTTAGGGACTTCCACGTACCACCTGACCATAGATTGGGCTAAACCAAATATTTCTTTTAGCCAATCACCCCCAAGCCATATTCCAAGCATGAATGTGGGATCTCATGGAATAACCCGACAAAACTAAACCAAGGCTTCCATAAGCCAAACCACCTCTACCCTCAACCAATGACGCCACATGACAGTCAGAGATCACTAACACCAACCAAAATGATCTCTACCCAAGCTATCTAGGGCTCTAGAGCGTTTGTTCCAACTGCGGCTCCAGGAACTAATAACTCATCCCACAACCTTCCAGGTCTCTAGAGCGTTTGTCCAACCCAGATCTAGGGACTAGTAACTCAACCCACCAAGGGCTCCAGATAATTTGTCCCAACCTAGGCTTCAGGACTAGTAACTCATCCCAAGTTGTTACAAGGCTTCCAGAGCATTTTTCCCAACCAACGGCTCCAGGGACTAGTAAATCAACCCACAACCATAAGGAACCTGAGCACCGATAAAAAAGAAGAAGTGGAAAACACAAAACACCATGGCTATCCAGGAAATGACAAGGCAAGGCTAAAACCACTAATCCAGGAAAATATCCATGCCAATGACAACACATAACCAAGAAATCAATGCATATATCATTCATGCCAAAAATTGCAAGGAATCATACCTGCAACTCGATACCTGCAAAGTAATCCAGCTATGACTACTGATCCACTCGTTCCCTTGTGCTTTCTTGCTTTCCTTTGTCTTCTTTCTCCAAATCCAAGTGAATACTAAAGTGCTCCAAGCATGCTCCAAGACTGCTCTAAGTGTGCATGGGTGTGAGAGAATTAGAGAATAGAAGAGATATCCACCCAAAATTGTCAAAAGGCTATGAACTGATCCTCATAAACCTTTTTATCATTAAGACATCTAATTTCTTCATTTTCCTTCATTTTCCCTTCAATTTCCCTCTCTTGCAAATTTGTGTCCCTTCATCTCCCTTTTCTCCTATTTCCCTTTATTTTCATAAATAAATGCCAATCAATGCCTCTCTTCCTTTTCCAATTTCCTCATCCATTAATAAACGAAAAGTGACATCCACTAGGATGTTTTCCCACCATTCAACTTGGAATACGTGTCCCATGACCTTGGTCTTATTGTTTTTTACATGGAAAATCAACTAGGGGCTGTTACAAAGGTTCCCCTCACTATAATATTGATCCCAAGATTTTGTTTCAGGGATTGCCCTACATATTTCATCATTTTCTTTCCATTATGTAGCTATTACCATGTAATGGACTGCATCCTGTAAATTTTCTCTACTTAAGAAATCTAGGATACAATTTTCACTACCCTTTATATGCCGGATATCAAAGTCAAAATTGAAAAATAGGGCTTGTCATCAAGAAAAATTTTCTTCCCATGAATTTTTGATGTATTTGTTAAGGACTTTATTCATAGCACATGCATCTGTCCTTAACACAATTTTTTTTTTTTTTTTTTCAAATGAATCTCAAACTTATCCACTACATTCCAGGCAACTTTGACTTCCTTTTCAATAGTAGAATAGTTTCTCTCAGTGCCATACCATGTCCCATAAGCAAATTGAATGATTTTCTCTTTATTTCCTTTCTTCTGTTTAAGCACAACACCCCATCCAAGCTCTCTGGCATCATATTCTACTATTTTGGGCAGTGAATCATTTGCAGCATAGAGGATGGGAAAGTGGCTAACTTTTTCTTTAATCTTTTTGAGTGCTTAGGTGTGTTCATCCGTCCAAGGAACGAGTTCCTTTTTTAACCTGTCATCCAAAATCCTGCAATCTTGAGCACAATGTTTGTAGAAGTTACAGACATAATTGAGGCAACCAAGGAATATTTGTAATTGTGTTTTGTCTATAATTATGTTTGGGAATTTATATGCAAAAGCAACAACGTGTTGTAGGGTGATTTTCCTATTGGAGATGGTATATCCCAAGAATTTGATGTTTGTTTTGAACATTTCAATCTTCTTTTTGTTGAGGACCAATCCCATTTCTTTAACCAGCTGAAATAATTTTCGAACATACTTGAAGTGATCTTCTATAGATTTGGATAAAATTAATACATCGTCAATGTAAACTAATAACCATTCAAAATAAGGCTTAAACACTTGGTCCATTATCCCTTAGAATGTAGAGGGAGCATTCTTAAGACCGAAAGACATGACATTCCATTCATAATGTCTTGCAGACACACTAAAGGCAATTTTAAACCTATCCTCTTCTTTAATCGAAACATGCAAGAATCCTCACTTTATATCAAATTTGGAAAAAATTATAGCACCTACTATCCTCGAAATTAGAAATGCTTTATGTGGAATTGTATAGGTGTCATAAGCTAAAACAAAATTAAGGGGTTTATAGTTTATGGCCAGGCTAGCACCCCTTAGATTTGTTCTGAATGTTTATTAACATAAAATCCACAACTCTTCCAAAGACCATAACTAGCAATTGCACCATATGTTGCAAAAGAAACACCGTAAGGCAATAACATAGGAAAGAGTAGCCTAGAAGAAATAAGTTGTTGTAGAGAAAGAGCCATCATGAAGGAATGAAGGCAAATTTTGCTTACATGGAAGAAGGTCATGGAGGTTTCAAAGATATTGATTATAAGAGTTATCAGCCAGAAAACTTTGTTATAGATATTGAAATAGGAAATTGTGGGTGAAAACATATATGTAACCAACATAATGAAATAATTTGTTGCAGAGAAGGATCCATCGTGAAGGAATGAAAGGCAAATTTTGCTTCCATGGAAGAGGTCGTGGAGGTTTCAAAGATATTGATTATAAGAGTTATCAACCAGAAAAATTTTGTTATAGATATTGAAATAGGCAATTGTGGGTGAAAACATATATGTAAACCAACATAATCTGTGCACATATATAAAAAAATTGTTATAGATATTGAAATAGGAAATTGGGGTGAAAATCCTATGGTGATTAATAATCCTCCAAAACAAACATGAAATGAGCATGTAACTCAAATAAGATATTTTAAACACATTCAAGTACAATCTATCTAGCATAGATGTAAATAAAGTGAATTTTTATTAACAGAAATAGAGATTACTCCAAGTTCATCTACATATCCAAGCACCAATTGCATGCTTCTCAGAAATTGTATATGAAGAACAATAGTCTTGGTATACAAGAAAGTGAATGTCATTTTAATATGGAGACATTTTTTGAAGGTGATATTGTTATTCATGTATGGTTTATTTTCTTAACTCCAAACTTGGTTTAGTCCTTCTCTATATACATAAGAAAAAGAAAAAAAATACAAAGTAATTTCACAAATTTAAGTTATAGTTTTATATTTTATAATTACAAATCTAGTTTCTTATTAAAATATTTTACACACATCTATTCATTCAAATAAATTATATTGTGAATATGTTTTATCCTATTATTTGATTACAAAATTATTGTACTCCATACTAAGTAGAACAACTTTATTAATAAATAATTGAATGCCAAATTGAAAGATTACTCAAGCTATAACTACTATAATATATAGAAACATATAAATTAATTATCAAATCTTTCGGTTAAAATCACAATGGAGAATTTTGTGTCGACGCGTTTCGAACCAGCCAGTGTGGTTCATCTTGTCCTGATGATGAACCACACTGGCTGGTTCGAAACGCGTCGACACAAAATTCTCCATTGTGATTTTAACCGAAATATTTGATAATTAATGTATGGATCACAGAAGTCATATTCCTAACATATTAATTATTTGTTTAATATGTCATTCAATTTCCATTACCTATTATCTTCAAACCCCATGGGGAGGTATTGAACATGGGAGCCAACTTTAGGTAAATAAGCATTCTCATTGTCAACTTGGACCAAAAAAAAAATTTACAATCCTAAAATTCTCTTACCTAATCATCTTTTTAAATATATAATTGAGTTTCATTTATTAAATAAAAAGGCAATATTAAGAACCTCGTCAAGTTATAAAAGGTAATTGACATGAAAAATAAAAAATCTCTTTAGGACAACATACAAATGTTAATCTTAAATGAATCATTAAAAAAATAAAAAGGGATAATAGGTTTACTAGTTATATCATTAAAAAAGACCACTTTCAAAATGGAATTTCTGCATTAATTTTTAAAAATATTATTTTACAAATATATAGAATTACAATTGTATATTTTTAAGATATATATTTGATGATAATAATATTTATTTTTTGAGAAAATAAGACTAAGTTGGAACTAAATGGATTTAGTGAATTGCATAGAGATTTAACACATTAGGGCACATTAAGTGAAGGGGCACTAGTGTTCCTTACCTCCAAATGTGGTATAGTGTGATGCATCAATATAAAAATCCATGCACCTACTTAGAATTTTTAGTTCAAAATTTTAGTCGTTACTATATATATATATATATATATATATATATATATATATATATATATATATATGAAACAATATATTATAAAATGTATTTATTTTAAATGAAAAAAAACGATGATCTACTATCAAACAGAAGAGCATCAAAGGAAAATAGCGAGCTTGAAGGAATGTGGAGGTACAAAATAGAGAGCATGAAGGAGATGTATAGGTACAAAACAGAGAGCTTGAAATAGATGTGGATGTACCTGGAAATGATGAGGAAATTAGAGATGTAGAGGAACTTGTCAATGAGAATATTGACCACACAAATGAAGTCGCCCTTTTAATATTTTAATTTTTTTCAATGTACATGTCAAGTTCAAATTAAAAATTATATATATATATATATATATATATATATATATAGGGAAAAATTCTAACCTACAACAAGATCGTACCACACATAGAAAAACATGGACATTAATCAGAAGTTGTAAGAAATTGTCTTTGATGATGATTTTCTAGATAATATAGAATCAACTAAAATTGAAGAAATGAGGCCACTAATTCAAGAATGAACAGTTCAAGAGAAGGTAAATTAGGTGATCAAAAATATTTTTCAAGCTATATTTATCATAGCACAAACTTAACTCTTAAACATATTCTGAAAGCACAAATATCTAAGAAATATAGTACAATTATTAGGCATTATAAATTCCAAAGAGGTGAAGGTAAATGAGTTAGTATCAAGAAATATAACATCAACCCCTGGAAAAATTGCAAAATATCAATCTCAATATGGCATAAGTGCTAGTAGGGAATTATTGACAGGTGTTGTTGGAAAAAGAACTACATCAAATCGGTTGATGTCAATGAAAAAAATAATGTACAAAACATTAAGAAAAAGTTTATGGAGACATTAAAAAATTAGGACTGAATAACATGATAATGATGAACTTGCATGTTGGGCTAATATATGTAGGAAACCTTATCAAGATAGACTTTCGTATAATGTGAGCGACAATGTGAAAGAGTTTTGGTATTGGAATTTCCATGTGTCACAAAATGAGAAGAATATCATGAGACATTGTATATCTAGAGGGGAGTATCGAGATCATTTCCCCTTTCAGTGACTGTTATTATTAAAGAATATTTCTTACGACATAATATGTATAACTTGTATATATACTTATCAAAAAAAATAAAAAATTGTGCTGAATCTTATGACAGTGAGGACAATATAAGCAGTCCATTCATACAACTACCACATACTATCAATAGGCAAAAGGGTTTTCTTGTGAATCGATCTATGCATCTTTGTCATGTAAATCGAATCTCAACACTAAGGAGTCATTCTAAGATAAAAGGTCATCATAGTAACTTTGATTTTCCAAAACCATCAATCAGTTAATATATTTCTCTAAATATCAGCAATTGGACAACAGTCACAATATGGTAACGCTTGGAGGGAATGTGTATCCATATCATAGTATAACTGTATATACAACCACTTATCCAAATGATATACAAATATTTCATAAGCAATGCAACTGCTACATGAATTACTCACAATCCTTAATGATATACTCCAAGTTCTTCCACAATACTAATCAAGTGTCTAAAGAAGCCATCATCACTTAATCACCATATAGGCAACACCTGGGGGAAATGTGTTATAAGTAATGCAATTGCTACATGAACTACTCACCATATAGGTAACATCTTGAGGAAATGTGTTAGAGTTGTATATACAATAGCTTATACAAAAGTATAAAATTATGTAGTGAAAAAACTTTGTTTAAAATTTGAGAATAAAAAGTTGAGTAAGTTTGACATCATATAATGTGAAATTAGTTTATGATTATAAAGTAAAAAACATGTAAGTTTTTTAGCCACAATTAGGTAATTAAAGATATGGATATAGTTTTTTTTTTTAACAGAAGAAATTTGATATTCATTAACAATTTTTTTCGAAAGAGTATGTATATAGTTACAAACTGTTATGTAGTTACAAACTATTACAATTAAGTAATTAAAGGTAAATTTAATGTTAATTAAGAAATGAGAATTATGAACATTCATCATTATTGCTCCAAATAAATCATGTCCTATGAAATAACTTGGAAATTTAAAAAAATATTACATATTTTAAAAAAAATCATTATTAATTTAATTTTTTATATATTAAGAAATAATACACATGAATAATAAAACAGTTGTAACATAAATAATATATAACAAAAAAACCATGTATTTCTAGAATAATAAAATAGTTGTAACAAAAATAATATAGAACAAGAAAAACTATGTATATTTGGATGTATGAAAATTTTGATACATTTTATTAAGTAAAATTTTAAAAGAATAATGGTTATAAACAATTAAAAATAATTTTATTAAACATTTAGTTTAAAGATATATTATTTATGAGATGGATCAATTCTCTTTTCACTCTAAAAGAGGTTTGCATATCAAGACATTTGATCCCTCTTGGCTTTGGTAGATCTAGAGTTAAGATTGATCTAGGACATCTTAATTTCACCTTCTAAATAAACTATATTCCACATGAATACCATGGATCAATACCATGGGCTGTTTTTATAGTTTATTATTATTTTATTTATTACTTAAATTCAATTTAACATATTAAAAAAAGAAATAAATACTATAAAAAAACATATATATAAAAATATAACAAATTTTTAATAACAACATTTTAACTTAAAAACCACCAAAACCTAAATTCAATAATCATTAGAAAGAAAAGAAAAAAAACAAACATTATGCAATATATATATATATATGCCAAAAATTCACATCTTTATTTGAAAACAACTCTCTTAACTGCCACTGCGTAATAGTTTGTATCATTAGATAAACTGTTAGATGATTGAAGTTTTCTCCTAAAAGTTGAAGCGAAATATATTTTTGGAAAATAAACTGTTCAAATATAAACCAACAATCTTTACACATCTGCCCAATTTCGTTTTTGAATCAATACTTTCCTTTCGGTTGTGCTATAACTATTTATATTGGCCAACTAATAAGTGGACCTCTCCATATCCTATGTCATGTGCCCCACTGGAAGATTCTTATATTGGGCATTCCACCATTTTTATCTGCTCCATACTCCCAAAGATTAATGTACAAGAGTTGGAGAGACAGCGAAGGTTCATCGTTGTTCAACGTTCTTTCCTTTTACAAACATTATTAGTTTCTTTCATATTGACTTAATTGAGTAAATCTGTGTGAAAATTTCTGGTACTTTTCTGGTACTTGTCTGCTTAATAAGTTTTCTTCTTTGCAGTTCAGGATGAATAGTTTTAATATTTATTCGTCTGTTCTTTGTCTGCCTAATAAGCTTTCTTCTTTGGAGTTCAGGATGAATAGTTTTAATATTTATTCGTCTATTACTTTGATTCATTGGTGTGAAAATTTCTTGTACTCAGTTTGATTGAAACTTTATTTCTCTTTTGTTTAGTTTCTTTGGCAGCTAAGGTTCATCGTTGTTTACTGGCTTGAGCTTTCTTTCCTTTTATACATTTAGTTTCTTTCATATTGACGCAATTGAGTGAATTGGTGTTAAAATTCCTGGTACTCGTGTGCTTAATCAGCGTTCTTGTTTTGTTTCGACCCCTTAACCACTAGATTTCAGATTAACCACTAGGTTTAAGAGACCCGTCACACAAGTTTAAATAAATTTTATTTCTCTTTTGTGAGTATTTAGATGTAGAAATCAGTTTTTTTTAGTTCAACTTAACCACTGGATTTAAGAGGCTTGTGATACAAGTTTAAATGAAATTTTATTTCTTTTTGTGAGTATTTTAGATGTAGATTTTTTTTTTTTTTTGGTTCTTTACGGTAGATTTGAGGCATTTGAGAGGCATTTGAGAACATATTGATATAGGAATAGAGGGAGATTGATACAACTAAGTGTTATTTTTGTAACGTTTAGCTTTTTGTTTTTATTTTTAGTCTTTTGTTTTATCAAATTTATTTTTGAATCTGGATTTAACCTTAACTTTAACCTTGGTCTTTTAACTTAGGAAAAAACTACAACCTTGTGAAACTTTAACTTTAACCTTAGTCTCTTAACTTTTGTCTTCTAGAACTTTAATTTTTATTGTTTCTATAATCCCTTCAGACTTTAAACTCTCTTTTTCCTTTTCCAATATATTAATTCAAATTTAAAAAAAAACAACATAATTGTTGATATTAATATAATCCTTTGAAATATTAAGGTGTTTTTTTTTTTCTTTTTCTAATAATTTTACATATTATTAGTTAATAGTGTTTTTATATAAATATAAATAATAATTAATTTTTTATTCAAATTAATTATACATATAAAAATGTAAGTCATCTTTCAATCTTGATTTAACTTTAACTTTAATCTTAGTTTTTTAATTTTTGTCTTTTCAAACTTTAACTTTTATCGTTTCTATAATTCTTTCAAACATTAAACTCTCTCTTTCCTTTTCCAATAAAATTAATTCAAACAAATTAAAAGAATTAAAATTAGATTTAATTAAAAAATTAAAACTTTAAACATATGAAGAAAAAATTGCTTTTTAAAATATAGTACACTTTTTATGTAAATATAATCCTTTCAAACTTTAAACTATCATTTTGCTTTCCAATACATTAATTTGTATCAATTGAACTCATTGAAATTGGATTTAAAAAAATATAACATAAATGTTATTATTAATACAATCCTTTGAATTTTTATTTTTATTTTTATTTTTTTATTTTTAATTTTTTCTAATAATTCTACATATTATTAGTTAATTTTGTTTTTTTATCTAGCAATCTCTTTACTTGCTCCTTTAATTTCAATAACTCATGAAGCACTAGACAAAAGACGCTTGCTTATTTCAATTAGTTGAATAAAATGGGTGTTTGTCTTTAAGGGTTTGTTGGAGAGGAATCTGCTATTTAAAATATCATGAAAATAAGTTTCTTTGAAAACCAAAATGTACTATCACCAAGGAAGAGAGTTCTTACATTTAAAAGTTGTTATCATTCTTCTCACTAGCATATTTGATTGTTACCCTTTGTTAGATGGGAAAATAAATGATTTATGAATTTTTTATTAGAAAAATGCCAATAAAAAAATAAAATTACATAAATTTGTAACTTTTTTCATTTATGTTATTCTTTCCTATGCTACAGCTATACCGTGTTTCCTTTGCAACATGTGGTGCAATTGCTAATTATTTAGTTGTGGATCTAATGGCCTAAAACATTTCAATCATCTAACATTTGATCCAATGGCTCAGACATGGACACATGGACACTGGCAACTAGGGGAGTTGTTTTCAAATAGGAATGCCTTACTGTATAAAAATGAGTTTCTTACTTAAAAGACTCTAGATTTCTTTTTGGCATAACTTTCTATATTCTTGATTCATGGGATCACATGACTTTTTGCACAATAAGACTATGTATTAGTGGTAAGAAAGCACTTCAAATAGAAATGCCTTGTTGTATAAAGCTGAGTTTCTTACTTAAAAGACTCTGGATTTCTTTCTAACATAACTTTCTATATTCTTCATTCATGGGATTACATGACTTTTTGCCCAATAAAACTATGTATTAGTGGTAATAAAACACTAATATAACCGAAGCATTAATGAAAATATATATTACTAAATTTTAAATATGTTTATATAAATAAATACTATATATTAATTTAAAATTAATTTTAGTTTTTATTAACAAAACATAAAATTAATATTATTTTATAAAGATAAAAAAATTATAAAATTATAATAAGATGATGTGATAAAAATTAAAAATTAAAAATTAAAAATAATTTGATTTGTATATAGATTAATCTACACACATTTAAAGATCAAATTCGTTTTACAACACAAAATTTGATTTATGCGGTATTATTATCACTTTTCATGAATATTACATAATAGAATCTAATTTATAGTTATATAAAATACAAAAATATTAATGTTTCTTTTTGTTTTTGTTTTGTTTGCTGGATAATGTTATTGGTGAGATCACTAAAACCTTTAACCTATGGTTTGAGTAGTTTGGATGTAAGGATATTTAAGCTATCAAAATCAACACTGACTTAATCTACATCAACCTTTAACATGATTGAATTTTTGCCCACATAATTTTGAATTGGTGACTTTTTCATCATAGATTATCTTAACAGAATACCGGTCCAATAAACTTAATGTTTCACTTTTTAATAATAAATTTATATTTTTAATTTAATTTAAAATTATTAATTAAAATATTTTATTCTAAATTTATGTTTATTAAATATTATGATGATGATGATGGTGGTTAACGTTCACTGAGACCAATCTTTGGTCCATCAGACCTAAAGAAAAGATTTATTTAGTTTGATTTAAGATTTTATTCCTATGCTCAAAAAGCTTGGAGAGAAGCCTCCTGAGCTCGCTATAATTTTGACATCTTAAAAGGCTAGGAAGGTCAGTATTGCAACAAAGATTATGAAATTGAGCTCTAATGTGGTTGTACGCGGGACACTCTAAGAGGAAGTGATTTTCATCCTCGATGTTCATATTCTCACAGAGATGGAGAGCCTTTCCACCCATGGTGTTTTAGGAAGTGCCCAACAACTTGTTTCACTATGGAGCTCATGAGAGTCTCTTCTTATCTTGGCTATATTAATTTTTTTTCTTTGAGGTAGTTAAAACACATATACTTTGATCTTCTAGGGTGGATTGATGACCTCCTTATAATATCTTAATTTTCTTTAGCTGCTAGATCTTTCACACCACATTTTTTTCTTTAACTTAGAAGTAACAATTTTTTTAATGTTATTGATGTTTTGCAATGCAACATTCTTGTCGATCTCCCAACGGTTTAACCAGGCCCTGGTGTCTTTATACCAACCTCGTTTAAGCCTTAGGTGGTTTTGGCTGGAATTTAAAGCTAGCTTAGGAAGTCTATGGTCTCCTATGCTATTGAGATTGTGCTTGTACAATAGAAGCCTAGTCATAGCTAGGCTCTCGATAGGGGAAAGACCCACTTCTATAAGGAGAATAGGATCGGGTGTATTGCTTTTAATTTTAAGGTTATACATTATAAAACGCTTCTGGATTTGCTCAATCTTTCTCTAGGATTCTCTACAGATGTTGCAACCCCAAACCTCACATCCATATAAGATAATAGGAGTGACTAAAGTTTCAAAGAGGAACTTCTTTCTATCCCACATTATGAGGTTTTCCATTTTACAATTATTTTCAAGACCAAAATAAGCTTTCCACCCCCCATTAATCCTTTTCTGAATGCTATAGTTCCAGTTGAGCTTGTGATGAATATCAATTCCTAGGTATTTGTAAGAAGACACTTCCTCCAAGTTACTATTGTCATACATAAAATTAGCATAAGTGTCCTTCTTGGATTTGATAATCATAACTTTTGTTTTGTCAGTGTTAACAGACATACCCATGGTAGAGCAGAAATCCTTAAGAAGTCTAAGTTGCTTATCAAGATCATATGGGCACCTTGCGAGAAGAACAATATCATCAGCATAGAGAAGAAGGATGATGACTATCCCAGCTAAGATCGTGCCAGCACATCCTGCTTCCTCTAAACAACCTTCTAGTTTGTCGATGTAATTGCCAAATAGGGTTAACTTGGCAATTACATTCTCGTATACCCTTATAGCAGTCGCTCTTGGCTCGAAAGGAACATTTAGCTCTTCTAATATATTCCATAAGCTGTTTCTAGGAACCGTATCGAAAGCCTTTCTAAAGTCCCCAAAGCAACATAAAAGATTGGATTTATCATTGCGGCATTCCTCCACAATGATCCTAAGCATAACAAGGTGGTCCGTTGTTCAGTGTTGCCTTCTAAAACCCGCTTGGCCTTTAGCCTTCTTACCTTCACTTTCAAGCCAAATGCTCAACTTATTTTCCAAAATAATACCATATAACTTGGCCAAGAGAGGGCTGATCATAATTGTCCAATAATTAGAGGGGTTATTTGTATCCCCACTTTTAAAAATAGGGATAATGAGGCTCTGAGTCCAAGGTTTAGGGAACCCTTGCTTGACCGCTTAATTGAAAAGCTTGTGGATGTGGGGGATGAGGACAGGACCTCCAATTTTTTAGATTTTCGCCTGGTAACCTTCAATGTCTTTAGCTTTCCCATTTGCCAGGCGTTTAACCCCAAAATCAATGTCTTCTAATGAGAAAACTTCTTTCGTTGTGAGCAGGGTTTCAAAGTTATCCCTGGCATTTGGAGATTCATAAAGCTTTTTAAGATAGGAATTCCAGTCATGTAAAGCAATTTTATTATTATCTTTAGTTTTCCTAGTTAGAATCCGCCTCTAGAATTTCTTAGGAGCCACCTTAGAGAGGTGTAAGAGATTCTCTTGTCTTTTACTAATATATTGCCTTTTTTCCTTTTAGTCAGGGTTTTGCAGATTTTTATCTTGTCAATTTTGAGAGATTCATCAATGGCTTCCTTAATTGCTCTCCTCGCACTTTTACAATCTTTGTCATACCATGGGTTGGTTTTGCTATTTCTTTGATTACTTGAGATGGTTTTGCTATTTATTTTATTACTTGAGACTTCAATTGAGAACTTGTTAATAGAATATGAGAGGGTTGTAGTAAAATTATGATAGAGGTCATCTATGTTGTCTATACTAGATACAGGAAGCAAATTAGTTTTTAATTCATTTAGAAAGAGATCGTTTTTATTTCTACCAAAGATTAAGTTCATTTGACTATAAGGATTATCTTCAATGGGATCTCTATGCATGACAAAACTGAGAGTTATGAGTAAAGGCCTATGATCAGAGTCAAGCTCGTGGTCGTCTAAGGTGTCAAAATTTAGTATTTCGTTGTATAAAGGGAGATCGGAAATAACATAGTCTACCACGCTGCCGCCAAACCCATGGATACAGGTCATCTGGCTAGAATTGGGCCACTTCTTTAGGTCGTTGCAAATTATGAGATCCTGAGCACTACAGAGCTTGACTAGCTCCAACCCAAACAAATTATCCCCGAGATCTTCGGAGCTCCTTTTGTACCGGCTAGCCAGAGTAAGGTCTTCGTCTAACCAAAGAGGATTGGGGTTGGAATGATTGCTTAGAAGAATAGCGTGGTTGCTTGAAGTTCGAACATTAAAGTCACCCATTAAAAGGATATTACCTTCATTACTTAGGCTAGAAATATCATTCTCTAAACCATTGTAAGGACTATTTTTATCTAGATTATTTTTCTTATAGAAGTTAGAATTGATGGGGGGAAAATAACATATTGCTATGTAGGTCTTTTTATCATTAATGTCAGTAATCTCAATCCAACTATA
Source organism: Pinus albicaulis (assembly GCA_034641835.2). Classification (NCBI taxonomy): domain Eukaryota; kingdom Viridiplantae; phylum Streptophyta; class Pinopsida; order Pinales; family Pinaceae; genus Pinus; species Pinus albicaulis. The sequence continues at coordinate 583,952,832 of CM076582.1, read as the reverse complement.
TTGGTTGTAAGGGTCATTTTTATAAATCCTAGCACGGGAGGAGATGTTCTTCTTAATGTAGCAAGCTATGCTCCCAATGCCAATACGGGAGGATCACTTGTTCCAAGTAGACCATAGTGCAAAGCCATTTATGTTAGGGACCTTAGATTCTTCGTGCTCCCAAGTTTCAACAAGCAATATAATATCAACATCATTTGATATCCAACTTAGCTTGGGGCCTTTGTTCCATGAAAAGCCCTTACAGTTCCAAGAACATGTTGAATTGCTATTTATTATTATCTTTATTCTTTTATAAAAAGTAAAAAATAAATTATAAAATTTTAATTAATATAATTTTCAATTATATTATTAAGTTTAAAAATTATAAATATTAAAAAAATACATTTTATACAATTTGTATTTAAAATAAAATAACTTAAAAATAAAAATAACATTACATAAATCAATTAAATATAAAAAATAATGTAAGTCAATTAAATATTAAAAAATTAATTTAAATATTAAAAAAAACCTACCAAATTTGAATCACACATTGAGCTCATATTAAAGTAGAATGCTTTCTATAAACAATAATATAATGATATTTTGAAAAAATCGATTTAAATATGTTGACTGAATCACACATTATTCTCATATTAGAGTATAGAATGTTTTTCTAGAAATAATAATTATACTCTATAAACAATAATATAATGATATTTCGAAATAATAATGAAAAATAATTAATTTATATATAAACCCAAAATATTTTTTTCTTATTTATCGTTTTTTTTCTTTCCACGCCGGACTGAATCACACATTGCTTTGCTTGTAGAATGCTTTTCTAAAAACAATAATGATACTCTCGAAACAATAATATAATGATATTTCGAAGCAATAATGAAAGATAATTAATTTATATGTAAACCCAAAATATTTTTTTCTTTAAATTTATTTATTTCGATTAAATAAAACGTTTTTTTTTGGACAAAAATAAATCGCGTGAGATAACAAAACACTCCCGCCGTCAAAATTACAACTTTGAATGCCATACTCCCACAGTGGAGAGAACTCTATTCACAGAAAATGAGCAACAGAAGCTAAAGATAATTGATTCCCCTGCTGCTTTTCTCCGACCATAGACCAAATGCAGGTCATTGTGGAATCCGTTCCAGTACAAGGGACCTCGGGTCTTCGGTTCCTCGTGGATCACAAAACAAACGACATGCCGGTGTCTCCTCTCGGAGGACAAAGATGTTTGGGGACTCAGGCGACCGATTTTCACGGCCGTCACCATGGCCAGATTTTCTCCCATTCTCGTCTTCGGGACCACCACAGATACCCAAAAGTCACATTTAAACGACACAGGATTTCCATTTCCAGTATGCAACAACATCAACATCAACAACAGGTACTTCTTTATGTCTTCAGTTCAACTGCTTTTCCATAATATTTAGTCATTAACATCTCAGCAGCCACAGTTTTAATCAGTCATTTCTTACAGAATGGGATATGCGTTTAATTTTGTACCTGGAATTCAATCTCACAGAGGGATCATCTCCTTTGAATCACTTTAAGTTCATATGATATAATATCAATATCTATTATTTCCCAAATAAACTTAAGCATGTCGTTGCGTGCAATTAACAGAGTATTTTTATCATTTTTGCTTTAGCCCAGTGGAAGAAGCCGATAGAGGCCAATGTCCGGTGGAATACCTTCACAGTGATAGCTAGGTGACTCGGTTGCTGAACTCGGCTATTCCTAAAAATTTCAGTACCTTCATTGTAGTAAGAGTCCGAATCAGATTAAAATATTTCACTTAAATCAATCTTCAGCAACAACACTGAAGACTGAGTACTAAGTAAGTGGCCCCTGTCACCCTTCAAGCTAGCAGGGGTTCCTATAGAGCAACTACTAGATCAAGTGGCAACAATGGAGTGATAGCCCACTGTCACCTCAGCTAAGGCTCCTTGCTCTTTACGGACTTTCACCGATCAAAGGAGTCACGGTATGAGAGGAATCACTAGAATAGATAGATCAATGATGGGATGAGAAGTGATTTCAAAGGCCTATTCACAAGAGAGGCTCAGAGAATGGGCTTGCTTGCTATGAAAGCAAGATGGAGGGCTCTCATAGAAGGGCTAAGAGGATGCCTAAACCTAGGGTTTGATGAGTGTTTATTGATCAAAGGAATTGAATTTGTCTTGGAATTTGAATACAATGATCCTAATGAAGCCACCAACCAAATGGAACCTGGGGATGCGAATGGTGTTCAGGCTAGGGCTTGAAATATCATGAGATTCCACAGTGGGATCGACCTCAAATTTGGAGGACCTCTCAAGAAGACCCCAACGCAGTAGTTGACCAATTTTCAAGGATTTTCAATGGCTAGAAATGATTTTAGTTGATGCCCTAGGAAACCTACTAGCTTAGGGCTTAGAAAGAAGGGAGGTGAGAAGAATGTTCTTTTGTTATCACCTTTGGACTAGATCATTGCCTAGCCTTTTGGGAGGATGGAGTCTAATGGAAACAATGTTTAGAGATGCTTAATTTTAGTCAAGGAGTTCCCCAACAAATTCATATGGCATTAGCAACAACTAGGTTACAAGCGAATTTTATACTTCTAATTAATTGCAAATGATGACCTATCAAGATAATGCATGAACAATCATGTATTCCTAGGACAATAATCCACCATACATTTCAACAATCAATATGAAAAAAATCCCTCACAAAGACAAGATAAGCAACTTCGCATAAGCCCAAGTGCAACTACACCAACTTCATGAATGAAAATATTCCATAGATCATTTCATGAGACAAAATTACAAGATAAGCATGAAAAGAGTATTCACAATGTATAGTGAAATTATTCCAATCATCAAGTGCAAGAAAAATGAAGCTCCAAGACAAAAATCAAGGTCTTCCAAACATAGAAATGCATTAATTCTCCAATTTGTCCATCAAAAGGCATAGCGAAAATCTCAAGAGATACAAATGATCCAAATCCAAGTGATGATGAATTTCAAATGAACTTTTATCAATTTATATCCTTCCTAAAGGGTTTGATTTGCCTAATTATGCCTAATGAAGTCTCAAATAATAAAATAATGTGCAATAATAACATCTCTTAGTGACAAGCCCACCAAGATAGCTCCATAATACAAAGATAAGCCTCTCAAAAGGGAAAAATAATAGATACAATGAGTCGTTGGGCCATTGAAGAGGCCTAGTGGAGTCCAAAGTGTGCCAAGGTGAGAGAATAGGCTCCAAACATAGTGATCAAGGGGGTGGCCCCTTTATATCCAAGCAAATCAAATGTGGTGTCCCAAAGTGTATGTGGGGGCACAATGACATCCTCATGGGTCTCCAAGTGGATAAAAAATAACTGTACACCATATGTAAGGGCTAGAATGATGACATAAACCCTCCCTCTATCTCTCATGGTGAGACACATCTTCATCTAGGCCCTGGAACATCTGCCAAGTGTGTGGTGCAAGTGTGAAATCGGTTGGGCATGGTGGTCCAGGTGCATCATCCTCATCCAAAAGGTAGAACATGAGCAATCAATGAATGGTGCTGGGGGATCCATGAAGTGGGAATCTGCTCTTTGCTATGGTGTAGGCCCATGGCTCTCAACGCTCACCCTACAAGTGCCAATATGATCCTCTGGAGGGCTTGGCCCCTCTTATACAAAATCTACGATTGTGGACAAAAGTATCTTCCCTAGACTGGGTGGCTTAGCCTAGAACAACATAAAGACAAATAAGATATTGTTTCCCTTAAAGTAAATAGATAATGGGATGAAGCCTACCTGTGATCTGTCGTATGATTTGCTCATTTCTTGGCTTGAATGCTCCAATTCTAGCTCTCGTTGCTATAATTAGAACCTGCACAGTCAGACAACACAAGCCAACGATCTACGATATCTATGTAGCATCATCTAAATACTTCATTCAATAGATCAACATGGCATCGAAATACATGAAATCATAACATCATGTATAGGAAAACAAAGAACCCTTTGCATTAATATAAATGGAATGAGTTACAACCAGAAATAGAAGTTGATCTTGTAGAAGAGCTCCTCCAATTCGATTTGTTCCTTCTTTGCCACAAAATACACCTCTAATCACCCTAATGCATGGAATAACAACTCTTTACAACAAGAACATGAGGATAGAATTCTATCTCCAAAAGCCAACCCCTAGCTTGTCGATGGCCACAAATATATAGAAGAGGGAGGTAAGTTGGGAGTTCTTATCCATTTACCAATCTAGGGCTTGAGATCCACTCTTGATGGGAGGATGGGATCAAAGGATAAGGGATGGAAACTCCAAGGTAGGATAAGATAGGATCTGAATGTTTTATCTGAGGTAAATGGTTGTAACAAATTCTTGAAGTTTCTGGAAAAAGAGCCTTCCAGAATCTCTCTCTTTTTCCCAAATTTCTAGAACCAATGCAGGTGCATAGTGGAGAAACCTATAGGTGATCAACGCAGGTCACAGTGGAGCAACTTGTAGGTGAATGCTGTCTAGTAGGAGGCCAGGGAGCGTTGATCCTTAAAATGATTGAAACAAGGTGTTTTCAGGCAGAAACTGTGGGATATGAGAGTGTCATGCATAGGGCTTTGTGCTATGATGATGTCAAGGGGTAAAAGGATATTGATTGATCCAGCTTGTAGGCCGAGTAACTAGATGTGACAAAATGACCTATAATAGATTTCCCCCTAAAGCGCAAAGTCAGGAATGGTGACTGATGACTGAAGTGCTTTACCTTGTGACAAGTCAGGATCAAGAACAACCGACGAGATCATCTTCTATTACAATACATTTACATCATGATATCTTTGTTAAGGGACGCATACCCATACTCAACACGTAAGCTAACATTACATGTACAATGATCAAAAGTCATGTCCACTGATGAGAAATGGTGGACCCATGACTAGATGATTGTCTATATGGCCATAGCCATCATACATTGTGATCTTGTATTTATGTTGAAATCACGGCCCGGATGGATGAAACTAGATCTGGGGTCTTCTATCTCGTTCACATGACCATCCAACGTACGAGTCTAACCATGTGAATCAATGAGTTGGAGTTGAACATGGTAGACACGATATGATTATCGACCAATGATGTAAGTCGTTAACGAATGCGAGAGAAACCACTGATGATGTTAATGGCTCTCAAGGTACTACAGTACAATCCGCATGGTGTGAGTAAATGAGTTCAATGTCGACATGAGGAGATCGGGGAGAATAACCCAAGAGGGAATTCAGCAGCAGAGGAGTCGAGATTAAGAAAGAGGAGGAGGAAGATGTAGCCCTAACATCTAAGGGATAGAGGTAGCAAGGGAAGAAGAAGAAGGACCTATCCAAGGTCCAGTGCTTCAGATGTGGGGAATTGGGACACTTCGCCAGTACTTGTCCTAAGAAGAAGGGAAAGGAAGATTCGGATTCCAAGGCAACAACAACGAAAGGGGATGACGACAACGATGATGATGTGGCCATGAGTGCTCATGTACCTTGAGAGAAGAGGTGGGGCGAGATAGATCTGTAGAGTGAGCTACAAATGGAACGATAGGATCTTTGAGGTGCCCAAACTCTTGGATCACATACGAGCTACGGGAGCCGTTAAAGACAGTCGCTGGATGACTGGAGTCAGTGGATGCAGAGGATCATGGAAATGCACAAGGCAGCGCTTGAACACTGAAGATTGGAGCAACACAGTGCAGTGGTAGCAACAGTGCAGAGGCTGATGGGACTTCAGCGGCGCAGAGGGCCAGTGCTTATGCAGTGCAAAGCAACAACAACCCAGAGGCTCTAGAGGGATAGCACAAAGCAACAACAGAGGGTGTTTCAGTGATGAGATGCATCCAAACTGACTTGTCTGCCAGTTGTTGGGTGATGTCCTTCAGTTGCTTACTTCTTAGCAACTGAGTTGCAGTGCAGCAGTTAGCAGTGGCAGTGCTTTAGGCAACATGATGCAACAATTTGAGAGGGAGTTGTAGTACAGATGTGGTAGAGTCATGGGTAGCAGTACAGAAAGTAGCAGCACAGTTGATGGAGGGCAACAGGCCAAGCATCAGCAGTGCAGAGGACCGATACCAAAGATCAGAGTAACGCTTTTGGAGTGAAGTTTTGCTAGAGCACATTCCTCGCTAAGAGGGAGTGTTGAGATTTTGGGTAGCATCGGTTGTGCTCTAGCTCCGAAACTTTGTGGAGGGGCTAGAACACGCGAATCTCCAAGACCCAGAAATCATTTGGAGAAATTCCACCTAGTGTGAAAGTTATTCAATAAATAAATTATTGTAATGGAGACTGTAAGTCTAACTTAGGGAAATAAAATAATTAAAGGGAATTAATTTAAACATGTGGGTGAGAATGTTCTAAGTAACATGGATAAAGTCTTTTCTAATCTTAGCCGTTGATTAGAGATTAGATCACGATCGTTGATTTCTCAACGAGGAAAGTATTAAAGGAAGGCTTGGGGTTAGTTGGAGAACACACACATAGCGGTAACACTTGAGCTAAGTCGAAATTCTGAGGCGCGGTTTGCTGAGAATTTTCGAGTGAGCTTGCAGTGCTTGAGAATGGTAGTTCGACGAGGGATTATTCTGATCCAAGGCTGAGAATACTAAGGCAGAGAGGCAGATCCCTACCAGGCACTACAGAGACCAGCAGGAGGGACGTAGCCCAGCCAGGCTCACGCACGAGGCAACGTAGAGGCTGACGCAAAGCCTTCAGGGTGACGCAGAGGCAGCGCTAAACCCAAAAGGGTGACACAGGGGCAGCTTGTGTTGCGCAGTGGCTACGCTGGGCAGGAGAAGTTGACGCAGAGGCTGGAGGAGCAGCGCTGAGGTTCCAGTGGGCCAGAAAGGGCTCGTATTCAGTGTTTTCAGAGGAGTGCTTCCTCGGCTGAATCAACCATATTTTCTGTCTCCGACTGATAGGTACATCTGCCGTGAATACTCTGTTGGGAAAACCACTACTGGTGCCCTTGATTGTATTCATATATTCTGCTCAATAAACAAACCCTCTAAGAGCTGCTCCACCGGCTTTCCCACATTGGGTTTTTTCCGGGGACATTGTCCAAAAACTACTGTGTCCTTTGTCATGTGTGCGTTATGCTTCAGTAAATGATTTATATGTATGTGTAGGCTGCAGTTGTGTTTGCTTTGAAATTTTACTGAATATTCAGAAAATAACTTGTTAATTAAATCAAACAAGTAGAAGAAGTAAATCAAGATATTGCAGTAGGGTTTCTATATTCATAAATTTTCATAGGAACTCCAGGTATGAAAATAATGCAGTTGCTAGTCAATCTGAATATATTATTATTTCTGCTCTTTCTAGTTCTTCTCCTTTGGATTTGTATGATAGTTGGTTGTTGGATAGTGGGGCTTTTAGACATTTCTTTGGATACCGAGAAGTCCTTTCAAACTTGGTTGAGAGGGAGACAAATTTGAAAATTATCCTTGGAGACAACACTACTCATCCTGTGAAGGGTTTTGGTTTCGTTGAATTTCATTTAGACTTTGGTGAATTTGCTCTTCTTCATGATGTGATGTATGTTCCGGGACTAAAGAAGAACTTGGTATCCATATTTGCCTTGTAAGATAAAGGCATGAGAGTAATCTTCATAAGAGAAAAGGTCCTCACCTGGCCCTGTGGAATCTCACATGAGAGATGCTTTTACTTTGGGATCTCGAATTGAAGGTCTATATAGAGTCAATGGAAGACCTCTACTAGCAATGGTCCACGACACCAATCATCAAAGTGAGCCTTGGCACCGAAGGTTGGCACACCTACATTATGAAGCCCTACCGAAACTGACGAAGTTAGTCTCTGGGATGCTTGATGTTCAAGCTAGTCATGATGGAGTATGTCCGGGATGTGCCAGTGGAAAGAAGACAAAGGGACCATTCCCCTCTAGCAAGAACAAGACTAGTGATATTCTTCAACTTATTCATTCTGACATATGTAGACCCATGCCAGTGCACTCTATTGGTGGACATCTTTACTACATAATCTTCATTGATGACTTCTCCAGGAAGACATGGATATTTTACTTGAAGCATAAGGATGAGACTTTCGATATGTTCAAGGACTTCAAGGCACTGATAGAGAATCAAATAGGGAAAAATATCAAGGTCTTCAAGTCTGACAATGGTGGAGAATATATGTCAAATGAGTTCATTGATTTTTGCAAGCAGATTGGAATAAAAAAGGAAACTATAGTTCCTTATATCCCGAGTAGAATGGTGTGGCTAAAAGAAAGAACAGGTCCAATATGCTACATGATCAAACACTGCCGAAGTTCCGTTGGGGAGAAGCTACAAATACAACGGTCTATGTACAAAACAATGTTCCTCATCAAGCTTTGGATAACAAGAGTCTCGAAGAAGTTTTCATTGGAGTGAAGCCCGACATTGGACATCTCAGGGCATTTGGTTGCCCCGTATATTTCCATGTGCTGAAGGACAAGAGGAACAAGCTGGAAGCCACAAGAAAGAAAGGTATGTTTGTTGGATATTGTGACAACTCTAAAGCATTTAGAATATATATATATATCTGGTCAAAGGAAGATCCAATTTAAGAGTGATGTAACTTTCGATGAAGATGCTGCCCTTGGAAAAGCAAGAGACCTTCCTCCTCTTGAGAAATTAGGGCGTTTAATTCAATTTTCTTCTTGATAATTACTTGTGATTTCATTATGCTTCTTTAACTTAGATCTTATCTTCGTTAGCTTATTATATCTTTCATCAAGTCAATTATCAAAACACAAGAGACACAAAGTTTTAGGCTCTTCAAGCCAGAGCCAAAACCTCTCCCTCTTGGAGAGGAAAACCCGAAAGTAATTCTTCTTATATATCTTCAATTGACGAGTACCATGACCATGACACAAACCCTTTACTTCAGTATGCCTCCAAGACCTTGTCACTGCTCTTCTAGGCTCCTTATGTTGATCACCCTTTTATACACCGTACTGCACCAGTATTGGACTCGGTCTCTAACTGATGTGCTTCTGTTTGTTCCTTCTTCCTTGGCATTCTCCTAGAGTCTCCTTCTTAGCCTACTTTTGGCACCTTTTAGACACCTCAAAATTCCATGACCGAACCCTTGTTTATGCTGTAGGAGCCTTAACACTTGTCTCTGGTTCCTTTCTTAGGTAAGTTGCCCAAGACTGAGATATTTCTAGACTCCTTTCAGATCAAGACCGAACTGTAGATGCACTTGTGAGTGCCTTCCTTCACGCTGGAGATAACCTCGATCCTTTCCTAAGATATGCGAGAGTATTGACCCAAAACAGTGACATATGAGGACCTTTCTTCCTTTGCTGATATGTCTTCTACTTCGCTCCAATTGCAGTCCTGAAATGACCTTCGACCTGCCTCAGAGATGGGAGGTAGATGCTGACCCAAAATAATGATGTATTACCCTTCTTTCTTGCGCTGAACTGTCCCTCCTATCTTCGCTGGAAAGCTACCCTTTTTCGCTTCTAATCACAGAACTGATCCGAACTTGTTGGTGTTATATGAGGCCGCGGTCCCTCCTTTATATAGGGATTGTTTCCCTCTCTTAGGCCGACGTGATCTCTACTAGAAGGTCGACTTGTCAAGGGAGTATAATTTCCACATTTGAGCCGACTTACTTGGAGCATTTAGACAAGGTATTGGAGCATACAAATTACATAAATATTTGTCCTTCACAAGTGTAACACTTCTTCATATACATGACTCTTAATTATATATATTTATGACAAGATGACAAACCCCTAAAGACATCAAGAAGAAGTATTTGACCTATAATAAAACTTCCTTGCTCATGAAACCCATGAAACAAGTATTTACAAAATACATTTTATTATCTTTGTCTTCTTCATTACATAAATTCATAATTACAATTCATTATGAAGACCGAACCTAGTTACACTTTCCAACACTCCCTCTTAACTAGGGAGGTATTCATAATGGTACATGGTCACTTTCAATCTGAAGAATATCATAAGAAGAATCTGATTGGTAATCCCATCTGTATAGCATCATATTAACCAACATTGTCACAGTGCAAGGTCTTGACTAACAACCCCATCTCTCCACAAGACCATGAGCTACAATGCCGACGAGACCAATGATGAGTAGACACCCTCATCATTGTCTCTCTTAGATCATATCCCACCCAGGTTCATATAGGATATGTCCGCCAGGACTATTCTTACTGTTGGATTCCAGTCCTCAAAGAATAATTGTCCTTCCATTACTACTCTTTCCTTGGATGCCCTAATACATCTCCAAAAGAGTATCGGATGCCAGATGATTACCCAATCCCGCATTTTGTCCTCCAGGTGAAGACCAGTATGATGTGTCTATCTCTCCCTCTCAATTAGGGAGGACATATTCCACAAATGAATGTACTCATTCCTATACAAGGAATGTACCTAAGTTCCCTCTTGGCTTAGGAATTACCGAGTTTCTTCCAAGTAGAAACTTATTACCAGGCTCCCTCTTAATCAGGGACCTGCAGCAACAATAATGAAAACACCCAGCTGCTCATGAAGAACTCCTTCCTTCAATGTCGTGAATTTCTTTGTTGTTGAGGAGTCTTCATCTTTGGTATCTCTACATAGGGCACAAATCATCCATCACTTTCATCCAAGGGTCATGTCTTCTATCAGAAAGTGATCCATCAATCTTCTCGTCTGATCTAGCTTCATGCCATGCTGCTTTCCTTCGAACCATATTTCTTCCAAGGATCTTTCATCCTGTCATATGGTTGTCATCTTGTGGAAGACATATGCTTCCCTTTGGCAGCCGTGCCTAAGCTCATCATATATTAATTAATTATAAATATGAACTTTTAAATCAAAAGTTACTTTAGTGATGATCTTTCACCATGACATCTTCTTGTAGGCATCAACATCCTTTGTTTACATATTGTCACATCTCTTAAAGATATGTATTGTCAAGGGTCTCCATCTTTTCCAGACTTCTACCAGAGTCTAGATATCTTCCCAGGAGTTTTTCTAGTTAAGTCTTCTTAGCTTCCTTGGATGTTGATTGCTTCTTTCCATGGTTTTACTTCCCACGATCTCTTCCTTTTTCTTTCTCCACACAGTTTTATTTCATTCCCCAGGAACTAGTTCCTTGATAATGTACAATCATCTCGTATTCCATATGAGGACATATTATGTTGATTTCATCTAGTGTAGATCATGCCTTTTTGGAAACCTGCGCATCAGAAGAGTTTCTGCTTTATATTTTGATCATACTTTTAAAGATAGAAGTATACTACCTACAACCACATGACATGACTTCATAGCATCTAGAGTCAACATATATATATATATATATATCTATCTATCTATCTATCTATATATATATATATATATACATTATTATTTTCCTTTTGAGTCATCCTGCAGCAGGTTTCCTTAGAATGAAAAGTTTTATTCCCTTGACCTGCTTTATCAATATGTCATCATATCCTAATCCCAAAATTCTGCAAGTTAGAATTCTTGATGAAACCTTTTGCTTTCTTTCTAATCAATGAATCCAAAGAGGATTCCATTAGAAAATGTTAGCACCTGTTTCCATATGATTAATGAATGATGAACCTTGATTTAGATGACTGCCTTCTATAAATATTATTTTCAGTGAGGTTCCCAGGAGCCACTTATCTCATAGCATAGATATCTCATAAATGTTTTTCCAGACATCCTCCTATGACAAGTACTACTTTTGATGCTTCTATCATGATGATAATTTTAAAATGATGCATCTATCTACAATACATCCTAACATACGATTTTACAACCAACAGATACCTCTTAAAGAGGAAGATGATCTCAATCATAATAGAGATCTTTCACTTCTTCTTTATTAGGTTTCTTTGAATCTGACCCTTTAATTTCTATGGTGACATGGGCTTCTTCCCTTTTTCTCTTGTCCTTATTAGATTTGGGACAATCCCTTTTATAGTGCCCAATTTCATAACATTTGTAGCATTGGATTTTATCCAAGCTCCTTCTTTTCTTCTGAGGACTGAACTTACCAAATTTTCCTTTCCTTCTTGACATAGTAGCATAGGCTTTATTTGATCCTGTATTGATGTTTGATCTAGTTTCTTCCATCGTACATAAAGACCATAGATCCTGGAATAACATTGCTTCTTTCTTCCCATAGATGCTTGAAGTGAAGCTTCCCCATTCCTGTGGTAGAGCATTTAGTACCATAGTAAGTATTTCTCCATCAACATTACTTCTCCCAATTCATGCAGTTGATCTCGTATTTCGGAATCTTCATAAAATATGAAGTTATTCCTTCCTCTCTTGACATGTTTAACTTGTATAGTTCTTGTCTCAGAGACATTATTTTCCATGTAGTACTTATCGAGAATAGCTCCACCAATTATCATATATTTCTTTTTAGTATTCTAGATTTGAAACATAGGGAATGAGAGAGTCCTTTATGGATTCTATAAGAATCCTTCGGGCTCTTATGTCTCCCTTCATGTATTTGGCATGAGCTTGAATATCTTCTTTTGAAGGTTCAACTATTGATCCTTTGACATAGTCCATTACTTGATTTTCAATCAAATTTAAATTTGTCCTTATCTTCCATGCAAGAAAGTTTGTAGTTCTAGACAATTTGTTACTTTCCTTGTAGATGGTCATTTTAACAGTTTTAGATAAAGACATTAGGATAGTTACTTGAGTAAAAGCTTTCTCCTTCTATCAACTTCCTTGATGATGATGTAAATAGCAGCAGGAGCTCCCTCTTAGATTGGCTTCTTTAAGAGATGTAAAGAGAAATAAATCACCTTGTATTCTTGATGATAATGATGATCAAGGATGATGACTTCAACAAGGTGGCTTGATGATGTCTCCAACAATGTTGATTTGATTTCAACACCAAATAGTTGATGATGGTAATGGCTTCTGCACGGTGTCCTTCTTGATGTATAGGTCCTTGACTTTCTTGTGATGACTTTCCAATTTCTGCAAACTGCCTCTTTAGAACTGAATATTGACTCTTTAATGTAGATCTCTGGCTTTTGCTTTGTTTCCTTCTAGAAAACTGATCCTTGTTGACTTCTTTGAAGCTTTGATCCTTGTGTCTTCTTGCTAAACTGCCCTTACTTGTCTTCAACACCTTAGCTCCGATTCCATGTTGAGAAATTAGGGTGTTTAATTCAATTTTTCTTCTTGATAATTACTTGTGATTTCATTATGCTTCTTTCACTTAGATCTTATCTTTGTTAGCTTATTGTATCTTTCATCAAGTCAATTATCAAAACACAAGAGACACAGTTTTAGGCTCTTCAAGCCAGGGCCAAAACCTCTCCCTCTTGGAAAGGAAAACCCGAAAGTAATTCTTCTTATATATCTTCAATTGACGAGTACCATGACCATGACACAAACCCTTGACTTCAGTATGCCTCCAAGACCTCGTCATTGCTCTTCTAGGCTCCTTATGCTGATCACCCTTTTCTGCACCATACTGCACCAGTACTGGACTCGGTCCCTAACTGATGTGCTTCTGTTTGTTCCTTCTTCCTTGGCCTTCTCCTAGAGTCTCCTTCTTAGCCTACTTTTGGCACCTTTTAGACACCTCGAAATTCCAAGACCGAACCCTTGTTTATGCTGTAGTAGCCTTAGCACTTGTCTCTAGTTCCTTTCTTAGATAAGTTGTCCAAGACTGAGATATGTCTAGATTCCTTTCAGATCAAGACCGAACTGTAGATGCACTCGTGAGTGTCTGCCTTCACGTTGGAGATAACCTTGATCCTTTCCTGAGATATACGAGAGTATTGACCCAAAACAGTGACATATGAGGACCTTTCTTCCTTCGCTGATATGTCTTCTACTTCGCTCCAATTGCAGTCCTGAAATGACCTTTGACCTACCTTAGAGATGCGAGGTAGATACTGACCCAAAACAATGATGTATTACCTTTCTTTCTTGCGTTGAACTATTTCTTCTATCTTCGCTGGAAAGTCACCCTTTTCCGTTTCTAATCACAAAAGTGATCTGAACTTGTTGGTGTTATATGAGGCTACAGTCCCTCCTTTATATAGGGACTGTGTCCCTCTCCTAGGCCGACATGATCTTTGCTAGAAGGCCAACTTGTCAAGGGAGTATAATTTCCACATTTGAGTCGACTTACTTGGAGCATTTAGACAAGGTATTGGAGCATGCAAATTACAACGATATTTGTCCTTCACAAGTGAACCACTTTTTCATATACATGACTCTTAATTAGATATATTTATGACAAGATGACAAACCCCTAAAGACATCAAGAAGAAGTCTTTGACCTATAATAAACCTTCCTTTCTCATGAAACCCATGAAGCAAGTATTTACAAAATACATTTTATTATCTTTGCCTTCTTCATTACATAAATTCATAATTACAAGTCACTATGAAGACCGAACCTATTTACACTTTCCAACACCTCCATCTCCTCCTGAGAAGAAAGATGATGATATGGACGTACTAGAATGTCTTGTTGACCACTAAAGTTGCACTTGAAAGTTTTTTGACGACTCCATGGCCCAATGGATAATGCACTGGTCTATACTTCGAAATATATCTTTGAAATTTTCTCATTTATTTATATGCTTGCTTAATTCTTGGAAACAAGTTATTTTTGACAAACACTCCACTTAACTTAATCTTCTAGAAACTCATATCATATAACTTCTCATTAGGGACCACCCCCGTTAGCTTACCTAGGAGAGAGATTTAACAGAGAGAGTTGGGAATAGGTGACAACCCCATTAGTTTTGCCACCAAACCACACCTTGTGGGGTTAAGGGCTTTTCTCATACTAACTTAGGTGTGTGTGCAAGGCGGCAACAACATGTCCCTCTATGCCTGAGCCGGAGAAAGAGGTTGATGATCATCCCATGGTGCCTATGGACGCCATGGATCCTCCTCCAAGTGATCCCTCTGCCAGGAAGAGACCATTGTGGCTTCGTCATACATTACAGGATGCTGAGAGACATATTCCTGCGAAAAGGTCCTTTTAGAGAAAGCAAAAAACCATGCTGGTACTAGGGATACATTGTACCTATGAGCTCCATCATACAGGTTGAACCTCCCACTTTAAAAGAAGTAGTGAAAGAGTAGGTTTGGAAAGATGCCACGGCCGAAGAATATGAATCGATTATAAAGAATGATGTATGGGATGTTGTTGTGACTTCAAAATGGCTATACAAAAACAATCATGGAGCCTAAGGTAGCATTGAGAAGTATAAATTAAGGTTTGTGGCTCGAGGGTTCTCCCAGAAAGAGGGAGAAGACTATGATGATATATTTGCTCTCGTTGCCCGCTACACCACCATTATATCGATTGTTGCCCTTGCTGCTAGTCAAGGATGGACCCTTCACCAGATGGATGTAAAGACAACATTTCTTCATGGCATACTACAAGAAGAAGTATGTGTTGAGCAACCTCAGGGATTTGAAGTGAAGGACATGAAGACTCACGTTTGCAGGTTGAAGAAAGCATTATATGGTTTGAAGGAAGCCCTCGGAGCCTGGTATGCCCACATTGATAATCACCTCTTGAAGCTTGGATTCATGAGAAGCAATGCACTTTCTGTCACTAAGTCCCAACGACTATGACCTAAAATTTTGTTGACCATTGACCGTAGACTTTGAATAGTTTTGGAGACTTTGACTTTGATCAAATTTGTCTATTGAGCTCATCTCTTGGATATTATTTGGTTGATTTTGTTGGATAGTCAAAGGATTGACTTCGACCCTTGATTGATTAATTGGAACATTGTACTCTCTCTGCTGAACATTTTATGACAATCTAATAAGAAGAAGAATTTGAAAGGGGTTTCCTCCTTGTGGGGCTTTTCCTTGGTCTTTGACCAAATTTGGTGTCTCTTGTTATTGCTCTTGATTGTCTTCTATTGTCATTGCATTTATTGTTCTATCTACAATTGCTATTTATCATTGGAAGATTAAAATTAATTACTAATTGAAGATAAGATTGGGCTAAAGTGATTGTAACAACATAGAACAATGGAAAATTAATAAGGAGCTCTTCAGATTGGCGGGTACGGAGTTAACCTCGAGCACCAATTATCACCCGCTGATGAATGGTTAGACATAAATTATTAACAAATGGGTGGAAGGATATTTGAGGAATTATGTGACAGGGCAGTAGAGGACTTAGATCAGGGGGTTGCACTTGGGGGAGTATTGTTATAACACCACCTACCATATGTCTATCGAGAGACGAATCCATTCAAGACATTGTATGGATATGATGCTCCTACATTTGTAGAGATGGCTCTAGGAGATAACAGGGCATCCATGTCTAGGGATTGGTTATAGAAGAGTCAGGATTTTCTTAGACTCCTTAAAGAGAATCTACAGGTAGTTTAGAACCAACAAAATATGTGCGTGGATTGTTGTAGGGTGGAGCGCAGTTCCTAGGAAGGAGATATTTTTTTTCTAAGGCTTCAACCATACAAGCAATCAACCTTGAAGAAGAGCAGTTTCAAGAAGTTAAAGCCATAGTTCTATGGACCCTAGAAGGTGATTAGGAAGATTGGGGAGGTGGCTAATGTTGAGTTTTCTTGAGTGTTGGGGTAGCATCGGATGTGCTCTAGCTCCCAAAATTTGTGGAGGGACTAGAGTACATGAGATCTCCAAGACCCAGAAAGGGATTTGGGAAATTCCATCCAGTTTGGGGGATAATTAATTGATTAATATTTTTAATTAAGGACTCTAAGTCTAAGTTCTAACTTAGGAAAATTAAAATATTAAAGGTAATTAATTAAAAATGTGATGGAAATGACTCAAGTCACATGGATCAAGCTTTTTTTTAATCTTAGCCATCGATTCAAGATTAGATCATGGTCATTGGTTTCCCAACGAGAAAGTATAAAGGAAAGGTTTGGGTTCAGTTGGAGAACACACACATGGAGGCAGAGCACTGAGACTAAGCTGAAATTCTAGGGCGGGTTTGCTAAGAATTTTCAGAAGTGTTTCAGCTGCGGAGAGGGGTAGTAATGGCTAAGGGGATGATTTGATCCCAGTGTTAAGAATCAACAAGAGGCAGAGAGGCAGCAACCAAGAGCAACGTAGAGGAGGCCAGGCGACGATCGCGACTACGCGACATGAGGGCTTCGACCACTGCGGAGTGCTACATAGGCCCAAAAAGAGCAACGATATGGAGCTAGCTGGAGACCTCCAGGGTTACGTAGAGGCCATCCAGGGCAGCGTAGGGACTGTGTCACCCAGTCTAGGGTTACACATCCCTCTCCAAGCCAGCGCAAAGGCATGCAAAGGCTAGCAGGGCTGACGCAGGGACTTCAGGGGCAACGCTAGGGTTTCTAGAGGCAGAAATTGGCCGAGTCTTGTAAATCTCGTTTGAGGGTGTGGATCAGTTAAAGTTTCAGTGTCTAGAACAACAGGTTAGCTGCAAATCTATTTTTTTCTCTGTCGGGTTTACTAGTAAGGTGCCCAGATTTGTTGTATTCAGAAACTACTTAATAATATAAACCCTCTAGCAGCCAGAAGACCGCTTTTCCTGCATTGGGTTTTTAAGACACGATCATAACCAAATTTAACAGTAGGGTTTCTGCATAGAGTAATATTTAGAAATTTTCACGTGGTATCAGAGCTGCAGATCTAGCAGGATCACCAGCAGTAGACTGAAGAATCCTTGCTGCAGAAAGCAGCAACAACCACAGAAAACCGGACCAGAAGGGACAACGCAGCAACAGAGGGTGCAGAGCCACGCAGAGGCCAGAGTGACGCAGTCCTACGTAGTCTCCATGCAGGCCCACATACTTACTATGCAAAGGCAGCGCAGAGACAACACTAGGACTGTCTGCTTATGCAAAGGGCAGCTAGGGTGTCGCAGATCTGAAGCCGTTGTTGTTTCAGAGTGCCGGAAGCAGTGCTGCAGAGCTCCAGAAGTTGCTGGTGGGGTTAAATTTCAAAAGATTCAGAATTTAGCCGAAGTAGTAGGTGACAAAGAGCGGGAGGAGAACAAATTCTTAGAGGGTTTCCAGCCAAAGAAATATACAGATCGATCAGAGGATCGAAGAGAGCTGATTCGTTTGATTTGGCAGACTTCCAAGAGAGGAGGTCAGTTGTCAGAGGGAGCAGAGAGTGCCTGTTTTGCCAAGAACCCTAGATCCAAATCTCTAGCATAGAGAAGAGGAGTTCCAACAGATTTGCTGAGCAGATGGCACCTCACAGACTACGTGATCAGGATAGGTTGGACGGTCTGTCCAACTTTGCAGTCTGGAATGCTAGAATCCTGGTAGTCATGGAGGCATACGGTCTAAGAGACCATGCAGAAAAAGTCCTGGCCATGCCAACCGATGCTGCTCTCCTAGCGAAGCAGGAGGAAGCTGTGGCACATGAAAAAATCTTCATAATGGATGGGGTTAAGGATCATATAGTTCCACACATAGCCGACAACAAAACGGCTCAGGAGATGTGGAAAGCCTTAACTGCCCTATATGAGGGAAAATCTGTCCAGAGGAGAATGCTTCTGGAGAAGCAGTTGCGGTCATTCATGATGGCCAAGGGAGAAGAAATCGAGCCCTTCCTTTTCAAATTACAGGCGATCAGAGATCAGTTATCTACCATGGGAGCAAAGGTGGAGGATGATGTGATGGTAAGGACTGCACTCAATGTAGTCACAAAGGACTGGGAAAATTTTGTCCAAAGTGTCTTGGGCAGAGCGGACCTTCCCAACTGAGACAGTATGTGGGCAATCCTTCGTCAAGAAGAACTCTGCTGATTCACCAAGAGGCAATACAACACGAGATCCAGTAAGGTGAAGAAGGAAGAAGAAGAAGATGCAGCCTTGGCATCAAAGAGGCAGCAAGGGAAGAATAAGCGTGATCTATCTAAGATCAAATGTTTCCAGTGCGGCGAACTAGGACATTTTGCCAACAATTGTCCACAAAAGAAGAAGGCCAAGGAAGCTTCTACTTCCAAGGCTGCTGTGGCGAACGATGGTTCAGAAGATGACGTAGCCATGAGTGCTTATGAACCACGAAAGTGGGGCGACATGGATCTGTAGAGAAACTACAGAGTGGTAGCGGGATCCTTGAGCAACTCATCTTTTGGATCACATCCGAGCTACGGGAGCCTTAAGACAATAGCAGAACAAGTGGAGTAGTTGGGAGAATCACGGATGGAGCAGAGGCGGGGCTGAAGGCTGAAGGAAGCAGTGCAGTATAGATACAACAACAACGCAGGGGCTGATGTGACTTCAACAACATAGAGCAGAGCTGCTTACGTAGAGCAAAGCTGCAACAACATAGAGGCTTTACGAGGACAACGCAGTGCAGTAGCAACGTAGGGGATTTCAGTGCAGAGGTTGATGTGACTTCAACAACACAGAGGGAGTCTGCTTACGTAGTGCAGAGCTGTAGCTATGCATCATCTTCTAGATGACAACACAAAGCAACAACATATGGAGCTTTAGTGATGAGGATGCAACCCAACTGACTTGTTTGTCAAAGATTGGGCAGGAGTATCAGTTGTTTCTCTCAGCAACTGGAGTTGCAGTGCAACAGATGGCAGCATGATGCAACAGATTGAGAGGGAGTTGCAGTACAAATGTGGCAGTGGCAGTGGCAGCGTCATGGGCAACAATACAAAATGGCAGCAACAACGGAGTGATGAAGGGCAACAGGTCCAACATCAGTGCAGAGACCCACACCAAAGATCAGTGTAGAGCTTCAGGGTGAAGCAGAGTTGTACTAGAGCACATTCCTCGCTAAGAGGGAGTGTTGAGTTTTCTTGAGTGTTGGGGTAGCATCGGATATGCTCTAGCTCCCAAAATTTGTGGAGGGACTAGAGTACATGAGATATCCAAGACCCAGAAAGGGATTTGGGAAATTCCATCCAATTTGGGAGAATTAATTAATTAATATTTTTAATTGAGGACCCTAAATCTAACTTAGGAAAATTAAAATATTAAAGGTAATTAATTAAAACATGTGATGGAAATGACTCAAGTCACACGGATCAAGCTTTCCTTTAATCTTAGCCATCGATTCAAGATTAGATCATGGTCGTTGGTTTTCCAATGAGAAAGTATAAAGGAAAGGCTTAGGGTCAGTTGGAGAATGCACACATGGAGGCAGAGCATTGAGACTAAGCTGAAATTCTAGGGCGGGTTTGCTAAGAATTTTCAGAAGTGTTTCAACTGCGGAGAGGGGTAGTATTGGCTAAGGGGATGATCTGATCCCAGTGCTAAGAATCAGCAAGAGCCAGAGAGGCATCGAGTAGGAGCAGCGTAGAGGAGGGGAAGCAGGAGCTGCGCAGCGTAGAGGGCTTCAGCCGCTACGTAGGCCCATAAAGGGGAGCGCTGAGCCAGCTGGAGACCTCCAGGGTTATGTAGAGGCCATCCAGGGCAGCGTAGGGACTGCGTCACCTAGTCTGGGGTTACGCAACCCTCTCTATACCAGCGCAGAGGCACACAGAGGCTAGCAGGGTTGACGCAGGGGCTTCAGGGGCAACGCTAGGGTTTCTAGAGGCAGAAATTGGCCGAGTCTTGTAAGTCTCATTTGAGGGTGTGGGTTAGTCAAAGTTTCAGTCTCCAGAATAGCAAGATAGCTGCAGATCTATTTTTTTCTCTGTCAGGTTAACCAGTAAATTGCCCAGATTCGCTATATTCAGAAATTACTTAATAATATAAACCCTCCAGCAGCCAGAAGACCGGTTTTCCCGCATTAGGTTTTTCCGGGGACAGTTGTCCAGAAAACCTTGTGTGTCACTTTGTCTATGGGCATGTATCTTTGCTTAGATTTGAATCGGTAAAAGTTTGTTATGTGTTTACTTCGATATTAATTTGATTTTCAACCTTAATAACTTGATTAAGTAGGAGAAGTATAACCAGATTTAACAATAGGGTTTCTGCATAAAGTAATATTCAAAAATTTTCACAGCTAATGAGTTAGAATTGCCTAAAGATAGCATAATCCACAATGTATTCTATGTATCTTGTCTCAAATGGTCCTTGGACAACAAGTTGTGGCAATGGAAGAGCTACCACCATTGGACGAGGAAGGAAAATTAATTCTCATTCCAAAAGAGGTCTTGTGCACAAGGGAGAAGAAGTTAAGGAGTAGGGTCATCCGAGAATATTTGATTCGATGGAAAGGCTTGTTGGTAGAAGATGCTGCATGGGAAGGGGAGCAGGTGTTACAGTTGTTTGAGGACAAACAAATTCAGGAAGGGAGGACCATGCTGTCCCTTTTTGACCCTTAGAAGCAAAAGGGGGTTGAGTCATAGGCGATCTAGATCCCATGGGTTATTTACAGAAAAAACAAAAGGGTCACCATAATAAAATAAATAGTAATTAAATAAAGGGGTAAAATTTCACTTTTGGGAAAGATAAAGTGACCCATGATATTACCCATGGTTTTTGGAGGAGGAAATTATTATTAAAAGGGAGAAGGAGATTGAAGGCGGACATACAAGAATTATTGGAGAATTTGTTGAGGAGCTCTAGTAGCTTGTTGAGAGAGGTGAAATTCTCGTTTGGTTCTCAATTTTGGTGTTGAAATATACACCCTAGATGGTGGCATTGGTTTCGGTGGTTGCAAGCCACCCTAGCCAATTATTCTTTTGCAGGTTGATCTCATGGCCAAGGAGATTGATTCAAGAGGATGATTTTCCCAATCCATTGCGCAGGTCGAGTTTATTGAATTTCAAGGATTGAGTTTAATTACAAGGGCTGAGATCATGATTAGCAAGGGCAGAGCTCGTTAATTTTGCTTGGCTGAAATTCCATTGAATTGCTGGGCTAAATTATCATCTTGCTTGGGGATTGAATTTTTGCATTGACAAGGGCCGAGTTAGCTATATTGCCTGGGCCGAGTTTATTGATTCTACAGCTGCAGAATTTGTTATACTTGTTGGGCCAAATCAGTGAATAAGGGGTGGATTGTGGGTTGAGTTCGTGGGTTTGCAAGAGCCGAGATCATCATTTTGCCAAGGCCGAATTCCTTGGTTTATAGGGGGTGAATTCTTTGATTTTGCTGAGGCTGAGTTCGCTGAAGTACCAAGGGTTGAGTTTGTGTATAGCAGGGGCCATGTCTATTGACTTTGTTAGGGTCAAGTGCAATATATTCGTTGGGGCCAAGTTGCCATTCATGTAGCAAATCGATAAAGGAAAAAGGGGCTGAAATACTGAGTGTGAATATTCCGGGAGCATAATAAAGGAGATTGAATTGTTAATTGATGGGGTCACGTTTCCATCCAGGAGGTCAAGTTGATTTCCGTAGGCTGAAGCAAGGGTGAATTGCTGAAGAGGCACGTGTTGCCAATCAAGGGAGGCCTAAATTGGAGGCCGAATTGCATTCATAAGGGAGGCGGCGTGTTCTGGCCAAACTCACTGTAGAAGAGCCGAGCTAAGAAATATTTTGGGGAAGCATTACTACCAGGTTCTCTCTTAGAGGTTTATGTAAAAGAGATTCTTCCAAAGAATTCCATTTAATAAATAATGCGGGAATTGCAGCATTCTTATTTCTAGGTTTGCATGTTTATTTAATTGCTGGTGATTTTCATGGTGTAAATTAGTAGATTTATGGTGTTTTTAAGTAAAACGATTATTCCAGAAAATTTCTAAATCAAAACCCTTGAAATTTTAGCAAATTAATAATAAGGGATATTACAATCCCTTGAAACAAGGTATGCGTATATGTGGATATGGTTTGTTTTATTCATATATAGATGCATGTGTTGCCAAAGAGAAATACAAAATATTAGAATTCAAACTATACAAAAACAAAGTACCTTAATCGCTAGGATGCTTGCAATTAGGAAAAGCAATTGCGAATGTTAAATTAGCATGAATCTAGTTGAGAAAGCCTAAAAAATTCATTCTTTGCTATTTTAAAATTAATCAAGAATTTATTTCGATTTACTGTGTTTAAAATTGACTTCTATGATCTTGCTAAAATGCTTTTATTGTAGCCTTGTTTTGGCTTGTACTTTATACTGGAAAATGCTGTTGTGCAGTCATATGAACAAGTACTGGTGGTAATTGGAGGTGGAGCAGCTGGTATTTTTGGACCAATTAGAGCTAAAAATGTGGTGCCCCAACTAAAGGTGCTAGTGGTGGAGAAAGGAAAGCCTTTGACTAAGGTGAGGATAAATCGACCCTTTTTCCTATCGTGGTCGAGAAAATGGATAAATGTGGAAAGTGATTTCAGGTCTTTAATTAGTCTTACGTCAACCTGATTCAATAAAAATGTTTGCTCAAGTTGGATTTCATTGCCTTTTCTAGAAAACCAATGACCATAGTAATAGAATTTGCATGCTGATTCATGTTCACTGGAAGGGCTGAGCATCTTATTTGACCTTACTGCGAGCTAATAATGTGAACTATAAAGAACATTTTTTTGAAATTGAAAATGATCGGTGTACAAAAAGGAACTGATTTGGTAAAGAATACCATCAGTCATGTTTTTTTTCTTTTTGGTTGAAATGCTGCCAATGAACACTAGCAAGCAATGATGATTTGCTGTGAGATATTACAGTGTGGTGGAAGTGTCTCATGTGCTATGAAAGCATCTCTTCAGCTAAGTGATCATGACTATGGAGTATAGTTTCCATTGAAGTTGCCTATGGCTTGCTCATGGTGTAATGAACAATAATCCATATAGGGAATATCCATCATAAGAAGGATAAATAGTTGAAGTCCATATAGGATGTGATTACTAATATGATTGATAATGAATGAATAATGTGATTGACTGATGATACAATGTAACTTGTGACAATACACTTATGTGCATTGATGAGTCATGAAGGTGAATGGTGGTGTCTTTTTATTTCTTCTTCTTCATCTTCTTTTTTCATGAAAAATATCTCTATATTCCATAGGAGGAATATATGTGTTTCAGTCCTCAAGGGACTGGTCAGATTAAACAACAAAGACTTGAAGCTATTACAAGAGGACTGGTCAGACTAAACAACAAAGACTTGAAGCTATTACAAGAAAGCTTATCATATCACGTGCTGGAATTGAACCTGGGTGAGGAGGATAGCAAACATTCCTCCTGACTACCCAAAATAAGCCCAATTGACATTCATTTTTTCTTCTTCTTATTATGATGATGTAATATTTTTTGTGTTTAATATTCATTATATCGCCTCTTGCTTCAAGGATGCTTTGTCCTCAAAGCATTTTATGGAAAAAGTTATTTCTTTGTTTTGGTTTGCAATGTCTTCTCATGATTCTCCTTTCTGGAAGCTGTGATGGTTGATGACACAAGATGATATGAATTAAGAAGCATTTGGCAGAATTGCCATATTGTGAAATATCAAACCATCCTTATTTGATTTTCTGTGGTATTGCATGCTGGCAGCTTTTGTGATTTGGGGATTAATAAGGTTCCACAACTGAGCTTCCTTTTGATGTACTAGAATTGTCATTTCGTTTTTCACGTGGATAGTGTCTTTGGTTAGTTCGCTGAATAACTATTATAATCAGGATGACAATAAGGCATCCTTGTATCTAGTGTCTTGTTTTTGGATGTTTGTTTTTTCATACTTTAATACTCAAGTATTAAATGTGGATTTAATTCTTGCTCAGTTATGTATGTATTTAATTTTGAAAGTTTGAATTCATGAGAAAACACTGCAAAAATGTCACACTTGGACACAACAAAATTGAAGCAAAGCTTGCTGAGAGAGGTTGCAAAATATTGATGCCAAGTTCCTTAGAACGAGTGACGGTTGATAAGGGGTGGAATAACAAAGTGAAATTAGAGGCAATGGCTGGATTGTCTCCTTAACACTTTGTTTGAATAAAACATAATATACACTACTTCAACTGCAATGGCTTGTTATTTCTAAGAATTATAAATACTTCCCTACAATGATTACATGTAGGTTGATTGGAAATTAGGTTGAAATGCCATTCTCTAATATCCTCACATTAAATCAATCAATAGCAATTGGGAACAATTGGTGATTTATAATTGATAATTTTATCTCACAAGTTCTCCCTAGAGAAAAGTCCAATCTCACCAAGGGGAAGAACTATGGACACAGACAGACAAAGTTGCACTATCACTCCTAGAGCTTTGCCCCTCAATTCTAGGCTTCGGATGTACAGGTTTCCTAACCTAAGGGGGTTTCCCTAAATTAAATTCCAATTATGTCATCGAGTATGGATGAGGATCTAAGATGATAAGAGATTAATGCTCAATTCAGACTCCAGAGTGACATTGATCCTATACTTATCATAAGAGAGCAACTTTTCATATCAAATAAAATCATGAATCTAAGTCTATCATCAGAATTCTATCTGCATTATGAAATTGGAGTATGGTGCATATGTTCAATGGTTAGAGAAATCACAAATTTAATTTGCAAATGAAACCATGAAACCAACTTGTGTATTGATAAACATTATGCCAAAGAATTAATGTTTTATAGAGACAA
Source organism: Pinus albicaulis (assembly GCA_034641835.2). Taxonomy (NCBI): domain Eukaryota; kingdom Viridiplantae; phylum Streptophyta; class Pinopsida; order Pinales; family Pinaceae; genus Pinus; species Pinus albicaulis. The sequence goes on along the minus strand of CM076582.1, from coordinate 583,927,387 downwards.
AATGAACAGAAAAAATTATTTAAGAGATCCTTCAGCATTTCAGAAAACAGGTATCCGCTTGCCGGTGGCCTGATGGGGTTTGAGGGAATGGGTCGATGATTACTTGGAGTGACAGGAATTTCAGCCGACTCGTACGCCGAGAGATGAGAGGGGAAAGGGGAGTTCGATGGCCCAAATCTAATGTTTAATTTTTTATTTTAAAATTTAAACGAATGATATTTTAAGTCTTGATTTTTTATTTTAAAATTTAAATGAATGATATTTTAACGTCCAACTAAAAATAGTCTATGGTAATGGGACTACCAGCCTCCCTGTTTTTTGCCTTTTGCAATTCAATCATTTTCTTACTCAAATTGATGATGAGCTGATCCAACCTTCTAACAGTTCCCCCACTGAAAAGACAATGCCAAGGAATTGATGGTAACATACTGCTATAACTGTCCTTGATGTCTTTGAAAGCATCACATTCCAAAATGAAATTCTTTTTTGTTTCCACTGCCCCAGAAGTGCAAAAAGTACACACTCGTTCTTCCCAAGCTTCTTTAGGTCTCTTCCACCGTCCCGTTTCACACCGAAGTTGATGTGAGTTAGTTCTTAATTGAGCAATAACAATCTTTGCTTTCCACGGAATGCTAGCTCCAATGTACTCTTTTTGTTGGAGATCACAATTGGGGTTAAATTCTTGAACATAGTACTTCTTCTTTCTACCCAACTCTTTCCCCCATATACGCTTACGTAACTTCTCCATAACAAAATTCTTTAAATCGATAACCTGTGTAATAAAACTTTTAATTTAATCTGATTTTAAAATTTAAATGTAAAACCAAAATGAAGGGCTAACATTGATCTAAAAGCAAGCTAAATTAAAATCCAATTTTTGTTTGTTTGTTTAAATCTAGTAATGATATTGAAAATTTAAAACCTATTTGACAATCACAATAAAATCTAATTCATATCTGAATGGAGGCTTTGTGAGTAGAGTTATTCAGAGATCTCTCTTCCGGATCTATCACATAAATCTTTTAGATTGCCGATGTGTTTCGAACCAGTTAATATGATTCATCTTCAGGACGATTAGATGAAGAGAATCTGATCCAATAGGGGGAATAAAAAAGTGGAGAATTTCTACAAGCTCAAAATTTGGGTCAAAGGTCAAAGAAAATAGCCGTTAGGAAATAAATAAAATAAAAAATAAATGATTAGGTCAAGGTCATAGAAAATAACCTTGAAGAAATAAATAAAATAAAAAATAGATGATTAGATCAAAGGTCATAAAATAACCATTAGGAAATTAAAAAAATAAAATAAATGATTATAATAAATAACTACGGAAATTAAGTTATTATAAAATGTTAATAATAAATAAGTTATAACAACAATCTTCAGCAATGTATCAAGTTATAACAACATAAATAATTCATCCCTTTAAAAAAAGTAAATATGCAATAAACTAGGGCTGAAAATGCAAGTTAAACTAGGGTTTTACAAATAATTATTTTTCTGAAATGTAAAGGGCACATAACAGCCTGAATAATGCAAGATGTCAAGCCCTAGATGGCTGGAAATTCAATTAACAGTGCAATAAATGACACAAATATATGTTTTTGATGATTAATTGCTATCTAAACCCTATACATCTAGCCTAATTATGGCTGAAAATTGGAGTCTAATTGCACATAAACCCTAATCTAACCCTAAAATAATAAAGGGAAGGTTGATTTTGTCTTAGATATTGACTAATGGGAGCTAAGACTAGTTCCTGCTATTTTTTTGGGCATATCGAGTTTAATCATGAACTTCCTTGAAAGAAAATGAAAAATGGATCTTCGATGAGCTCCGTAATAGTTTATTACAAACCCTAAATTTTTTTGAAAGAAATTTAACTAGAGTAGTTCACTACAGACCCTATATTACCTTCCTCTGTCCTTCAACAAGCTTTAAAAATGATTTCAAGGGAGGGTTCTCCATTAGAATCCCTCCTAGGGTTTTCAAGATAAGGTCTATTTAAGAAAAACATGGGAAAATGCACTTTCATCACTTGATAAGCACATCAACAGTTCATACATTTAGGGAGATCAAAACAAACCTGATGATTTAGGCTAGTAATATCTGGGAGGGAAATAGACAGCAATACAAGCATACGACAATATAGAAAATGCCAGAAATAGAACATAAAGAAAATACTCATAAAAATGTCGGGAATGCTAAGCCATTTTATTAATCTGAGAATATAATGAAATACAATAGATGATCGGAATGATAGCACCTATTCTTGCTCAAGGCAAGTGAAGAACTCTCTCAGAAAAGAGCCAATCGTGCTTTCTAAGATGCGTCCAATTTGTTGGAAAACTACGGGCTTCTTTATTCTTGGAATAGGCTTGGAAACTGAGGGTTGTTCCCCTTGCTGGAATGAGTTGAAACTCTGCCAATCACCTGTACTCGCCAACCCGGACCAAACCCAGAAACCATATCAAAAATGGTCAGCCTTCGAAAATCACCAAAGAAACCCTCCTCAAGGAATTACGCTGTCTCTGCAAGGCTCAGCACAGATTCCAAATGGAAATAGCTGAAATCGGGCCACAAACTCCTCAGGAATCCTCCCACGGACAAAGACTGATCCTCCACTCCGGATATCAACTGAAACTCCTGCAGAAACCCGAGCCCAGCTCCTCAGCAAAACAACCAACCAAACCTCTCGCTAAAGACTGACGAAATAACCTTACCCGAGCAGGCACTCAAAGTCCCCCGGGGCTAAGGGCGAGATCTCCGACTGGAGACACTCAACGCACTAAACAGTGTTGCAGACAGGCTAAACAGCCAGCGTGCTCAAGAAGACAAAATGTCTAGCTCAAATATCATCAACAACAAGAATGCCAAATGAGATGGCTCTCCCACCTTTTATAACGTTGGCCCCTCTCCAAAACCCTAACGTGGTCTCCCTCTCCTCCACGTGCTCCTCCACAAATTGCACAGAAGCTCTTAGAGGCTACGTGGGCCCCCTCCTCTGCGTGGTGTTGGGCCCCCATGGCTCCCCATAAGTTATAACGATGTGCTACTAGGGAAACACTTTATTTTTCTTAAGTGAGTTAGACCTCTCCTCTCACTTTTATTTATCAACAAACTATAGTCGGCAAAACTATACAAAAATCTAATATTCCAATTAGTTGTTGCTAATTAGGAATATTACAGTCTCCCCCGGAAAAATGTTGCTTGTCCTCAAGCAAGCTTTGAAGTGTAATTGGAATATTTCATTTTTTGTTTAATTTTGCCGCTTTAGCTAGAAATAATAAATAAAGTGAGAAATAAGAGGGGTTACCTCACTTTAGTCACCTCACTTTATAAAATAAAGTGTTTTTCCTAGTTGATTGACGTTATAACTTAGAGAGGGGGCCTTGGGGTCCACATGAGTATGAAGGGGAGGCATCAGGCTAACCCAAGGTTAACTGCGCAGGCTAAGGAGAGTGAAGGACGCAGTCAAGGTTTTGGAGGGAGTTTGGCACTATAAAAGGTGGGGTTCTCACCTCATTTGGGCATGCATGATTTGATATTGATATTGAGAGCTAGACTTCTGTCTGCTTCAGCACGCCGGTTGTTTAGTCAGTCTGCAGCACTGTTTAGTGCAACCGAGTGTCTCCGTTCGGAGATCTCACCCTTAGCCTCGGGGGACTTCGAGTGCCTGCCCTGGTAAGGTTATTTTCTGTATCACCCTTAGCTTCGGGGGACTTCGAGTGCCTGCCCTAGTAAGGTTATTTTTTGAGTAACATCCTTCAGTTTCAGTGGAATTAGTAGCAGTTTCCTGGTGTAGATTTGGAGAGGAGGAAGCCCCTTCTTGTGACTACGCTGATCCAGAGAGGGAAGGACGCAGATCCAGCAGGAGGACGCAGATCTGAATAGTGTGGACGCTGATCCAGCTGTCCAAGGTAGAGAGGACGCGGTCTGGAAGTGTGTCGAGATCCGGCCTTGGAGGACGCAGGCCCCAGTCTGAGGAGAAATTAGCGCGGATCCCGGCCCTAGATGCAGGAGATAGCGACGGATCCACCCTTGGAGGCCTTGGTCCCCGAGGAGGAACTGAAGTCTAGCCTAGATGCGGAGAGATATGAATCTAGCAGGACCTACAGATCTGGAGTGATAGGACGCAGATCTGGATAGGGAGGACTCAGATCCAACAGATCTGGGCAGAGAGGACGCAGATCCAGTCAGGGAGGACGCTGATCTGATGAGCAGGGTCTTGTGTGTGGGGTTTGGCAGCGTTTTTCAGTGTTTCCAGCCTTGAGGAGTTGATCATCTCATCTGGAGGATTTGTGGCCAGCGTTTCATCTGTCTTCTGCGCTGTCACTAGCAGAGACAACGTTTTCACTGGTGAGGGCTGACTGGTGGTGGAGCATCAGTTTCACATTTTCTGGGGTTTGTCTGGAGGATTGAGATCAGCCATACGGCGGCTCTGGATTTCAGCTCTGGAACACGGTGCATTCATTGTGGGTCTTCCATATGCCTTGTTCTTGACCCGGCTAGAGGCCAGCTGGCTCCTTGGCTGGCCATTATAAGTTGCAGAAGGATGCTCCACTTGCCTAGGAACAAGGATAAGTGCCTCATTCTGATTATCTTGTACTCCTATCTATGTGTTCTGAGATTAATAAAATGGGTTAGTATTCTGGCATTCTATGTGTACTTGGTCTATTATCTGGTTCCAGCATTTGTTTTATGTATATCTGTCTGGCATATTCTGTATTGCGGTTGTTTTCCTTTGAGGATATTACATGGATCTTTG